>CM056051.1:442750925-443093856 GCA_029574335.1 Rana kukunoris
AACATTGGAGCTTCAACAATCTTGTTAAAAGTGGAAAACCCATGTAAAAGATAATTAGCTCCATTCACATTTTTCCTAAATACTGCATTCAATCCCGAAACTGTCAATTCACCGTACTCTACTGCGGCAAAAGAATTACCGGTAATGAAAAGTTAAGAAAAAAAACAGTGTTCTCTGCTCCCACCATCATACCAGGCCCTTTGGGTATGGTATGAGTAAAAAAATGGCATGGGGTCCCTTTCGAAATCCATACTAGCAGGTTAGGAGGGGGTGGGGGAGAGCGAGCTTTAATAATTTTTTTATAGAAGGAAAAATATAGACAGCAAAAAAAAATGGTTGTCTGTACAAAAAAGATCAAATACACACTCAAAAAACAAAATAGAGCACTAAATTAAATAAACGTTATACACTCTAAATGCACCCCTGGAAAAATCCCACACCTTTCAAAAAAGCAGTTTAGTGAGTGAAATTGAGTCTTCTTACCTATCTATATGTAAAATAAAATAAATAGGTAAATAAATAAAAATTATAACATTTATAAATGCTATATACACTGAGCAAAATGATAAATGCAACACTTTTGTATTTGCCCCTATTTATTATGAGCTGAACTTAAAGATCTACAACTATTTTTCATTTACACAAAAGGCCTATTTCTCTCAAATATTGTTCTCAAATCTGCCTAAATCTGTGTTAGTGAGCACTTCTCCTTTGCCAAGATAATCCATCCACCTCACAGGTGTGGCAAAATCCAGATGCTGATTAGACAGCATGATTATTGCACAGGTGTGCCTTAGGCTGGCCACAATTAAAGGCTACTCTAAAAAGTGCAGTTTTATCACACAGCACAATGGCACAGATGTCATAAGTTTTGAGAGAGCATGCAATTGGCATGCTGACCGAAAAAATGTCCACCACCAGAGCTGTTGAATTGAATGTTAATTTCTCTACCATAAGACTTTTCCATAGGCATTTCAGAGAATTTGATCGTAGGTCTTTACGTTCAGCTCATGATAAATGGGGGCAAACACTAAGGGCCCTTTCACACGGAGTGGACAGTTTTTCGGTCTGCTCCGTGTGTGGTCGTCGGCTCAGCGGGGGGTCCCGCTCAGCTGTCGGCGGACAAGGCGGTCCCCGCACACTGTGCAGGGACCGCCCTGTCTCTCCCTGCTATCCCCTACGGGGAATCGGATGGAAACGGACCGTCTGTCCGTTTGCATCCGATCCGATCCACCGAACGGAAGAAAAATAGGGTTTTCTTCCGTCTGTTAAATGGATCCAGACGGACGCGGATCGTAGGCGGACGTGAGCGGATGCATCATCCGTTAATGGAACCGCTCCCATAGGGCCCCATTCTAAGTCCATTTATGGACTTAGAAAAAGCGGACCGTTCATCCGCACGTGTGAAAGGGCCCTAAAGTGTTGCGTTTGCTCTTCTCATTCCATCCTAATGCTGCATTCTGCCACAGCTACTGTCACACTAGAGAGCATGTGCCATTTTCATCCCTCTTAGGCCGCATACACACGATCAAATCTATCTGCTGAAAACAGTCTGACAGACCGTCTCAGCAGACAGATTTGATCGTGTGTACGGGCGAGCCGACGGATTTGGCCAGCAGACAGATTTTAAAGCATGCTTTAAAGTCTGTCTGCTGGGAACTCGTCGGACCGATATGTCTGCTGGTTAATACGCTAACCAGCAGACATATCTGCCCGCACATGCGTAACCGCGCTGTCTGCCGGCGGGGATTTTGGTTTGATCGTGTGTACAGCGATCAAACCAAAACAGCCAGCACACAGATCTGTTCGGCCTCGTACACACGAGGCAATCGATTTGTTCCACACGAGCAAACCAAAATCCCCGCCAGCAGACAGCGCGCTGACGTGTCGGTGACGTGGCGGTGACGTTGACGCCGCCACGTCACTGCACCAGGAAGTAAAACACTTCCGCGCATGCGTCGAAATCATTCGGCGCGTGTGCGAGAAGACATGTCTGCTGGTTAGCATACTAACCAGCAGACATGTCGGGCGGACGGGTTCCCAGCCGACAGATTTCAAAGCATGCTTTGAAATCTGTCGGGTGGCCAAATCCGTCGGCTTGCCCGTACACACGGTCGAATCTGTTTGCTGGGACGGTCGGGACCCGTTTCCAGCAGACAGATTTGATCGTGTGTACGAGGCCTTTAAAGCGGTCTGTCAGACCGCTTTGAACAGATTTATTTGCTCGTGTGTACGGGCCTTAGAGGTAGCTAACTATAGTTGCCCTTTTTCCATGGCCCAGCAGACCTTCACATGCTATCAGATGCACCTTTAATTAGAGGTTCTAACAAATAACAACACTCTGCCTATTCTTTTCAAATAGTTGATCACTTTACCTACATGGAGAATGCTTAATCTGACAGTTCACCACCTTATACCACTACCAGACCCTCATCCCTACTAGCACCAAACCTCCTGACCAGGCCTCACTTTTTTCCTTAAACATAACATAGGTAAGACATATGCTGCATACACAAATGTTTGATGGGAGCTTTTGGTCAGAAATTCCGACCGTATGTAGGCCCCCAGTCACCCTCTTAACCTCCCTGGTGGTATGAATAATTCAGATTTTAGGTGCTGAAAGCGGTACCATTATTTTGCATGGAAATTTGGCGCTTTATATTGAAGGCCTGTAATTCATAGAAATAACTCACTTAAATCTGTCCAAACAAGAGTCTAGTAGACATACCGGGTATAATAAAATTTGAAACACAAAATCATAAATTATAATACAATAAAAAAAGAAAATATAAATAATTATAACAAATAATATAATAATAACAAAAATGATTATTTTTAATTTTTTGATGACACATTTCCCCACAAATCACTATCGCTCAATTCTGCAAGTGATTCTAATTTATTATCGCTGTTTTTAGCTGGTCTAAAACCACTTTTGACATAAAGGGACACTTTTTGGTTGCTATGGAGAATCTCCAGTTTCCAGGCAGAAAGAACAGTTTTTATTATATAAAATTACATTCAGGACACTGGGCGGACCACTAGAGACAAAGGGGTATTTTTTACATACAGTACTGTAATCTAAGATTACAGTATACTGTATGTATTGTGTTTATTTACTTTTTTTATATTTGGCACCGATCTCCACCCCCGTGCGTCGTAACATCGCAGGGAACGAGCTCGGCGGCACTCGGCACTGTGAATCAAGCGAGGAGGACAAAGCTCGATCACACAGCGGGGAGGCATCGCAGGATCCAGGGACAGGGTAAGTAACTTGTGCCTGTGGATTCTGCGAGGCGGTCCTGAGTCTGGCTCGGGGTTACCGCTTTTGGCTCCTGAAATTCCACCCCGAGCCTGACTCGGGAATACCACCAGGGGGGTTAAAGATGGTACATGCACAGTCATGCCAATGAACATCTAAATGATTCAGAGAAGGATTGGAAGAAAGTGCTGTGGTCAGATGAGGCCAAAATCGTGGCATTAACTCGACTCACTATGTTTGGAAGAAGAAAAATGCTGACTATTAGCCTAAGAATACCATCCCTACAGTCAAGCACTGAGGTGTAAAAACATGATGCTTTGGGGCTTTTTCTCTGCTAAAGGTACAGGCCGACTTTGCTGTATTGAGGGCCAATGGATGGGGCAATGTATTGTAAAATCTTGGATGAGATCCTTCTTCCCTCAACCATAACACTGAAGATGGGTCATGGATGGCTCTTCCAGCATGACAATGACCCAACACATACCACCAAGACAACAAAGGAGTGGCTAAAGAAGAAGCACATTAGGGTCATTGAGTGGCCTAGCCAGTCTCCAGACCTTAATCCTATAGAAAATGTATGGAGGGTGCTGGAACTTTGAGTTGCCAAGCGCCAGCCAAGAAACCTTAAAGTGATTGTAAAGGTTTTTTTTTTCCTAAATAACAAACATGTTATACTTACTTCCTTAGTGGCCCGATTCTCCTTTCCCGGGGTCCCCCTGTGGTACTTCTGGCTCCTCCTCTTCTCCAATGCCCCCTTGGAGAGCCTATAAGATTAGTATGTACTGTATGTACTGTGTTTATTTATTTTTTTGGTATTTGGCGCCGATCTTCGCGACGTAATCTAAGATAACAGTATACTGTATGTATTGTGTTTATTTACTTTTTTAAATTTGGCACCGAACTCTGCCCCCAGTGCGACGTAACGTCGCAGGGAACGGAGCTCGGCGGAACACATGCACTGTGTGAATCGAGCGAGCACACCGCTCGATCACACAGTGGAGAGGCATCGCAGGATCCAGGGACAAGGTAAGTAATTCCCTGCCTGTGGACACTGCGAGGCGATCCTGAGTCTGGCTCAGGGTTACCGCTTTTGGTTCTGAAATTCCACCCTGAGCCTGACTCGGGAATACCCCTGAGGGGGTTAATGCATAGAATCCTTTAAGGATTTAGAGAAGATCTGTAAAAAAGAGTAGACCAAACTCCCTCCTGAGGTGTTTGCAAACCTTGTAAGCAGCTACAAGAAACTTCTTACCTCTGTGCTTGCCAACAAGGGTTTCTCCACCAAGTACTAAGCCATGTTTTGCTTGGGGATTAAATACTTATTTCACTCACTGAACTGCAACTCAATTTATAACATTTGTATCATAACTTTTTTATGGAGTTTCGGTTGATATTCTGTCTCTATCATTAAAAAAAACCTATGATAAAAATGATAGATGCTTTATTTCTTTGTAAGTGGGCAATCTTAAAAATCTACAGGGAATTAAATAAGTATTTTCCCCATTGTAACATGCCATATATATCTGTTTCCTGCTTGAAATAACAACTATTGTTATCACAAAAACATCTGCAGCCTCTGTCCCTTCCTTGTGCACAATGACATTTATAATAATAGTTTATATCCCGATTGTGGTCTGACTGGGGATAAAGGAAATTGAGAATTTTAATTTCCCTGCATTTCAGCTAAATGTCGCCATTTTAGTAAAATGCAATGGAATCTATGCAAAAGGCATAATGACATATTTTTTGGGGGGTGAGATTTAAATGGGTGCTAGGGTGCTTTAAATGGCTTTGCAGGGTAACAGAACCCATTTTCAACTATCCTGGTGTTTCTTGTGCCAAAAATGACTCCCAAGGTTTTTGTTTCTTTTCCATATAAACAGTACACACATAATCAAATGTAAAGATGTACCCCCCCCCCCCCCCCCCAAAAAAAAAAAAAAAAAAAAAACATAGCTTGTAAAAAAAAAAAGGGTAGATTCTTTTTAGGCAAATTTCTCCCAAGCTGGTCAGTAAGCAAAGCTGAGTTTGCGCTTTAGTGTTTTTTTTTGTCAATGTCAAAATCTGCTGCAGATCTACTTTCCTTCTCTTGTCAACTCTGTTAGTTGCACAAAGAACGCAGTTTAAACTTTTAATTTTGACTTTCACCTCTTTCAATTTGATGAATGGATTTACAGACAGCAGCCACAATAGAGACATCTGAAAGACCTCTGATCACCCCAAGCCCCTAGTTGATTACTGTAGCCTTTTCTCAGTTAGAAAAAAAATAAAAATAACGTCTCTAATATTTTTGTGGAGCAGCAAGGACACTTTTTCATTTCAGTCACTAATTTCATTCTCAGTAGAGGCTCCTCTAACGTTAATTTGCTTTTTCGTGGAGGATATTTGGACAGCTGTGAGGTACAAATACTTGCCAAGAAAATTCAAAATGTTGAGGTCAAATTTACTGTGGCTAAAGAAAAAGCTCACAGTCTGCTATACCATACCGTTATAATAAACAGGCCAAAATTGTATAATTATTTTATGAAAGTTCTGTGCTATGAAAGCAAGATTTAATTCCTGAATTAGAAACCAAAATGTTAGGAAATAATATGCTGATTTTTTTTGGACCCAGAACAAATATTTTACCTTCAAATGATTCTGCAAGTGCAAATCACCATTTTTTTTTATATACACTATATGGCCAAAGGTTTTTGGACACATGATGATCACACAGTATATGATCTTGTTTCAAAATCATATTAACAGCCAGGGTTCTATTTCAGAACCATGGCCAATTGGCATTATTATGGAGATGAGCCCCCTTTTTGGCTATAACAGCCTCCATTTTTCCAGGAAGACTTTCCTTGATGTCTTTGGGAATTTGTACCCATTCAGCCAAAGGAGCATTTATGAAGCCAGGTACAGATTTAGGATGAGAAGAACCTGGGAAACAGCTTGTGTTCAAAATCATCAGGTTTTCAGTTTGTAGGCAGGGGTTAAGCCTCTGCATAGTTAAGTCTGCCTAGAGGTGGGTCAGCCTGTTGTCTATATAATGTCTGCTTGGTGGTGGAGTTTCAGAGACATGTGGAAGGAGTTAGTCTCGGATGGACACCATGTACACCAGCAGTCTCATAACTGTGGCCCGGAGGAATTGCTTCCTTTTATCTGGCCCTTGTGGCACTATTCCATCCACGACACCAACCATAGGGCATAATTCCTCCCACTGACAGCAAGGCAAGGGCACAGTTCCTCCCACTGACACCAAAGATGTGGTAAAATTCCTTCCATTGACACCAACGATGGGGCACAATTCCTTCCACTGATATCAATGATGGGACATTATTTCTCCCAATGACACCAAAAATGTGGCACTGTTCCTCCCATTGACACCAACAAAAAAGCACAATTCCTCCCACAGAAACCAATGATGGGACTAATAATGGGGCACTATTCTTCCAAATGACACCAACAATGGGGCACTTTTCCTTCCACTGGCACCAAAAATGGGGCACTAATCCTCCCACCAAAGATAGGGCATTGTTTAGTCCAACTAGATGTCAGGACATTTTTTACTTGCACTACCCCTAGTCTGGCCCTCCTCAAATCTGAAGGACAGTTGGACACCCCTGTTATAGACCATGAGAAGGTTTAGGAACAGCCCCTCTGGGGCAGGACTATTTGAAAGGACCTACATTAAGGAGAGAGTATTCTGGAAAGACCATGTGAAACCCCTGGCCCTTAGAGTTGTGTGATCTGATGAAATGGAGGGACCGAAGACTGGTAATGTGATGTGTTCTGGGACTAATTGCTAGGGCTCAAGTAAAGAATTAGAAAGCAACCGGTGTGGACTATTCCTTATTACAAAATGTCTGCAGGTACGGTACATGAAGTATGGGCTTAAAGCTGGAAGCACAGAAGTGGCCAAGATGGCGGAAAAGAGAATAGGGGAGATAACCTTGGCCATTTGACTGGAACTGACAGGTCCCTTACAAGTAGGGTTAAGGTCAGGTTTCTGTGTTTTTGTGCACAGGGCCACAATCATGCAGGAATAGAAACGGCATGTTACCACAGAGATGGACAAGCACATTTATCTAAAATGTCTTTGTATGCTGTAGCATTGATAGTATCTTTCACTGGAAACACCTGAACTCAAATATTTGGAGGGTTATCAGCACACTTTTTATTCTATAGTAGGTGTAAAGGTCAGGCATCCACAAAATTTTGCCCCTATGGTATATATTACCAGCTTTTCTCCCCTTCGTAAAATGAAAATGAACATGTACAATAAAAAGTTCTCATTTCCATGATTTTGTACATTTAATTTGGAAATCGTAGGCAACAAGTAAAGTGCCTTAGTGGGTATAGCCCTACTGTTGTCTGTGTGGATACATATTTATGTAACCATGATCACGTTGAGGCTAAAGCCTACAGTACCTAGAGGTTACCCTAGTCCACCAGAAAGGTATAGATAAGAAGACCAGACTCAGTTGTTGTTGCTGTTGAGGACCTGTCATGAAAAACAAACATTATAGTTGAAAATTGCTTGTCCACTCATCAATTTATAAGAAGCTTGAAAAGATTCACGTAGGACCATACTTTCAGAGAAGCCTTTGTAGTGGTGTGTGGCATCAACTTGTTCTTGCTAAGTTATATAATTGAGAATTGTGATTTTATTTATGCGTCAGATTCAGATTTTACTAGTGAACAAAACTTGGAGATGAAACTCTGATGTTTGCGCTAGTAATGGCACCTCTCATGTAAATTGATGAGCTGCTAAGTCAGGTTGTAGGTCAATCTGCCAATATACTCCTAAAGGGGCTCATAGTATGATCCTTTTAGTATTGGTCTTTTGTGTCCTTTACCATTGTAACGGTCACCACCGCTTACGACCTTCCATCCACCCACGACAAGCTTATCTGACACACTCCGACAATATTGCATACACGATCCATATCCTTTCCCAGAATAAGACGAGACAGAGCTCCGTACTTGCTTCCAAAGATATGACAATTTATTAGTATTTTCTCAGCTTCTTATACAGTCTCAAGCATAATGCAGTTAGTCACTGGACAATGTAGTCTCCACCCCCCTTCACACCATGGGGGGCTTCAATCACACTCTAAAAGGCATTCAGGTAAGCTAACCATGTAGACTTGTCGGCACCGTATCTTCAATAGTGTTCAATTAACCTTGAATAGTAACACAGACATCTAGTTGAATAAGTTCTCTAGACAGCTTTATCACACAATGGCAGAGTCTTGTGAGAGTGGGTGCAATCAACACCTTCAATGGAATGTCTTTACGGTGAATAGCCAACACCTTAAGATATTTCAATAGCATATTATACAAAGGTATGACTCACTCTGGTCTTGTAGACCTGAATTAACACCTTTCAAAAGCATGTGTGCCCAGATTGACTAGCTAACAGCTTTTGATATTTGAAGACATCCTGCAAACATGAATTATTATTATTAATGTCCCATCTTCTGTAATGAATGAATTATGATTCTTTGTCACCCTATGGCCCTAGTGGACATAAGGTGACCCTAGACATAGGAATATCTCAGTCTGTCACGGTGCATTCCGTTACAACCATCTTTAATACCAACAAATAGAAAGGATATGCTTGCACAATCTATTAAAAAGTACATGCACCCTATTCATTCACCTGGGGAGTTATATTTTTCCTAGAGAATGCATATAGTTAGTATGCTAGAAACTAGTGAAATCACTGTAGTATGAGAAAGAGATGGTGGTGTGTTACTTGCTGTGGAGAGTCCTCTATTTTCTCGTTAGGCATCCCTCCCTCTTAAGTTCCACTGTTTGATTTATCTACAAGAGACTAACGGTGGCTTGGCATGGCAAAAAATACAAAAGCTAAACATAACTTGTAAATATTGTTTTAAAAGTACAGCATGAGTTGGTTTCCTGCCTTTTTCCTTTTTCTCTCCTTTCTCCTCATTTCTTGGCTTTGATGCGCTTATGCTCCAAGTGTTTAGAAATAGATCAGAAACAGAATTTGCCTTTTGTATGCTACAGATATTTTTTTTTTTGCTTTCTTTCTCGAAATAGCTCCTTGGGGATCTGAACCAATTTATGTAGACGTTCATCCAGGAGGCTTTTATCAAGTCTCTTTTCAAAATAAAGCCCTGTCTGGCATCTCCTTTCTCTTTCTCAATATTACACTTGGGAATGCCAAAGTGGTAACTAGACATGGTTAGCCCAAGGTCCTTCCTTATGGCCTGTGGGTACCGTTCATTAAGATGTGTTAGTGTCTTATAATTTGTGTCACATCCTTGCATATCTAAATGTCCCTGAAACAACACATTGGATGACTTCCACATTCCAGACTGACATGTTAGTTAGCGTATTGCCCAAAATGTATTTCTTCTGCCTTCCTAAAATAGAAGGCATGCAAAATAAAGACTGACTCTATATTTAAACTCAGCTGACTATAGTGGTTTTTAGACATGTGCAGACTGTAATATTTTGTTTTGTTTTTTCGTTTTCGTTTGGAAAATTAACTTATTTAGTTACTCCCGAAAGCTTTCGTCCGAAAATCCAATAATACTTGGTTTCTGTCGAATGGTCAAAAGAATATTTGACGGAACGTCGAATCTTTAAGTCGAATCGTACATTTCCGTTCGAATATTCCACCTACAAGAATTCTAATGTTGTATGACTAGTAATAATGTCAAATCTATTTTCTCATCAATCGAAATCTAATCTCTGTAATGTCGAATCTATTATTTCTATAGTGTCGAATCTTTTCTCTATAATGTCAAATCTTTTCCCTATAATGTCGAATCTCTCTATATCGAATTTTTACCGCAACGAAAACTAAAATAAAGCATTTTTTATGTCGGATCTTTCGGTTTTCGTTTCTTGCGGTTTCGTTATCGTTTGTTAAAACGATAACGAAAAAACAAGATTTTCGGACGAAAATGCATTCTAACAAAAACGAATGCACATGTCTAGTGGTTTTGTATTTCCAAATGGCCACAGGAACATGGGATACTTTGCATACCTCCAACCCACTAAGCCTAAAGCATATCTAAACTAAAAATAAAATGTAATATATTGCAGCTTATCAGTCCTCAAGGGCAGGGGTACCTGAAGCTAGGCAGCGGTGCTGGCCATGCAGAGCCCAGTGTGCCTGTTCATACAGCAAAGGTGAAAGCCTTTAGAATGGCCAAGGTGCGGAATTCTGACCGTGTGTACACAATTCAATGCACAAAAGTTCTACGCATGCTCGGAATCATTGAACTTAATCTTTCTCGGCTCCTCGTAGTGTTGTACGTGACCGCGTTCTTGACGGTCGAAAGGTCAGAGAACTTTTGTGTGACCATGTGTAAGCAAGCCAAGCTTGAGCGTATTTCCATCGGAAAAATTCAATGTTCAAGGTCCTGAAGGTGGAGATGGGTTTTACAGCAGACAGCTCCCAGATTGCAGCCCTCTTACTCACCTTAGCAGGGCAACTAATGGAAACTGCTACTACTGGGAGTTTTGATATGCAGACAAGAGTCTCTTGCAGCACTGAGATGCTGAATTCAGCAGCCAGTAGGTATTCAGCCAGAGCTGGCAGATGTTCATTAAAACACAGCGAGACACTGGGTATGGGTAGATGTGCACAGAGACGCACAGGATCATTTAGAGAAGGTTAAAGTACACAGGGACTTGAGCCTCTTTGTCTTTTCTGTTTTTCCCAAGCAAAACTTAAACATCTTTAAAAAAAAGTGCACAGGGGCACAGCGTAGGAAGCAGCCTAGGAGTGCACAGTTGCTGGTAATGAATGGCTGAATGTAACACACAGGGAATCACAGTGGTGCAGGAAGGCTTTGTAGCACCCTCTTAGTCAGGTGCTAGAAAAATATAAATTTAGTTTGGGCCCGATTGTAGTCGAATGGGGTTAATCTGTTCTGTTAGGCAAATTTAGTTTGGCTCTCTCTATCCAGTGAAGCTGGAATTCTATCTGGGGTTTATAGTTAAGTGTTATGCCGCGAACACACGATCGGGCTTTTGCCCCGCCAAATCACATCAGAATTCCGACGGAATTCCATCTGAAAAACATAGAACATGTTCTATATCTAAACTCCGATGGAATTCATCGGAATTTTTAATTAAAAAAACTCTGATGGGGTACACACGATCGGAAAATCTGATGGAAAAAGTCCATCTGACTTTTTCCATTGGAAATTCCAATCGTGTGTACGGGGCATTAATGTATGCAAATTTAGTTTAGTCCGCTACATTTGATTATTCTGGTCTGGTCTGTGTTCTGGAGGCTACTTGATTGCTTGCTGCACCCTGTTCACCTGGAGGGGCTCTGGGTTATAGAGGTGGGGGGGGGGGGGCTGAGTCATTAATTGCCTCACAGAAGCTGTAGGGTATGACCTGGCCTTTGGCTCATTTAAATACAAAAAAGTGGGATTTCAGGGTTTGGGTTAGAGATGACTAATATTTCGTACAAAATCCTTTGTTGGTAATGACAACTTCAAGACGCCTCCTGTATGGAGAAACTAGTTGCATGCATTGCTCAGGTGTGATTTTGGTCCATTCTTCCACACAGTCTTCTAATCTCAAAAGGATCTGTGGGCCTCTTCTATGAACTCTGATCTTTTCTTCTTTTCATAGATTTTTTATTGAATTCAAGTTGGATGATTGGCTGGGCCATTCTAGCAGCTTTATTTTCTTTCTTTGATACCAATTGAGAGCTTCCTTGGCTTTGTGTTTGGTATCATTGTCTGCTGAAATTTCACCCTTGTTTCATCTTCATCATCCAGGTAGATGGCAGCAGATTTTTATCAATGTCCTGGTACATTTTTCCATTTATCCTTCCTTCAATCACATGAAGTTTACTAGTAACGTATGCTGAAAAACAACCCCACACCATGATGTTCCCACCTCCAAACTTCAGTTGGTATGGTGTTTTTGGGGTGAGGTGCAGTGCCATTTAACCTCCAAACATGGCGCGTATTATGGCATCCGAAGAGTTAAATTTTAGTCTCTTCTGACCAGACTATATTCTCCCAGTATTACACAGGCTTGTCCAAATGTTGTGCAGCAAACTTTAAAGGGGTGTTCCAGCCAAATTTGCCAAATGCGCGAGCGGCACTGCGCACTGCAGCACTGTGCATGCGCGCGCGGCCCGGCACTGCGCTGTCCTGTTGGACAGGCGATCGCCTAGGACCTGTCAGTGTCCTAGGCCATCACCTACAAGGAGGGACTGCAATAAGACGATTAAGCTTAATCGCCTTACCAGCCCCTCGGCGGAAGGAGGAAGTGGGACAGGAAGTCCCACTCCTCCTGAAGCCCCCACTCCCCCCCAAAAAAAATGACATGCCAAATGTGGCAACTAAGGGGGTGAGGAGTGGGATAAGCGGAAGTTAAATTTTTGGGTGGAACTCCTCTTTAAACTAACTTCAACATGCTTTTTCTACATCAATGACGTGTCTTGTGGGGTATGCGTGCATTCAGGCCATGGCGGTTGAGTGCATTATTTATTGTTTTCTATACAAGTGGTCCTTGGCTCCTGGACAATTCTGCTGATAATTATTTTCACTCCCCTTTCAGAAATCTTGCGAGGAGCACCTGGCTGTGGCCGGTTTATGGAGAAATTATGTTCCTTAAACTTCCAGGTTAAGGCCCCAATAGTGCTCACTGAAAATTAAGAAGTTTAGAAATCCTTCTGTAGCCAATGCCATCAGTATGTTTTGAAACAATAAGTTTGTGAAGTTCTTGAGAGAGCTCTTTGCTTTTACCCATCATGAAATGTTTTTTATGTGACACCTTGGTAATGAGACAACTTTTTATAGACCATCAGTTGAGACTGAACCAGCTGATATTAACTTGCATTGACAAGAGGCAGAATTGCTTTCTACTTGATGATAGATTTCAGCTGGTGTCTTGACTTTCCATGCCTTGTTGTACCTACCTTTCTTCATGTGTTCAAAATTTTTCCCTGTGTCATTCAGTTTTTTTTACACATAACTTAATTTCTGAAATAATTTGTTTTGGTTTCTGTGTGTATAAATGACACTGTCACTAAAGGGGTTAACACTAGGGGGCGATCAAATGGTTAACTATGTTCCATGGGTGTGTTCTTACTGTGTGGGGGCTGGGCTCACTGGGACAACACAGAAATCACTGTTCATGATGACTAGGAACAGCATATCTCAATGCAGATCATTGGGTGTGCATTTCATTTTGCACAATAGAGCCGCCCTGCCGCAGTATATGTAACATACTTGCATAGAATTATTGTGAACCAGAATTTAGTGTAATTTTAACCTGGACCTGTTGTGTGAGAAGAATGACTGTCATTGCTGGCCTCCTTCCAAGAAATGTTTGTTGCCTGGGTGTGTTTTGTAAATGGTATAGTATATTGTATAGTATAGTATATCAAAATTCTTCTCCTCTATACTTGCTGTGTGGTCATACTTGCTGTCTGACTGGCATGACTGTGTTTCTGTGTACAAAGCCAGCTCTATAACGACATGTTTGGATAAGTTACTATGCTTTGCTCTGCATTGTGCCTCTGTTTGAAGGAGGCCATCCTGGTGGAGGAACAGGACTTTGTCTCCTCATTACAGTGCTGTGCCCAGATGACTGGTGCTCTAATGACTGGTAGGGGAATATTCAAGAAGCAGCAGGAGAGGTGGAGAAAGCACAGATCTACAGAATGAATGAAGCAGAAGAAGGGAGATCCTTGCAATGCAGGTCCTCCTGTATAGCTTCCCCCCCAGCAAGGAGAACATTGAGCAGCACAGTGGTGATATCACCAGATCTCAGTTGAAATCTGGTGGGGCTGCAGGCGAGAGGCAGCAGTGTATTAGTTAAACTCACATTATACATATGCTATGCTGCTGAGGTAGGGCTGCCACTTCATCCCTGATAATTTTTAGAACTGGATCACTTTATTCATAAATGTAATTGAAATCTGTGTGGTTCTATTGTATGTGTCTGACTTCAAACGTCTATGTTTAGCAGTGTGAGTGCACTTTACATGCAGTGATAGGCACACTGTAGTTCTGTAGTGTCATTCCAGCTAGTAGGTGAAACCACTTCACCCAGCATGAAGATAACAGATTTAAAGCTGAACTTAAATGTTATTTTTAATGCAAGCAGTGTAAGTACCTACTTTGAACTGGCATCAGTACAAGCGAGCTTAGACCGGGGGAGAGATAAGCAGTACAAGGAGCCAATCAATTGTGGGGGGGGGGGGGGGGAGAAAAAAAACTGCAAGCGTTACTTAAAGTGATTGTAAAGGTAAATAATAATAACAAAAAAACATGTCTATACTTACCTGCTCTATGCAGTGAATCTCCTGTTCTCAGGTCCCCCACCAGCGTTCCTGGCCCCTCCCCTCTGTCCAGCGCCACCATGTGAAACCGCTTCCCATGGGGGCACGTGTTCAGTAGATTGCCTTGAAAAAGGCCTGGATTCTTTCCTAAATGTACAATATAACTAGGTACTAACATATATAGGTAAAGTTGCTCCAGGGAAAATCCGATTGCCTCTCGGGGGATCAGGAAGGATCATGCTTTGCTGGGTTTTTTTTTTTGTCTTCCTCTGGATCAACTGTGGGTGAAGGATTGTGTATATGGGATTGTATTATTATTATTTATTCATTTGGTTGAACTAGATGGACTTATGTCTTTTTTTAACCTAACTATGTAACCCAGAAGTGAGGGGAGACAAGAGCTGAATGGAATGAGGGCTGCTGACACCTAAACATTTTTTACCTTAATGCAAGAAATGCATTAAAGGGGTTGTAAAGACAAAACTATTTTCCTCTTAAATTAAAGTCTGACAGTAGCTGATAAAGTAAAAAGTAATATTTTGCATTATAACTAGTTTGATACCTGTTGAAATCGAGCGGTTTTATTCACCTCTGTCACTCCTGAATCGTTATTCTCACTGACTTCCTGGTTTTTGCTACATCACGGCCCAATTGGAACTACAGTTCCCATTAGTCTAAGGCCTCGTACACACGATCAAATCTGTCTGCTGGAAACGGTCTGCTAGACCGTTTCAGCAGACAGATTCGATCGTGTGTACGGGCAAACAGACGGATTTGGCCACCCGACAGATTTCAAAGCATGCTTTGAATTCTGTCGGCTGGGAACTCGTCCGCCCGACATGTCTGCTGGTTAGTATGCTAACCAGCAGACATGTCTTCTCGCACACGCGCCGAATGATTTTGACGCATGCGCGGAAGTGTTTTACTTCCTGGTGCGGTGACGTGGCGGCGTCAACGTCACCGCCACGTCACCGACACGTCAGCGTGCTGTCTGCTGGCGGGGATTTTGGTTTGCTAGTGTGTACACGCGAGCAAACCAAAATCCCAGCAGACAGATCTGTTCAAATCGGTCGGTCCAACCGATTTGAACAGACTTATTTAATCGTGTGTACGAGGCCTTAGTCTCCATGCCTGTGAGGGATAAGAGAGCATCTTCACGCAGGGCTGTAGTCATAGGGAGGGGGTGAGCATATTCTTCTTTCCACCATGCTAAACAGCTCACGTGCTGGTGGAAAGCAAGAAGAGGAGAGACAGGAAATGGCATTTTCAAACCTGTATTACTGTATTTTGGAAGTCAAAAGGAAAAACGAGGTAAGTGATATTTAAATGCTCTAGCTTACAGCAATCAATTGATCTAATAAAAAACGAACCTTTAGTGTTCCTTTAAGGTAAAAAATGTTTAGGCTGTACAGCCAATTGCTTGAGCAGGTGGATGAATTTCATCTGTGTATTTAGCTGTTTGCCTGGAGTCCAGCTTTAATTCTTTTCTTTTTGTTCTCTTGAGATATGTCTGGTGCCAGAGTGTCTACTGAAGGCATAGATGTTGTCTGATCATTTTATGTTTATTCACCTAATGGTGAAATAGAAAAAAAATATGACTGCCAGATTTTGAAAGCATGTCAGAATACTTTGGCCATCTTTTGCTCTAAAATGTAACATTTAGTCCATGCTAAAAGTGAGCAATTTTCTGCACGGACAGCTAATATTCATGTTATTTAAGTTATGATTGTACTGTTTATGATATAGAGAAGAGGGATTTATCCCATTTGGGTTTTTTTTTTTAGACTAAAAATACAAATCACACATTGCAATCACAGTTTTAGTGGTTAGTGCTGAAAATATATTTTTTCGAATGATGAATTGTTTTCCTAATAATGCTTGTTTAATTTAATTCACATTTATTGGAAAGCAGCATTTAAATGAGTTGTAAAGGTTCGTTTTTTTTTTCTAAAATAGGTTTCTTAAAGCTAGTGCATTGTTGGTTCACTTACCTTTTTTGTTCCATTTCACTTGTAAATGCATACCTCCCAACTTTTTGAGATGGGAATGAGGGACACCTTGTTGACCGAGGGGGGGGGGGGGTTCCACGGTTCTGAGTTGTTATGTTAAGTGGGGGGGTCCGCGGATCGGAGTTGTTGAGGGGGGGGGGTCCACGGATTCGCGGGACTCCAGCCCTGATCGTGGGATTTAACGCAAATCGCGGGACATTCCCGCGAAATCCGGGACGGGATGTTTTTTTTTCTTTGTCTGAATTTCTCACTTCCTGTTCCTCCTGTTCTGGCTGACTAAACACAGCTCGGATGATGGTGTGACGTTTACTGAGGAGAAACAGGAAGTGAGAAATTCCGACAAAGAAAATAAGTATTTAGAAGGGGAATCGAAAGAAAAAGGTAAATGTACCAACAATGCACTAGCTTAAAGGAACCTATTTAGAAAATAAAAAACAAACCTTTACAACCCTTTTAAAATACAAAAAATATCTACATCCCAGTTTAGTAAACACCTGTAAAAAGTATTTGATATACTGAGACAGTATTGAACATGGATAAGCGGATGCGTCCCTGGAAATGGATTTAAAACGTTGGCCATTATGTTGCTTCGCAAGGTGAGTTTAAATAATATTTCTATACACGATTTAATAAATAATAATAATATTTATTAAATAATAAAATAACATTGGACAAAAAAACATTAAGGTCCATTTAAATGTAGTGCCCTGCGGTAACATGCGCAGTAATATGTGCGGTAACATGCATCGCAGCGCAGTGCGTTACAACTAATTTTGAACTGAACCCTTATACACGGAGCAAATTTCTTTCCTGCAACCACAGGTTGCAAAATCCGGCAGGCTGTTTGTGCCTAAGGTGATCGGTCGATCAACTTGGTACACTCAGCCTGCCCATACATAGTTTGAATGCACGTATACAATGCACCTGTGCTACAGTGCACCACAGTTCAACCTCAATGCATGAGGAATGGGCAGCACCCAACAATATATGCTATAAGCTTACAAGGATCATGTTGACAGGAAGAAAGAGCACAGAAATGTTTCATTTGTTTATTTATTTTTTGATCACTGTTTGATTTGCTCTACTTCTGCTATTGACAAGTCTAAGCACAAGTTGAGTACAGGTTGCTAGGCAGTTTTGGCATATAAAAGTCAGGTCATCGATCTGGCTGTTCTGTGTGGCAGTGCTGTGTGAATCTCAGGACTGGATGGACTCAATTTCACATCTTTAGGCAGGTAAAATATATATTTCACCTGTTTGCTCAGAGCTCCACTTTATCCAAAATGTAAATAGTTTTTTGAATACTTTCCATCCATCCTATATTTTATAGGACTGTCCTAGGATTGAAACAATTTGGGATTGCAGGGAGGGGGGCAAGTGTGTGCAGGAAGAGAAGAAATGTGTACATGGAAGGGGGCAATGTGTGCAGGGAGGGGGTAGTGTGCAGGGGTGGGGTAGTGGGTACAGGGAGGAAGGCAGTGTGTACAAGGTGGTGGGCAATGTGTATGTGGAGGGGGCAGTGTGTGTAGAGGGACAGTGTACACAGGTAGAGGGGCAATGTGCAGGGAGGGGGGAATGTGTGTAGAGGGACAGTGTACACAGGAAGAGGGGAAATGGATGAAGTCCCAAGGGAGTACTAACCCCCAGCCAGAACAACTCAGATGATGGGGGCAAGCTTACTGAGAAGAAACAGGAAGTGAGAAATTCAGACAAAGAAAAAAAACATTTAGAAGGGAAATAGAAGGAAAAGGTAAGTGAACCAACAATGCACTAGCTTAAAGGAACCTATTTAGAAAATAAAAAACAAACCTTTACAACCCCTTTAAGGTTTCTTGGCTGTCGCTTGGCAACTCAAAGTTTCAGCTCCCTCCATACATTTTCTATAGGATTAAGGTCTGAAGACTGGCTAGGCCACTCCATGACCTAAATGTCCTTATTCCTGGTCCACTCCCTTGTTGTGTTGGTGGTATGTTTTGGGTCATTGTCAGGCTGGAAGACCCATCTTCAGTGTTCTGGCTAAAGGAAGATGGTTCTCATCCAAGATTTTACAATACATGGCTCCGACCATTGGCCCCTTTAGCAAGTTGGCCTGTACCTTTAGCAGAGAAACAGCCCTAAAGCATCATGTTTCCACCTCTGTGCTTGACTGTATGGATGGTGTTCTTAGGGTCATAGTCAGCATTTTTCTTCCACCAAACACGGCAAGAGCTTAATTTTGGTCTCATCTGACCACAGCACTTTCTCCTAAGGCCTCTTCCACATAGCGGAGTCCGCCAGCTCAGCGCGAGATCTCTCTGCTGATCTCCGCTGAGCTGGTGGATGACAAGTCCCTCTCTGCTCACTGAGCGGGGAGGGGCTTGTCGAGCACCAATGTCTCCTACAGGGAGATCTGATGAAAACGGACACCATGTCCCGTTTTATCAGATCTCACCTGATCTGATCCGCCATGGACAGATGGGGACGTATCGCTATCCGTCCGATCTTGGCGGATTGATCAGGTCAGATATCAGTGGACATGTCTCCGCTGACATCTGACGCTCCATAGTATCGGCCGTTCAGGTCCGCCGTCAAAACTGTGAAAGGGGCCTAATCCTTCTCTGAATTATTTAGATGTTTATTGGCAAACTTCAGACGGGCCTGTACATGTGCCTTCTTGAGGAGGGGGACCTTCCAGGCGCTACAGGATTTCAATCCATGGCAGCGTATTATGTTATCAATGGTTTGTTTGGTGACCGTGGTCCCAACTGCCTTGAGATCATTCACAAGCTCCTCCCATGTAGTTCTGGGCTGATCCCTCACTTTTCTCCTGATCATCCTTACCCCATGAGGTGAAATCTTGCATGGAGCTCCAGACCGAGGGCGATTGATGGTTATTTTGTATTTCTTCCATTTGCAGATAAACGCTCCAACAGTTGTCTCCTTCTCACCAAGCTTCTAGCTGATGGTCTTGTAGCCCATTACAGCCGTGTGCAGGTCTACAATCTGGTCCCTGATGTCCTTTGACAGCTCTTTGGTCTTGCCCGTGATGGTCAGGTTAGAATGGATGAAAGAGATTCTTTGGAAAGTGTCTTTTATACACATATCGAGTTGTCATTAGGAGCATCTTCTTAAAGCGGAGCTCCAGCCGCAATTTTTTATTTTTTTTTAAGTCGGCAGCTACTAACAGTGTAGCTGCTGACTTTAAATAAGGACACTTACCTTGTCCTACTTGCCCGCGCTGATGGGCCCCCCGATGCCAGTCCCACGATCGCTCCGGGTCCCGCGCCGCCATTCACACTATGGGAAACAGGCAGTGAAGCCGTACGGCTTCACTGCCCATTTCCTACTGCGCTCTCTGAGAACACACACAGTTCCCAGAAAGCAGCGCGCCCCATTCACAAGGAGAAGGACAAGAAGAAAAGGCACCGTGGAGTGGAAGAGGCAGATTACGGACTTCCGCATAGCAACAGGTATTTCGGGTGAGTATTTTTTTTTTTCAGGTTTTTTTTATTGTTTTCCTGGGTAGAGCTCCGCTTTAAATCGACAGGACTAATTTGTGTACCACATGAGAACATACTGTAGCCAGTCTGTGGGAGCCAGAATTATTGTTGGTTGTTAGGGGATTAAATACTTATTCTACTTACTGAACTGCAACTCAATTTATAACATTTGTATCGTGTTTTTTTGGGGGGATTTGCGGTTGATATTCTGTCTCTATCATTTAAAATACACCTGTATTTGAGTGGGGAGGGATAAGCACCCTGTTTTTTTAGTATTTTATTGGCTATTTCCCCTTTACGCATTAAACAAATCATGGTAATATAGCCCCAAAAAAGGATTTGGATGCTGGATGAAAATTCATGATCATCTCCCTTTAAAACAGCAAGATGTCAACTGTATGCCCTCCTCTATCTTTTATTAGAGGCCACTTATCTCAGTAATTTAGAACTGTATAGGATAATGAAATTTCTGGAAAAAACTATATCCATACTTCCTGGAATTAGTAGATAAAGGTAGTTAATTGCAGCCATTTCTGTATAATAAAGTTTTTTTTTCCTTTCATTAGCCTGCCAATATAAAAAAGGGAGGGCTGCATTTGTGTCGTGACCACCTGATCCCTATTTACTAACAAAAGAGCAACTGCGTTGTGCATTTTCCTGGAGGAACAAGCATTATGAGCTTCCGATAATGGCTCTTTATTAAGTCTTGTTGTGAAGACACCGCAGTGCCTGGACCCCGGTACCTAGCTCCGGATTAAAGAACAGGATATGACTCGGAGCCCACCTCTGCGCGCTCCTCACCCTGCTCCCAAAGCGCATTTCCCGTGCCAGTTCCCTCTTCCGATGCCTAATTTTTAATACCTCTCTCTGTGGTGCCTCGCTGAAAGGAAATATCAAATCACCCTCATTAATGCAACCATTCTAGCGTGATCCAGCGTGCCTTGGCGGCATTGTCTTTGCCAGTTTCATTAATTAAGCAAATGCCAGCCTCATTTGCATATGCAAATAGAAGTCGGTTCTGTTACTTTTCTAAATTTCCCATTCACGACGACACCTTTCAAAGAAACGGCAACTCTGGCGCGCTGTTACTGTGTAGCCCCACTAGCTAGACCGGGGGAAAAGAAGATTGCAGGAATAGACATAATAGTTTTTTTGTGCCAAGCGTTCTTCCCTATTGCCATTTTTTTCTTTTTCCCAGGCTGCATGCATTGCATGGATGGGACAGTGTCTTATTGTCTGTCTGCTAGACACAACTTGGTCTGAATACCATTTTGCGGTATGCGAAACAAGTCAGGTTCATTTGCATTTATTTCAGTCGCATTGGATTTATAGGTCAGGAGAGGCAGTCTGCAGTAAACTCACTCCGCCGTCCCCATTCTAGGAGCTGCCAGCAGTTGCACTCGACAGCTCTCCTCCATCATGAATATGTCATGGTTCTGCGCAGTGATGCTTTGTCTCGGGTGGATTTTGTTGCTTATTTTAGGGCATGTGGCAACAGCGTGGGTATTTAAACGCTCAAAACTGATTCTTTTTTTTCATTTTGTATAAATATTTTATTAGATCTGCAAAGCTGTAGGAATGCAAGGTCAAATACGTGATTTGGCTGAAAACAATTTTTATTATTTTTACCCCTTTGTGATCACTTCTATTTTATGACTACAGTGGGAAGTTTTTAACAAAATTTGTTTTTCCTTCTCGGACAGCTACAAAGTGCTCAAGCACTGTTCAGCAGTGTTTCTTTGATGCATTGGAGTTGATTTATTAAAGGCAAATTGACTGTGCAAAATGCAGTTTCACTCTTCAAGTGCAGTTGCTCCAGAGCTTAGTAAATAAGGTAAATCGTCACTTTGAGTAGAATACACAATCACATGTGTAGCGCTCACCCCTGAAGGAGCCGCTGGTTATTGTTGGGATCGGCCTACTAAGTTACCCTGATGTTGTCTAGAGGTGTAGTGACAGGATCAAAATAGTAAGCGAAGGTCCAGACAGTCAATAAAGGTTTTCTTCAATGCTTTATTCCCGGCCAAACAATGCCAACATCAACATCAATTAGGGAAAAGAAAGAGCTGATGAGAGAGAGAGGAAAACCTTGCGGTGTCAAGCCTGGATATGAACAGGGCAGTTTCGCCCTCAGTAGTATCAATTGCTGAGACTCGTCGCCACTCCTGCCTGGCAGCAGAGGCGTTACTTCGGCTCTCTGGGAGGAACAGATCTCTTGCTCAGATCTGGCTCTAGGGCCTCTGCCACAAATGGATTAGATAGATGAACGGAGTGAATCCTCCCAGTAGAATTCTTTAGCATAGGTCACCAGGTGACAGCAAAGTGTACCTGTCAGCATTCCGGTCACCAGATCCCAGACTGGTTCGTTCAAGCCCTGTTGGACAACCTGCCTCCCGGTTCTCCTCAAACCGATCCCCCAATCACACAGCACCCAGCCTGGGATCCTCTCAATAGAACCGGGGACCCAGTAAGACACTGGGGTCCCCTTTTACCTCCGGCTGAGGTTTGGCAATACCTGCAATTCTGGCCAGGTGGGCCACTCTGGCGGGGTCCATGGTTGCACGCACCCTGAAGGTGGATGCCGCACCTGGAACCGGGACCCGCGAAGACCTGTAGAACACATGACACCCGTCCAGATATATCCCCCCCCCCCAGCTTCCCCCGCGAGGGAAAACTCCTCCAATTGGCTGCTGGGGAACAACTTATTCTGCCAGAACCCCTCTGGCACCAGCTGCCGTTCAGAGATGATATCATATCCCTAGAATACAGACCGGCCCAGTGAACATTCCCTGGAATGACAGGGGTCACAATTTAGACAAATTGTGAATGGGAGCAAAGTAACTCTCCCATTCTAAGTATTTTTTTGTACAGTGCCCATACTGAAAGTAAGGGGGCGCTACACATGCAAGGAAAAAAAACTGCATTTTTGCTCGCACATGATTGGATAATTAAAATCAGCAGAGCTTCTGCTGATTTACTAAGCTCTGGAGCACCTGCTCTTGCAAAATGCACAGTCTATTTGCCTTTAGTAAGTCAACTGCATTTTTTGATAGATTTGTATAGATAAGCACTATTTTGGTGACTCTGATTTCTCAGTTGAACATGTTAAAATTTGCATTTAAATGCAGAATGCACTACAAGGCGCAGCATACCTCACAACTTTCTGAGGTGGGAATTAGGGACACCTAGCAGCAAAAGTATGCAAGCAGAGGACATACCTCTTGCCACACCCCCTTAAAGGAGAATAAACAAATAATAAGATTGGTTAAACCCATAAGTGCTTTTTTACCACTACTATTCCTTTATATTGGCTTTTGGAATTTACAAATGCAGCAATTTTCTAAATCAGATGAAAATTTTAGCACTGGGAAACACTTTTTGATAGATAAATATTGCATTTTATATACAACTATATAGATCAAAATGAGGGACAAATGAGGAGGAATGATGGACAGAGGGACATTGCTCCAAATCAGGGAAAGTCCCTCGAAATCAGGGACAGTTGGGAGGTATGGGTGCTGTACATGTGATTTGTTGCATTACCATTCATTCTGAATGGCGTCCTAATGCATATATACAATGCAAACCAGTCCACCTGTATTTTCATGAACCACATGTATCTGAACGGACATTTAAAGTGTTACTAAACCAGCAACAGTAAAATCAGTCTGTATATGTGGTAAAGCATGGTTGTTATACGCACTGTGGAACCTAAGAGGTTAATCCCTGTGCATTGTTTAAAAAGCCTGTTTGATTGTGTCTCCTCTGATCCTCCCCTTCTCCCTCAATCCTCTATCCATCTTCTGATAGTACAGACCCTTGGAGGCACTCTGAACATGCACAGTTTGTTTGTATTGGAAGAGATTATTCTTTTTAGTCTTTTTGGGAAAGGTGCATGGCACAAAGCCAATCAGCACTGTCTAGACCAGTGGTTCTCAGCCTGTCTAGTGCCGTGACCCCTTGATAAAATTTCCCAAGTTGTGGGGACCCCTAACGGTAAAATTATTTTCCTATCGTGGGTTTTTGGCACCCAAGGCAAGACAAGTCATTTCCGCCCCTAAGCCACGGACATTTATCGCTCCCTGGCTCCCTTACACTCGTACAATATTAAAACCCCTTATAGTACATTTTAGGATGTACCACTCTTTCTCTTTGTTCTCTTTTTCTTTCCCTTTTATCTCACTCTATCCTAATTTTCTTGTTTGATATCCCCATTCCTCTCTAGACGTCTTTCTTGTTCTTTCTCTTATTCTTTATCTCCCTTTTTCTTTGTTCCTCCCCCTCTTTTCCTCTCTCTTCCATGTTTTCTCTATTTTTATTCCTTCTTTTACTCCCTGGTGGAGAGTATGGGATCAGTGGCAGTGCTTTCGGGGAGTTGGGATCAGTGGCAGTGCTGGCGGGGAGTTGGGATCAGTGGCAGTGCTGGCGGGGAGTTGGGATCAGTGGCAGTGCTGGCGGGGAGTTGGGATCAGCCAACTTAGGTGCTCTTAATTAAGGTCATCTGCTGATATGAGAACTGTAGTGGGGGCTTTTAAAAGGCAACTCTAATCACAGGTAGTGTTGCTCACTGTGTCTCCGACTTTGTGGTTTCTCCTAGCAGTGACACCTATGCTGAAATCAGCAGATAGGGTCTCCTCCAGCCCCTCCCACTTCACATTCCTCACCAGTCAGCTGACCTCTAGTCTCTGACTCCCAGCTATGCTGTGAACTGAATGGGCAGCTGTGAAGAGGCTGAGTGGGCGGCCGCAGGCTTCAGGAACAGCCCAGGTTTTGGGGACCCCTGGTAAATCCTCATTTGACCCCCAAGGGGGTCCCGACCCCCAGGTTGAGAACCACTGGTCTAGACAGAGGTCAAGAGTCTTGCAGCCTTACAGGACAGTCAGGAGAGAATGAAAACTCCTCCTGCTTTAAACAGTGCTCGGCTTGACACTGAACAGAAGTCACAAGACTGCTACATAATGCTGTTGACAAAAGGTATTTAGCAGTTTATATTTACAAAAATAATTGCTTTTTCATGTTCTGTGTACTGTGGGAGACAACCAACAAGCAGTAAAAAAAAAAAAAGCTTTAAAACAAGCCCTTACTAACCTCTGTAGCAGAAGGTGCTGTGAAATAATTTATCCTTAAGCCCATGTCTGAGAACAGGAAAAAACCTTCTTTACAGTCGGGCTTCCCCCACACTGCAATTGTTTTAATGCTCATTGAGATCTAGGGGTGTAAAAAAAGAAAATGTATTCACCTGTAGCGCTTACCCCCGAAGGAGCCGCTGATTGTTGTTGGGATCGGCCTACTAAGTTACCCTGATGTTGTCTAGAGGTGTGGTGACAGGATAAAAGTAGTGAGCGAAGGTCCAGATAGTCAATAAAGGTTTTCTTCAATGCTTTATTCCCAGCCAAACAAGGCTAACATCAACATCGGTTAGGGAAGAGAAAAAGCTGACGGAAAGAAAAGAGGGAACCCTTTCGGTATCAGGCCTGGATATGAACAGGGCAGTCTCGCCCTCAGTAGTATCAATTGTTGAGACTCGTTGCCACTCCTGCTTGGCAGCCGAGTCGCCACTTCGGATCTCTGGGAGGAACAGATCTCTCGCTTAGATCTGGCTCTAGGGCCTATGCCACAGGTCAAGTACTTTAAATGGATTAGATAGATGAACGGAGCGAATCCTCCCAGTAGAATTCTTTAGCATAGGTCACCGAGTGACAGCAAAGTGTACCTGTCAGCATTCCGGTCACCAGATCCACGATTGGTTCGTTCAAGCCCTGTTGGACAACCTGCCTCTGGGTTCCCCTCAAGCCGATCCCCCGATCGCACGCCACCCAGCCTGGGATCCTCTCAATAGAACCGGGGACCCAGTAAGACACTGGGATCCCCTTTTACCTCCGGCTGAGGTTTGGCATAGCCTGCAAACTTTGGCCAGGTGGGCTATGCTGGCGGGGTCCATGGATGCGCGCACCCTGAAGGTGGATGCCGCACCTGGAACCGGGACCCTGCAAAGACCTGTAGAACAGATGACACCTGTCACAGATATATCCCTCCCCAGCATGCCCCGCGAGGGAAAAAATCCTCCAATTGGCTGCTGGGGAACAACTTACTCTGCCAGAACCCCTCTGGCGCCAGCTGCCGTCCAGAGATGATATCACATCCCTGGAATACAGACCGGCCCAGTGGACATTTCCGGAATGACAGGGGTCACAATTTAGACAAATTGTGAACGGGAGCAAAGTAACTCTCCCATTCTAACTATTTTTTTGTATAGTGCCCATACTAAAAGTAAGGGGGCGCTACATACCCGAAGCTTAGAGAGCAAAGGATCGAGTGAGTAAAAGGGTATTTTGCTGTCCCCTAGCATTTAAGCTTGTTGAGAATATGTAGATACTTGCACAGTGTGCATAGTGCGGGTAGTTGTTCACTTTAAGGGCCCATGCAAAGTGAATGGGCTGCCTTTAACACAATGAATGTCAACATTTGAGGGGGTGAGTAAATAGAGCCTTGCTTTTTCAACAAAGTGGCCACAATCACTATACAGTGAACCTATTGCTGTGTGTACTTCAATGCACATTCCCGTGGCCATATAGACATCCCAGGTATTATAAACAGTGAAAAAAAGCAGCCTACCTACTTCTCAGGACAAAGATGCTGGCGGGGGGGGGGGGGCATTACAGATGAACAGGGTGTGTTATATTAAAGTACAGTCTGGGCCAGATTCAGCAAAGAAGTACGTATCTCCAGATTTAATGATTGCGGACATAAACTGGTTAACAATCCCAGAGATTTTTAACATATATAGGGGTCAATTCACAAAGAGAAACGTTATTGGTTTTCTTCAGGTGTTAAATTAGCACTCCTTATTTAACGCTAGCAAACATGGTATTCACGAAAGCTATAATCGTTATTTAACATAGTCGTTATGGTTTTCAACTGACTCTTTATCCAATCGTTATGCTAACTACTCAGACGTTATTATTAAGATTTGAGACGTTAAAATAACTCTTAAGATCGTTAAATAACACTGGAGAGATGCATTCTGGGAGCAGAAGGGGAGGAGAACAGCTGCATGTGGAAAAGAGCAGATACAGAGAGAGAGAGAGAGAGACACAAGCAATACACATGGAGATTGAGCATGTGATGTGCAAAACTTCTAGTGTGTGTTTTTCTAAAGCCATGTGTATTTCCTCATACAGAGAATAAATCATGGGAGATGATAATCGGAATTTAGCTATCACCTGGGTTTCAGAAAAGTCATCCAAAATAGTATGTGAACGGAATACACGTTTATAAATCTGAACAACATTCTAACATGTTCTTCTTCGCCTCTGGATAATTTTATGTTCAAATAGAGCATGGTTCTATCTTGCCCAACACTACTAAAAACTTCACTACACTACAAAAATCGCCAAAAGCTTCCTCTAACAACAAAATATCGCCTGGGAAATGTCATAATGCCACCCTGAGGGAGGTGTTAATTTAACGATTGCTTAACGATTGATAACTGTCAAAAAAATCTTTGTGAATTGCACTTCTGTACATATTTAACGATTTGACTCTTTAAAATAACGATTTGACTCTTTAAAATAACGATTTGACTCTTTAATAAGGATCCACACCTTAAAATATCGGTTCTGTGTGGTGAAACGTTATTTGATGATTTTTTGAAGCGTTAAATCGTTTAGTGAATTGAACTAGCTTCAATAACGTGCAAAATCGTTAAAATAACACTCGCAATCTGAAAATAAAGCTTTGTGAATTGACCCCAAAATGTTTGTAAAAGCTAATGCCGCGTACACACGACCATTTTTCATGACAAGAAAAATGCAATTTTTTTTAAATTGGTCGTTAAAAACGATCGTGTGTAGGCTCCAGGGCATTTTTCTCAACGCAAAAAATGGGCATCAAAAATGTAGAATCTGCTCTATTTTTTCTCGTTGTTTTATCACGCCATCGATTTTGTCGTCGTGAAAAGCGGTTGTGTGTAAGCTTTAACGAAGGGGGAAAAAAAAGTGCATGCTCAGAAGCAAGTTATGAGAAGGGAAATTTGCATAATCAGCCCAGAGTGTGGTGCCATTCGAATGGAACTTCCCCTTCATAGTGCCGTCGTACGTGTTATACGTCACCGCGCTTTGCTAGAGCATTTTTTATCACGATCGTGTGTTGCATACACAGGCAGGCTTAAGGAGTAATCACGTAGAGAAAAACGTTGTTTTTTTCCATGACATGAAAAAGGTTGTGTGTACTTGGCATTAGAAGTAACTCTTGCACTGCCAGACTTTTGCACACAGTGCTCAGATTTTTAGCCCTGCTTGCAATCATCAAACTGTCCATATCCATTCTAAAGCTGTGCTTATACAAACTGTCATTTTCTAGCCCAGGCTTAAAAAGTAGGAAGTAGGAAGGAAGGAAGTAGTTGCCGTTGGCAACAAGCTTTGCTCCGCATTGGCGTATTGCCCCTATTAGTACAACATTCTACATCCACTGTCGCTGCCAAAAACACATTTATGGTTTATTTCAAAACATGTTTGTTTTCTGGTCTGGAAAGAGGGAGCAGGGAAGCCTAGACTGCTCTGAGAGGGGAATGAGTTAATACAGTCTTATTAGATATTTTCTACTAATGGATTTCTATCTCTAACCTGAGCTGGCGAGTCTTACCCCCTGTTACACAAGGAGTTTGGTACCAGCTGGAATTAAAATGGAGGATATGACTGCATGCCAACTCCTGTCCCTCTTGTCTCCCCTGCTGCCTGTGCATCATCTGTACAGCTGGATCCAGTGTGTAGTCTTTCCCAGCTCCCAGCTCTCTCGCTGTCTGCTGCAGGCTCCATGTCTTGTTTCACTAAAACCCCCACGTTGAATGGAAAAATCTTTTTTTCTTTCTTTTTAACTGAACGTTTTGTGCTCTTAATGTTTCAAAGTGCCGGGGGGTGCGTTTTAGCATGCAAAAAGATTTTGTGTTGTTCTCAGCTGCATATACTGTATATATATCTATAGATATGTATATAAATACACATATATATCTACAGGGCCGGATTTGCTCTCCCCAATGCCAGGTTCCACAATGCACCCCCTCCCTGCCAACCGAACCTCCCCCCAAATCAACTGAGAATGGCAACCGAAGGGGACAGGGGCGGCACGGTTAGTTTAAATATTTTTTGTTTCTTTATTTTTTACTTTTTTAGCACTTTTTTAATTTTTATTCATTGGTGTATTGTCGTTTACTTATTTTTATTTTTGTGTATTATTCTTATTATTTTGAAAAAAAAAATTCTTATTCTTTACTTTTTTATTTACTTTTTTAATTTAATTATTTTTTTTATTATTTTTTTTCACCTAACTTTATTACTATCACACAGGAGAAAACAATTCTCTGTGCGATAGCAATTGGAAGGGACAGGTTCTCTTTATTGACCCTGTCACCTCCAAAACAGGAGTCCTAGCACTGTGCTAGAACCCCTGTCACAGATGAGATGGGAAGAGCACAGCTCACCCCTCTTACTGTGTACATCGGCGGCAGGGACAGGAGACAGACTCGGCGGCTGGGGGGAGGACGGAGGAGTCCTGAAGGCAGAGCAAGCAGAGAAAGGTATGTGGGAGTAAGGGAGGACGGACAGCAGCACACATTTGACAAGTGATTTTGGCGACATCGCCGCAATCACTTAACGAGCGAGCCAATTCCCCCACTCAATTCTCCCACACATCAACTTACCGCCGTCAACTGTATGTTATGGCCGTCGGGGGACTCCATGCCACTGCCGCCCCTCGGCACCCTGCCGCCCCGAGGCCTGGCCTTGGTGGCCTTGTGGGAAATCCGGGCCTGTATATCTATATATACTATTTTACCAAAAGTATTGGGACGCCTGCCTTTACACACACATGAACTTTAATGGAATCCCAGTCTTAGTCCGTAGAGTTCCATATTGAGTTGGCCCAACCTTTGCAGCTATAACAGCTTCAACTCCTCTGGGAAGACTGTCCACAAGGTTGACTATTTTTCCACAAGCGCATTTGTGAGGTTAGGTACTGATGTGGATGTTAAAGCGGAGCTCCACCCTCCACCTCCACTCCCGCTCATCTGAACCCTCCCCCCCTCCGGTGTCACATTTGACACCTTTCAGGGGGAAGGGGTGTAGATACCTAAAGACAGGTATTTGCACCCACTTCTGGCCACACAGTCTGCGGTAGACTGCGGGCAGGATGTCAGACCCCCCCCCCCCCCCGTTGTGTTCTGGGAAACACTCGGCTCCCAGAATACAGAAGGAACCGGTCAGCACGGCGCAGTGCAACTCGCGTATGCGCTGTAGGGAACCGGGCAGTGAAGCCGGAGCGCTTCACTTCCTGGTTCCCTCATCGAGGATGGCGGTGGGGGCAGCAGAGTGACGAGCATTTGCTTGTCCTCTGCTGCGGACAGCGCTGGACTCCAGGACAGGTAAGTGTGCTGATATTAAAAGTCAGCAGCTGCAGCAGTATTTGTAGCTACTGGCTTTTAATGTTTTTTTTTTTCAGGGGACATCTGCTTTAAGGTCTGGCTCGCAGTCTCCACTCTAATTCATCCCAAATGTGTTCTATCGGGTTGAGGTCAGGACTCTGTGCAGGCCAGTCAAGTTCCTCCACCCCATTCATGTCTTTGTGGACCTTGATTTGTGCACTGGTCCAAACAGTGTTGCCAACCTACCAAATTGAAATTAAAGTGGGATTCCACCCGCAAATTTTTTTTTTTTTTAAAAGTCAGCAGCTACTAACAGTATAGCTGCTGACTTTTGATAAGGACACTTACCTGTCCTACTTGCCCGCGCTGACGACCCCCCCCCCCCTCGATGTCAATCCCACGATCGGTGTAGGTCCCGCGCCGCCATTCACACTAGGGCAAACAGGCAGTGAAGCCTTACGGCTTCACTGCCCATTTCCTACTGCGCCTGCGTGAGTCTCGTTCCGGCTTGTGAATGGGTGGCTGCTCTCTGAGAACACACACAGTTCCCAGAAAGCAGCGCGCCCCATTCACTAGGAAAAGAAGAAGAAAACAGACCGCTGTTGCGAAAGAGGCAGATTACGGACTTCCGCATAGCAAGAGGTATTTCGGGTGAATATACATTTTATTTTTTTCACATTTTTTTTTTACATTTTTTTAGGATTTTTGATCAAAAGTTTTTTTCCTGGGTGGAACTCCACTTTAACTCACACAACACATACTGGCACAGCCAGGTTTTTACTGGCATTTCCAAAAGTTACAAAATTACAGTTTTAAGTGCAAATTATATAGTATTTAGACTACAGACAAATACAATATGCAAGTAGCAACATGATTTAGGGTAGATAATAAGGCAAAACATCTATTTCTTCTTTTAGATATAGTAAGTAAGTAGCTCAGGGACCAGCCTCAGGAGGGCAAGAAATTTGAATCGGCGGCACACACACATAAAATTTCCTCTCAGGCCGCGTACACACGAGGAGACATGTCCGATGAGACAGGTCCGACGGACCGTTTTCATCGGACATGTCTGAGGGGATATTTTGGTCTGATGTGCGTACACACCCTCAGACCAAAATCCCCGCGAACCAGAACGCGGTGACGTAGAAGACACCGACGTGCTGGAGAAAGGAAGTTCAATGCTTCCACGCATGCGTCGAATCAATTCGACGCATGCGCGGGATTTAGGTCCGATGGTTGGGCGTACTAACCATCGGACATGTCCGACGGACAGGTTTCCAGCGGACAAGTTTCTAAGCATGTTTAGAAACTTTTGTCCGCTAGGCCGTACACACGATCGGACTCGTCCGCTGAAACTGGTCTGCGGACCAGTTTCAGCGGACATGTCTCCTCGTGTGTACGCGGCCTTACAGTGTCACCAACAGCAGTGTGCAGCAGCACAGATAATGATGAGACCTCTTTGACACGACACGTCACCTCCTAAGTTACAGAGACAGTCTCTACCCAAGCCAAGGGGCCCCCAAAAGTCCACTCCAGTCTAAACAGCACTGACGGTCCTGGTCCCAGCCTGCCTTGCTCCCATACTGCAGACCTGCACACAAGGCTCTGGCTGCTCTACTTGGCTCCATTGCACCATGACGTCACACGACATGCTCAGGCACCATCTCCGCCAGAGCCGCCCGATCACACTGTAGCAAGCACTCGGATGGTCCAAGTCAGCTCTGGACCAAGCCGAGCATCACAGCTATATTTGTTTACTGGCAGCCTTTTACTTTTACTGGCAGGAGAAAATTTACCATTTTTTACTGGCTGCCATTAAAAATACTGGTGGTTGGCAACACTGGGTCCAAATCATTTGGCGTAGGGGGGACTTTGGTGCGGCGTCTTTTTTAAGGTTTGGGCTTGACCCCCTAGTTCCAGTAAAGGGAACTCATAAGGTATCAGCACACCAAGATATTTTGGACAATTTCATGCTCCCAACTTTAGTATAAAGAGATCGGAAGATTGGTCCCCAAATCAACACTCTGAAAAAACAAGGGGGAGGCGGGCAATTGGACTATCACGGTACAAATAAGAAGATGAAGTGAGGTAGAAATACACATATATAAAAAAATAACTCAATTTTATTCATAAAAATCAATAAAAGACAATAACATGATACATAATTAAAAACATCACCAGTAGAAGTGTAGCGCTCACCACCGAAGGAGCCGCTGGTTGTTGATTGGGATCGGCTTATTAAGTTACCTTGTAGTGTGTCTAGGGGTAGTAGCAGTGAGCAGTAGCAGTGAGCGAATGTCCAGTCACCAAATGGATTTTTAAATGCTTTATTCCAGGGCCCAACAACGGCCAACATCAACGGGAGATAGGAAAGGTTGATGAAGCAGTAGAGAACAATGCGGTATCAGGCCTGGATATGAAACAGAGCAGTCCTGCTCTCAGTGGTAGTAGAAACAGTTCGTCGCCACTCTCGCCAGAGTGGGTGAAGTGCCCCCGGACAGACCCTTTTTTAAGCCTGGCAGCCGAAATGTTACTTTTAAGTTGCTGGGAGGAACAGGTCTCTATGACAGACCTGGCTCGGGCCTCTACCACAGGCCTAGTAATTTGGTACTCAAGAGAACAATTCGGATTTGAGCGAATCCTCCCAGTAAATGTAATGAAAGTGTCACCGGTTGACAGCTGATATGTACCTAACCAGATCCCTGATGGTTCGTTCAAGCCCTTTTGGATAACCTGCCTCCGGGTTCTCCTCAAGCCGATCCACCACCGAACGGCACACAGCCTGGGATCTTCTCAGATCTACTTTCATATATAGGAGAGCACCAGGGCTAAGAAATATGGTTGCTGCAAATGTCCCAGATCCCCCGGCTAAACCACTTACCTTCACTGACGGGTCCAGTTTTCATTACTGTACCCGATGCAGATCTTGCAAAAAACAAAAAGGCAAGGGAAAAAGGTCAGTAAATTCAAATCAAGTGTTACAAACCAAGAATTTACAATAAAACCTTTATTCACGTGTCATTCCAGGTTCGTTACATATGTGTTGGAATGTCCCTGTACTCTTCAATATGTAGGCCGGACTACCAGAGAACTCAAAATTAGAATAAATGAACACGTGGCAAATAGCATAAAAGGGTTCCCTGACCATAGTGTGTCCAAACACTTTGACCTCTACCATAATAGAGACCCGAGTTTATTAACTTTCTATGGGATTGATAGAATCACCAATCATTGGCGTGGTACAGACCTGACCAAGGCAGTATCCCAGAATGAAACCCAATGGATCCATCGCCTTAGGACGATGCGGCCACACGGCCTTAATATAGAGTTAGATCTCAACTGTTTTCTGACGGATAAATAATTTCAGAATTGGGTTGGACTAGTGGTGTGAGTCACCCATTCACCCAATTTGCGCCATTTCAGATCAAACAGTGTATTTTATGAGTATATGTATTTTATGAGTCTATGCAATTTTATATATTTTTATATATTTTTAACCACATACTGATTTTAATAACATTTGGCTATATACAATTTTTATTTCATTATTAGAAATGGTAACTGTACAACAATTTATTATGTCAACAATTTATTATGTCAGCAACACATACTGGAGTCCCCGCTGATTCAAAGTTAAAGGCTGGGGACAGCAACTTTGAATTCAATGGGGCTTTACTTTATTGTTCGATGCAATTTTTCCTTTTACGATCGAACTGTATTATGTGTTGTTGCGATTGCTGATCGAATTTGTACATTGATGTTGTATTGCGGCTGCAGTAACCGAGACAGAGGCTGTCGTTCGATCGAATTGCCCCTCCCCTCGGTCGATTGACAGACCTATATCATTAGCCCTAAGCGTGCACCAGGTACGCTTCCTGATGACGTTATAGACTAAACGTACATCGAGGCGGTACCTGGGCACGCACAACAATCTACTTCCGGTCCTCCTGGCTTCCCAGCTGTATGTGGTGGAACGCACGCCAGCTCCCCAGCCTACGACCATACTCTCTCCATCTCTATACGCGGACAGCCTCAGTGCCGGGATACGGGCACCATCCCAAGTAAGCGGCCACTCGGCACTTTGTTTTTATCCTTTGTGTTATAAATCAACAACTTTACACTATGGCAGTATTCTCTTTCTCCCATGGTATCGGTATGTTCTATGGTGCTGACATCTGTACCTCCATGTGATTGAGCTGACTGATAACATTCAAGCCTTATTGACCTTATTTTAAATAATTAGGTCAACTACCTTTGGTAAGGAGCCATCTATCTTTCATTAAGGTGACCCATTGGTGAAGGTGGATTACTTCCCTGTTTGCACTTTGAAGATATATTGAGCACCTTGCACTTTATTCACAACTTTTCCTGGGACTTTATTCATTTATTTATTATTTAATACTTGCAATCAGTTTTGCACATGGACTTTTTATAGCGATATGATTGTTCACTGTAATATATCATTGCACGGTATTTTTTATTACAAATTGTTTGTATTCATTTGCACTTATGCATACTATGGCATTCAAGTTATAGTTCCAATTACTATAGTGTATATCTTTAAAATAAAAAAAATTAGCGCCCCTTTTTCACTCTTTCACAAGGTTGGGGACCCTGTAGGTCACTGGGGCCCCCATCAACATCCAGATGGGTCTCCATGGAACAGGTGGTTCTGGCCAGGTGGGTCATGCGAGCGGGGTCCGTAGATGCGCAAACCCTGAAGGTGGATGCCGCACCTGGAACGTGGACCCCGCGCTGAGAAGAAGGACCGACCACCGACCCAGAACACGCGGCAGCTGCCACAGATATACCCCTCCTCAGCATGCCGAGCGAGGGAAGAATTCCTCTAATTGGCTGCTGGGGAAAAGTGGCTCTGTCAGAACCTCTCTAGCACCAACTGTCGCCCAGGGGTGTAATCACACCCCTGGGTCGCAGACTGACCTACAGGACAGTTCTGAAATAGCAGCAGCCTGCAATTTGCCGAATTATGAATGGAAGCAAATAACTCTCCCATTCGCCCACTAACTTTAGCGTAGTGCCCGTACTGAAAGTAAGGGGGCGCTACAGAAGAATCCCCAGGTGGGGAAAAAATCCCAATGGGACATGGGTCGCGAGGGGCATCTCTACTAGTTTTGCGGTATAAACCGCTTCATCAGGAGAATGTCTAAGGCATCTACTGGACCCGGGCACCACAGAAGGAAATCCGCCGCAGCGCACATGGGGGGACGTGCCATGGATGGACTGACTGCGGTGTAGCAGTGCAGTGTACAAGATCGGGTCCAGGGAAGTATACCAATGGTAAATACATAACATAGTTAAAAGGGCACTGTGGGATCAACAACGAATTGCAGAGCATAGATAATGCACTGCAATAGAGCCCAGCATAGGTGTACCTAAGAAAGAAAAAGGTAGAAATTAATGGATGTGCAGGAAATTAATCCTGCAATGTATAAAGAAGTTCAGGGTACAAGGTGCACTTACTGTGTGGTGGTGGAGGCAGGTGTTCCCTGGGCCTGAGGTCCATGGCCATGGTGTATGCTCCCAACTTTTTTGGGAACAGTTTGGAAATGGAACCCTCCTGTTCCAACATGACTGCGCACCAGTGCACAAAGCAAGGTCTCAGAACAGGGTTCCCCTGGGGATAGGACGAGATGGAGAAGAGAAGTACCAATGTCTAACATGCAGTGAAACTATTTGGAGGAAGTTATATTGCCATTGCCAATGACTACAGTATTATTGTCAGGAGGCTAGACGCCAGCCATTCGGGAAGTGTTGTGACTTGGCATAGGTGACCGAAGGCCCTGGTAAGTGAACAAAATTGGGTGCTTGGGCTCCTTCCCTAGCAACCAATCCCAATACTGGGTCCAACTTCTGGCACGGGGCATCCTAGGACCCAGCCTGGAAGTCACAGAAGATTGAGTGAGGCCTTGGAGAAAATAAGCATTGGTTATGGACAAAGTTGAGCTTCCTTAAAAAATTATTCATAAAAAGTATTTATACTGTAATCCATGAATTGTTTCACATTTTGTCATGGTACAACCAAAAATATAGGTTTACACCCACCTGTCCATAGGGACGAATAAACCTTCCAATCAAGTCCGCCTAAAAAACTGACTTTCCTGGTAACAATTGTCACAAGTTTAACACATATTTAAAAATGTACTTTTTGATGGACCAACACTTTAAATTATTGTACACGTTAAAATAAAACAGCTGAACACATGGCAATCATCTATGACGATCTTGACAAATGGATTTGTTAACTTCCTTCCCCTCGCTGAAACTTCCAATTCGTCCCTATGGACAGGTGGGTGTAAACGGACTTGTGTCCATTTCCCCCAGCTTACCTCTGGGTTCGATCAGGTCCACAAAAAAAAAACTCAAGCAGAGTCCATTTACACCCATACAGCAGAGTGGGCTCTGTCTGTGTCTGTTCTGCAGAATCAGCAGGGGATGTGTGAGCTGATCCTCTACTGATTGGAATGGAATCTGCCCCATGTGAAAAAAGCATGAATATTTTGGCTGGCATTCCCATTGTTTTAAAATATGGGCGGAGCTCATGAAGACAAAGCATGGACAACGAACTTAGAGGTAACGTGCAAAACCCAAATCTAAACCAGCAGCTCCTACCGAGGTAGTGCTACACACTTTTCTTATGCAGGTAGAAGTGAGAATAGGTAAATCTCTTTCTGATTGCATGCACTTTGACCTTTGCAATGAAATTTTGGGATTATTGAAGACCTATTTTCTTAAAATGATCAACTCTGCGTTTGCTGGGCCAGTCCTGGACAAATAAGAAGGCATTTGAAATCTATACTTATTTTCCTTAGTATGGAAAAATGTATTTAAAATTAATTGGCAATATTTTAAAATCCCTTGCTAAGCTCAAAGGCATCTTACTCTTGCAGCTTTTTTCCAAGGGCCTTAGAGAACTCTGTTGATCTTGACAACGATGACATCACACACAGCAATAGCAAAGAGAATACCAGACCTTAGATAGCTGAGATTTAGGGCTCGATCACACCATGTGCAGTGACCTGCATTTTTCTGCAACAGTGTTGTTATATAAGAGAAGTTCCTTCTGAGGGTTTACATACACTTTAAATACCGAAATCTTTACACATGGGTGCTTCCACTGCACTTTTAGCTGTCCGCCCAGCATTTGGGGGGTTAAATTTCAGCCCTGCTGTTATTCTCAGACTGTTCACAGCGTTGTCACAAGCAGCCTGTGCATTCTGCGAAATGAGCACTAATTTGAGAGGATCATTTGAAAGTCAGAGTCATGCCCTGAATTTCAATGTATAAACATAGAGAGCGGTGCCAACCTGGCACCAGTCCACGTATTCAAGAGTAAACATGAGCCTCCCGGGCGGCTTCAGATGGAGGCATCAATACAAAATCTAGTCAACGTCTGACTGGCTCACAACGGCAGCATCCCCCCACCGGAGCCACCCTTTAAAGATGCACGGGCACCGATGGCGCGTTAACCCTTTAGCTGCGAAATGCATTCTGCCAGTTCGAATAATACTTTTATTAAATTAATGCCAAACCTAATCTGGTATTGATGTGAGAATTGGAAGAAGAAGAGCTGGTACCGCCACCTACCACCCCCCCCCCCCCCTTCTCACAATGATGCCATCTTATCTGAAAACTGTTTCCTAATGCAGCCCTCTGCTACCTAGGGACTGACATCCCAGTGTTGCCAAGGCAACCCTGGCTGGACCTGAGCAGTCCTACTGACAAATGCCATACATATGGCGTGCTTAATTACTTGCATTTAAAGCCTTTCAAGTCTTGCTCTTTGACAACATTTTCAAATACATCACCATATGATTTTTTTGTAGTTTTATATTAGTTGGTTAGTTTTGAAAATGACCTCAGTCCTTAATTTATACCCAAAATTCATTTTTTTAAGATTCCTCCAAAAATGTGTCTTGTTTTTGTTTTTGATTGAAGCTTTCTGTCCACCTGGTCTGCATTTGACATGAGCAGAGCTAATGGAAGCCTTGATAGCAAAATCGATTATCTCTTCATTTACACTTCAGTTGAGGGGCAGTAAAACCTCATGTGCGGTTTTGCTGCCCCCCAACTGCTTTACATTTAGCTGGATAGGCAGCAGACATATGTTGGGGACGTGAAGCTTTTCATTGTGGTGCAGGAAAAATGATCCCCACAACCAAATGCAGTTGCAGCGCACTGGTCCCATTTAAAAGGTTCCATCAGGCAATGAGGAGGTGACATAACGCCTCCTCACTGCCTCTCAAATGCTCTCTGCGTTGCGAATGTAGATCGCTAGTGTAAACTAGCCCTAAGGCCTGATTCAGATGAGAGAATTATGGCTGATAGGCTGCTACATTCACAGATGGCGAAATGCCACCTCTGGGCGCAGCAGCAATTTGTGCTATGGACACATATGAACTGGCCTTTTAGCTCCAGTGTGCGGCCAGACATGCCTGCCCTGGATGCAAACTGTCAGGGCCTGTCACAGCCCCTAAGTGCATGTAGCTGCTTGGATGGGTGGTCACATGCCAACAGCAACAGCCATTGATTCGTACAAATCTAATCGCCACCACATACTATGTGCATGCAGCTCTTCCTCTGCCGACAAGAAGCCACCAGCAGCCACAGGAAGCCGCCCATGTGAATGAGGCCTAAAATAAAATGAGTCTTGTTTGAAGCAGAATTGCAGGCACAAAGCTAATGTAGCGCCCCCTTGCTTTTTGCATGGGTGCTGCGTTTAACCACTTAAGGACCGGACCAATATGCTGCTAAATGACCAAAGGTATTTTACAATTCGGCACTGTGTCACTTTAACAGACAATTGCGCCGTCGTGCGACGTGGCTTCCAAACAAAATTTGCGTCCTTTTCTTCCCACAAATAGAGCTTTCTTTTGATGGTATTTGATCACCTCTGCGATTTTTATTTTTTGCGCTATATACAAAAATAGAGCGACATTTTTGAAAAAAAATCACTATTTTTTACTTTTTGTTATAAGAAGAATCGAATAAACTAAATTTTAGTCAAACATTTAGGCCAAAATGTATTCAGCCACTTGTCTTTAGTAAAAAAAATCGCAAAAAAAAAAAATTAGCTACCTAGTGGCAACAGCGACACTAATACAGCGATTAGAAAAACGATCGCTTAGTGACGCTGGCAATAGGGGGTGAAAGGGTTAACTAGGGTGGTGATCAAGGGGTTAAAACTTTATTAAGGGGGTACAGGGCTACCCTGGACCTAACACTAACTTCCTGTCACACTAACTGTCACACTGACACTAAATGCAGTGATCAGTAAATATATGATCACTGCAATCAGTGACAGTGTGACAGGGGGGTGGGGGGTGATCGGAAGCGGTTAAATGTGCCTATGTGTGTGGTGTCAGTGTAGTGTAGGTGCAACTTACTGTGAGTCTTCTCTCCTCTCGGCGGATTGAAAATACCGCCGAGAGGAGAGCGCACATCACTTCCTCTGCCTGTGTTTACATTATACAGGCAGAGGAAGTGACACGGCGGGGGGATGCCGGATTGGCTGGGAGCGATCACGAGGGGGTGGACAGAAACGAACAGCCGCCCCCTCGTTACGGATCGCTCCCGGAGGTAAGACGACCGCCGTACGCAGCGGAGGGGGTCCCGATCGGACCTCCGACCCGCAACAAGGCAGGGACGTACATGTACGCCCATGTGCCTGTACATGCCATTCTGTGGACATACATAGTCATTCGGCGGGCGTTAAGTGGTTAAAACTAGTTGGACTGGGAGAGCTAAGTTGCTCCCAGTTGTGATTTGTCTAGGTTATTGACCTGTGTCATTCTGGAAAGGTCCACTGGCTCGGACTGCATTCTGGGGATGTCGTTTCATCCTTGGCCGGCAGTGGGAGCCAGCGGGATTTCTGGCAGATGGAGTCTTCCTCAGCAGCCAATTGGAGAGTTTTCTCCTCGCTAGGCATGCTGTGGAGGGGTATATCTGGGACCTGGGTCGGTGCTTCGGGGTTCTTCCTCTTCACGTGTACGAGGTCCCAGACTCGGGGTGCGACATCCACCTTCAGGGTGTGCGCGCCCATGGACTCCGTCGGCGCAGCCCATCTGGCTAGGTTCCTGGGCCTTCCTGAGTCTCAGTCGGAGACAATGATCAAGGGGCCCCAGTGATTTACTGGGTCTCCAAAGCTTAAGAGAATCCCAGATGGGGATTTGGTGACCGGGATGCTGGCAGGTATGCTCTACTGCCGCCCGGTGACCTATGCGGAGAAACTACTGGGAGGATTCGCTCTGTTCGCACATTTAGTCTACCCAAAATACCTGGCCTGTGGCAGAGGCCTACAGCCGGGCCTCTGAGAGAGACCCGTTCCTCCCAGCCAGGGGCGGACTGACCATTGGCACTCTCGGGCACTGCCCGAGGGTCCCATGCCACTAGGGGGCCCCATCAAAGTTGGCAGTTTTAATAAAACCAGGGACAGTATGTAAAAAGCTGTGTTTTTTTTTACATCTGTCCTTGATATGTCCGAAACCAACATGCTTTTGATGTGAAAATCCTGAAATTTTAGCTGCCCCGCCTCTGCACTTCCTCATGGCGTGGTGGCCACCTGTAAGCCCAGGGGCCCCATAATCTTCTATTGCCCGGGGGCCCCATGAGTTGTCAGTCCACCCCTGCTCCCAGCCAAGATTCGAGGTGGCGTCTCGGCTGCCAGGTCTGTGTGAGAGACACCTGTCCGCGGGCACCTTACCCACTCAGTCTCATATGAGTGGCGACGTGTGAAAGTTTGTGCTACTAAGGGCTGATCTGCCTTGCATATATCCAGGCCTGACATTTTACGTTTACTGCTAGATCCTTCTGGTGCATCCCTAGACCAAGCTGGGGTAACTTAATTTGCCGATCCCAAATCAAACCAGCGGCTCCTTCGGGGGTAAGCGATACACTAAATTGACAGCTAGAAGATACAGTATGAATGTTGATTGTCTTACATGCCAATGGATTTGTAATTTTTCTCAGCCAGTCTTGTGATTCAGTTATCCTTGCATAAAAAGGTTGATTCAGATTGTAATTCTGTGGATTGAAAGTTAAAGCTCATTTTCGAATTTGGGCATCTTGGCAAAATAAATATATATATAAAATCTTTTTTACTTTATTTTTTTCCCCTTAATGAGGAAGTAAACTCTCAAATATATATTTTTTTCCTTCCTTGCAAAGTAAAGGCATAATGTGCTAGTATGCATTGCATTATGTGACACTTACCTGCAAAAGAAGCCCGCACCGTCCCCGCCCATCTTCCCTCCGGGAATAAAAAAAAATGTAGGTGTGGCCAAATTGCACTAACAAGGGGGGCTTGAAGGATCATGGTCTAAATAAAAAGCCTACTCACTGTAAAGAACAGCACACATATGCCAAAGTACTTATACCTACACGATCAGGAATGCATAACAAAGAGTACAACCAAAAATTACCCCCTCCTGTCAGTACTAATACCCCTACCCTCCCAAGCTCACATTCACCACAGTACAGATTTCAGTCAACAGTCCCAATCCCTCCCAATAAAGATCTTTGATCACAGACTAAAGTCCTCTTCCCAGCCCACTACCTCAGTACAGACCCCTTCCTAGCCTAACTATTCAGTACAGATCCTCTCCCCTTCCCTAGTACAAATCTTCCCCAGTACAAACCCCACCAGCCTAACCCATTAGTACAGAGCCCCCTGCACAGACCACCCTTCCACCATATCACTTTAGGAAAGTCCCCCCCAGTACAGACTCCCCTCAGTACAGATCCCCCAGTAAAGATGCCCTCAATGCAGATCCTTTCAGTACAAAACCCTACTGAATGTAGATCCCCCGGTACATAAACCTCCAATACAGCCATCCCCCTTGGTACAGTTCTACCTAAAGTAAAGAGCCTACACCCCCCCCCCCCCCCCCCATACAGACTCTCCTTTAGTACAGATCTCTTTACCGATCAGCAGCAGTTCTGAGTGAGAGAAGTCCTCCTTGGCTGTTTCATGGGACTGAAGCTGAGGAGAAGCCTTCCCTTGCCTCTGAACTTTCGCTGTCAGAGAGGCAGAAGCAGCCCTGCAGTACTGCGCCACTTCTGCCTGTCTGACAACAACGCCAAAGATAAACACATAAAAATAAAACATTCCCCCATTGTGGACTGTACCCCCTAAGTATGTCCCTGTTCGGTCCCCATTAATTCAGCTAAAAGGGGCTGCATATAGAGAAGACCTATTTACTCATTTTCAGAAGCAGGCGGGGATCCAATTTGCACATATGTGAACCCAGCTTTAAAGAAGTGGTCAAAACTTCATGTGTTTAAATGTATTTGTTAGGAGCCGAGGTATAGAGGATTGCTCTGTTTGCTCCTGAAAAATAGTTCCCACTCTGTTATATTTTTTTTTTTTAAGTGTATTTTTGTGTGTGAACTCGAGAGAGAGGACCCAGACTGCAGGAGTTGGGAGTAGGCAGACCCTCCCCCCAGAGGCAATCTGCCATCCTTCTCCATGCCCCCGGGTGGCAATGGCAGGTGTAAGGGGGGGCCTCCCACTCACCCCACCCTACCTGCTCCACTTGGGAGCCCAACTGGGGCCCAACAGAACCCCAACGGGGCAGAGGGACTCCCCCTATGAGGGAGTGAGGAGGTCTAGCCCACCCAGCCAGCCCCGTAGGTCCTTCGCCTCTCTTTTTTTAGGAGACCGCATGGCCAAAGTGCGTGCGTGTTAAACCAATTTCGTGTGCGTGCAAGTGTGGTGTTTTTTTGTGGGGGGGGGGGGGGTGGGCGTGCTAAGCACAGGCGTACCTTGCATAGCACACCCACCGGGAGCTGGGCTGAGACCACCAAACTCAATTCACATGTAGCCGAGGCCGGGAAACCTTGGCTGCAGAGGTGAATGGCTTGTGAGCGCAGTGCCAATCGCGATGAGCCACCACAGCTCCGCTCTGTTCTAATACTCTGCTGCTACTGAACTGATGGGGACTGGTAACTGATTTAGTTTAATCACTGGGAGCCACAGCCGCTGGAATTAATGTACATGTGCCCAAAGGTATTTAAAGAGTCCCCTCATTTCTCTTGGCTTACCAGTTGAAATGATTGGGCATGGGCCAGGTACAATAGGCCCTAGCTTCCTAAAAAGATGACAGCAACCTGCCTCAGTTCTTCTCTAAAGAGTAGTCAGCCATGATGAAAGCAGTTGGCTATCTCCTTGAAGGATGGGCTTTGTTATGTAGATATCAGTATTGAAGAGCAGGTGTTTCTAGGTAAGCTGTATTTGCATGCAAACCACACAAGATAACATCCACATGTTACGCTGAGCCTCCATAATTTACAGACGTGAAATCCAATGAATGAAAGGTGTGGGTCAAGGACAGTCGTCCTGGGAAGGAAAGGGCTATATGATGCTGGAGTACTCCAGCCAGAAAATGAGGCAGGTTCTATTTGCTGCTGCTTCCAATACATTCTGTCATAATCTTACAATGTACTGTGAAATCAGACTAAGCATTTTCAGTACAGGCTGGAGTTCTGCTTTAAATGTATGTGCCTAAAATGGAGCCTTTCACTTTCTGTATCAGAGTATCAGATGAGCTTTGCATTCTGCAGATTTGTTTAGCACCCAGAGGATTTATGTTATGGTGCAGAACAGCTACAGCTAAGTTACAATTTACTGCCTTTAGAAGGGGGAGAAAGACGGTATATTTAAGAAATTGTATTTATTTTTTCCTGGAATCAGAATGCTAGCAACATCTCGTTGGAGTCTCAGCTGGTGGTGAGGTGCATAATGCCTTTTATGAAGTGGGCATCTTTCCAGGTCTGCCGGGTACTCTAGGGCCATCCTGAAGTGGAGCTGGCGAGAATAATGGCTGTGATGTGTCTAATGTCTGTGTCGTGTAGAGCGAGCTCAATTCCTCTCTGCTCTGTGCTTTTCATCCATATGATTATATACTTGAAACAACTATTTCTAATACAAAGGGAGATGATTTTTGAGCGGGGGCATGCCCAGGATTTTGGATTGACTGTAAAATGCTGCAAAATGGAAGAAAAATCTATATAGGCAACAAAATCTTTATCTTTCTAACCTCTGTGATGCCAAGTCTCAGTTGCAACCTTAGTCTAACCTTGACCATAGATATCATATCAACTATACATTTAAGCTTACACTTTGCATACAACATATAGCAAAGCATAGTACAAGTATTTGATCTGTTACAAAGATATTTAACACTGACATTATTTGAAGGTATAAACTTTGGCTTGTTTTTAAATAATGAACCAAAGTAATATTATTGGCATTACCAATACCCATAGGTGATGTTGTATCTGTATTGTACAACAGTCAATCAATGAAAACAGGCACAAAAATGTTTTTTCCATGGGATGGTAAGAAAATCATTTTGAATTTCTAATATCACAAGTTGACTTATTTTGTTGTCAAATGAGAAGTCGTTACAGTTGTTCCTACTGCATACATTGTTAACTTCATACTGGTATGGTGGAAACAGCTCAACAAGTTGATGGAAGACCAAAGAACCCTGCAAAGTATTGAAAATGCTGTAAGAATGTAGTACCCTCCTAGTTAGGTGCTGGAAAAGTTAGACAAATGTTAGTGTTTGTTTTAGGCAGGAAAATTTAGCTGCCACAGTGTAGTCAGTATGGTTGTGGTAAAAGCATAGTTTGACTCAATGTACTGTGAGCTGCAATTGTTTAATTAGGCCTGATCTGTGTGCTCTGCTGCTGCTAGTCTGCTGGATAGCTCCCTCTGTATCCAGGAATAACTCGAGAAGTTTCTGGATGATAGGTGTGGAGCTATGCAGATGGCAGTATGAATACTGATACAGTCCTGGCCTATCCCAGAGAGTCAGGCTCTGAAGGCCTGATGGGAGTCAGGCTCTGAAGGCCGGATTGGGTCTTCTCCCAGAGTGGAGGAGTCCAGCCTGAGAGGGGCATGCTGTCTTGTGGAGGCCTCAGGTGGGCGATCTGAGGGAGAAATGCAGAGACCCAGTTTCTTAGAAGAAGCTGATTGAGGGGAGCTGTCTGTATGTAATCCTTTTAAACGCGTTTCATCCTTTTAAGAAAGGCGAAGCTGTGTTTACTTAAAGCGCAAGTAAACCCATTGAATTGATAGTTTCAAAAAACAGTTAACCTTCACGGCATGCCGGAAATGCTAGCTGTCACATTTTCTTCTGCTCTCAACCAAGCTGTCAAATCATCCAATGGCTGGTTTCATAACTGATCACATGTGCAGCATCATGGCAGATTAAACAGAGGCCAAGATGGCAGCTTCCTTGGTTGAAAATGGTAGGAGGGTTTCCTTCCACTTTAAATCACCAATCACATGCTAGAAAATTCTTCTTTTTTTTGGAATTACTTTTGCACATGATTGTATATTCACGATGAACACAGGTCCCTTTCTTAACATTTGCTTTGCAAAGCGAACATTCAAATTGCTTCATGAACAAGATGTACTGCTTTGATAAATGAAGCCTGAATAGTTGGACAGCGGCTGGAGAGCCTCACGTTGTTGTAGTATAGGCTCTACACAACAAAAACGTTGTTTAGCAGAGCAGCTTCTCCAGGGATGCTAAATCCCAGATGAGGAGTGAATGCAGCGTAACGCATCAGGCGCGCATTCTAGGTGACATAATTCTCGCAAAATAAGGGTGAATTCTCAGAACATACTTAATGGCTTCCTGTTCTGGTTATTTCCAATGCCAAGCAACGTTTATTCGTTGACAGGGCTACGCATGTCCTGCAACACTTACCTAAGCCAATAAATTAAAGTAGATTTCATCAATATTTAGTTAACACTTTGGGGGCAATGTATCACGCTCTAAAAAATATGTCTAGACACAACTCTCCCCCTTCCAGGCCCGCATCTGTGTCTGATATACAAAAGGCATTTACCTTGTCTGTCACTTCTCCGCAGAAGTTAATACACTGCGGATCTGCAGGGGTCTGCAGTCTCGTGCTGAAGTCAGCATAAGTTTGACAGAATAGTGTCAGAACGACTGCATTTTAAAAATATTTTGCTCATGCTGATCTTGGATTCCTTTGATGGTTATCCTTTCACGAGGCCTGGTCCAGCTTTGACGTTTAGTACATAAAAAAGATTACTTGGAAATGGCAGAGTGGTAATGTCTAGAAAGGGCCGGGTGTCCAAGAGTACACGTGGGCTGATGTGAGCACTGCAAGGCAGGATCGATTCCGTACATGGTGGGGGCACGTGTGCCCTTTTTTCAGCCAACACTTTTTCTTCTCAGCATGAGTTTACAAGCTGATTATATGCTGAGTATATCAAAAGCTGAGATGCTGCTCATAGCTTTTCATGGGTGCACCTGTGGTTCTATTTTACAGATGTGAAAACATTAACACCAACCAGCCCTTAAGTTTTTGACTGGAAATCAATATTATTCCTATTCTGGGAATCCTTTTGGGCACACCCCTTCCACTGCATGTTAAAGTGAGTTTGTTGGAATATCACATATCTTTTATACCCTTTTCCACTGGTGTCTTTTGGACACTATTCACTTAGACATATCTATGTTGTGATCCTCCATTCCCAGACCGTTTCTGGTCTATATTAGGAGATTATTGAGACTATACATAATTACATATGGTTATTATCCAATAGATAAGAATTGGCCATGGTGGGTTCTTCATGAAGCTGTGGTGACCCTGATGCAGTATCTTCCTTTGTTTGTCTGGATCATGGGTCTTCAAACTATGGCCCTCCAGTTGTTCAGGAACTACAATTCCCATAATGCCTAGTCATGTCTGTGAATGTCAGTGTGTTACAATGCCTCATGGGATGTGTAGTTCTACAACATCTGGAGGGCCGTAGTTTGAGGATCCCTGGTCTGGATTCATGTGCCTCCTTCTTTCACTCTCTCTCCCCCTTCATCCTAGCAGAAGCTCTCTTTTGTGGTCTTAGCTTTTTGACTCTATGCATAGATGTGAGTACGTTTTACTAGCCACATAGAAGTGATGAAATATAGATTTATGTAATTTGAATGCTTTTTTTAAATTATTGTACTGATTTTTGCATCTTTTCTTTATGTTTGGTATTACAATATATGACACGATTCTAATTGTAATGCATTCCACAACATTAACAGGATCCCCTGAGGAAGCTATTTGGTGAAACGCGTCGATATCCTGATTGATTAACTATTGATCCCTGCACCTGGCCTTGTATATGAAGTCCTTCCTTCAATTATACAACACATGTATTTCGCTATTGTCTTCCTGCTTCTCCTTCTGGCCAATGAGGTAGCAGGTCTTAAGAACTGATTGGCTGGGAAGAGCAGCAACAGCATTGGCCAGGAGCAGGGGGGGAGGTACAGAGGAGGAGATGCAGGGGGAAGTCACCAAAGCTGCCCTGACCTGGATGGGGTAAGTGCAGGGCTGATGGGTGAGCAATGGGGGGAGGGTTTGTTCGTCGGTTGAGCGACGGGGGGTGTTTGACTGACTGAGCGAACGGAGGGGGAGGGGTCGGTGGTTTGTTTGCCCCCCCCAAAAAATAGAGCACCAGCCGCCACTGGTTTTAAGAATGATATAAAATAACATTTGTATTTTTTAGATATATTTTGAGTACTAGTTCCTTAATTTAGGGTTATCTATGGCAACCATTCTTATCTTTTTTCTTTCTTTTTTGTCTTAACTTTATGACTACTGACAGAAAAAGTGAATAACGCTGATTATCCCCTTACAATGGCATCTGAAAGTCAGTGGGGATGTATTAGGCAGCAACATTTTGTTCCTGAAGTTGATGTGTTGAAAGCAGAAAAAGATGGCATCACAGTTTGTTGTGTGTGGGGCTGTGTAGCCTCAGACCAATCAGGAGGCCCATGCTGACCAGTGTCCCCAGCCTAAATTACCTACAATGGGCACGTGAGCATCAGAACTGGACCATGGAGCAATGGCAGAAGGTGGCCTGGAACGATGAATCATATTTTGGGTGCAAGGGGGTTGTTTACCTGAGGAAGAGATCATGCCACCAGGATGCATTATTAAAATAAGGCAAGCCAGTGGAGGCAGTGTGTTGCTTTGAGTAATATCCTGCTGGGAAACCTTGGGTCCCACCATTCATATGGATGTTAATTGACACGTATAACCTACCTAACGACATTTATTTTGGGTGACAACCCATCAATCCAATTGAGGTTGGTTATTATTTTATTATTACAAAGCATGACAAGGGTATTATATACGGCATAAGGATACCTTGGTCAACCAAATCCCCCTCTCTGGTAATTGAGAGATCATTCATTTACATCAGTTTACATCCACATCTGTCATCATCTGTTTTTTTAAACAGATTAAAACTCTATTTTTCTTCCATTAAAAAAAAACGAATCGGACAAAAAACTGACAAACGGTCCATTTTTCATTGTTTTTTTCATTAGTAGTGGATGTAAAAAAACTGATGAGAAACAGATGAGCAGCTGATAAAAAAAAATGATGAAAAACTGATGAGCAGCTGTTTTTCCGTGACTGAACTGATGAAATTCAACCCCAATGTGTAAAAGGGGCCTTACAAAGCTTTATTATTATAGGACTAGATCACAGAGAAGTCCACCCAGGCTAAGCCACTACCAAGCCACTCTCTGACATGTTTCACAAAAAAATCACGAAATTTATAGCTGTTGTCAAGATTCCCCGAGGAGCCAAAGCTGCGGGATCACATTTCCAGACCAAACTGGGTTAAAACGAGTGAAGTACACATGTAAGTGGTCCACAGTTGGCTTTGTATTGGTGCCAAATTGCAAGAACACCTGCCCCACTTCTTCTTGGATAGGTCAGTCACCCACTGTTGGTAGTTAGAAGCCTTCCCGAAATATCCCCGGCCTTTAGCCTTTATATTCTCAAAGAAAGGAATGTCCATACTAAAGATGTATTTTCTCTTGAATAGATCTCAATGACATACAACATCATTTGACATACTGACGGGTGTCTTTGGCATAGAATGCCAAACACAACTGTGGATATACTGTACTAGTCATTGGTGAGCGGCATATTAGGACATCACTCATAAACCATCTTCCACTTACACGTACATCCTCACGTAACCTTGGGAGCACCACAGTGTTGGAACCCTGTATATAAGACTCTGTAGTATGTTACTTTATTCAAGCTGAGATTAACAAGGTGAAGCATCCTACTCTGTCAAATCGAGATTAACAAGATGCTTTTTGCAGTATTCTGTCCCAGTCCTGGACTATAGCTCTGCCCAGCCAGGCACGCTCATATTTGTTACTCTTTCTCTCCCAGATGTAAGAGATCACTTACCTGGCCTAAAAAGCCTTTTGCATCAACAAGAGTCAGGGTGACTAGGGCTGGTTCCTCAGGGTGTTAAACTACTTCAGCTGGGGATTTAGCCCTATGGAGGTTCCTTAGCAGTAGCTGATTACATCCACGTGGCTTCTGGGGTGTTTGGCCCCCATGCCCCATCTTTCTAGGCTCCTTCCATCATGGCTTTTATATGGGCACAACACCAACTCCACCCATTGCATCAGTACAGGAAAACTTTGTCTAAAAGGAGACCTAACACCCAATTACATCATTCCCTATTATAACACATTTTTTGGACAGAGCCACCTAGTGACACACTAGCTAACTGCACCTGCTTATACTGATCTTTTTTTTACATAGGGCATGCAGGATAGTTAGTAGTGTTGAGCGGAATACGCCATATTCGATTTCGCGATATTTCACGAATATATAGAAGAATATTCGTGAAATATTCGTTAATATCGAATATTCGTGATATTTTATAAAAAAAAAAAAAATTGCGAAATTTCGCTAATGCGAATGCGAAATTGATTGCAAAATTCTCGTCCGCGCATGCGCATGCGCGCGAACAACACGCGAAAATGGAGATCATTTCCTGGATTACTAAACTAATATGCACTAAACACTAACTCTACTTACACAAACTTATATGACTAAACTAAAGCTAAAGGACAAATAATAACTAATATGCACTAAACACTAACTCTACTCTACTTGTTTACTGACTAAACTAAAGCTAATGTTTTTTTTTTTATACACAAAACACAGAGACTAAACACACACTAAACTAAGCTACCTTAAAGAAATGTACACTTACACTAACTACACAGAAATCTATCTAACACTAAGCTACAACTGTGGTAGGAGAACTCTGATTGGCTCTGATGCAAAAGAAGGGCAGAGAAAGTATTCGCGAATATTCGTAATACGAATATTCGCATTGCGAATATTCGGCAACATAAAAGGATCGCCTCAGCTACTCGGCCCAGGGTCTCTAATCATACCAGCAATGCTTTTAGACGTCGATGGAGATCACTAGGATGTGATCTGTTTTAAAAATACATTTGAAAAAATACGAATATTTGCAATAGCGAATATTCACCGCGATATTCGCAGATACTCGAATATGCAATATTCGTAACGAATATTCGCAATGCGAATATTCTTGAGCAACAGTAATAGTTAGGAGGAGGAGAGGAATGTGTTCAAAAATAGTTAAATAGTTAGTTCTAGGCTTTTTTTCTGCTTTAAAAGACAGAGAAGCAGCTCAAGGAACCAGTTAGTTTTTTTCTAGTGCACATGTGCCAACAGGTGAGTAAGTGAGTGAGTGAGTGAGTGAAAAACTTGTATAGCGCAAGACATGCGAACTGAATCGCCTCAGGGCGCTTGGTATCCATTTCCTACTATATTTTGCCTTCAGAATAGATGGGTTTTGAGTTTATTTCTGAAGGCCTGGTGATTCACTTCCGTTCAGATGCTGGTTGGTAAAGCGTTCCACAGTCTAGGTCCTTGGACTGTAAATCTTCAAGCAAGGACCATGCTTAAAGAAAGAAAGTGGAGAGCGACAGGAGATGAGCTCTCTGTTAGGGGAGGTCTGGTGGGGGTCAAGTGAGTGAGTGAGTGAGTGAGTGAGTTAAAACTGGTATAGAGCTGCAAATGCAAACTAAATCACCTCAAGGCACTTATTTCCATCCAATGTCATCCTGGTCCTACAGAAGAGATGAGTCTTAAATTTTTTCCTGAAGGCTCAAGACCCCTAAATGTTACTGGATGCAGAAAAGAAAAATCAGGTCTCAGGGTTGTGCTGTGTGGCAGAGGTGTCTAAATCTCAGAACTGGATACACAGTAATACACATTCTTTGGCAGATAAAACAGCCCCAGGGGCAGACTGACAACTCATGGGGCCCCCGGGCAAAAGGAGATTATGGGGCTCCCAGGCAATAGGAGATTATGGGGCCCCCAGGCTATAGGAGATTATGGGGCTCCCGGGCAATAGGAGATTATGGGGTCCCCGGGCAATAGGAGAATATGGGGCCCCCAGGCAATAGATTATGGGGCCGCACAGTATACACACACTCATACAGTATACACACAAAGACACACAATATACACACACAGTATACATACACACAGAATACACATACACACACTGAAAAGGTACTGGAGAGGTGGGGCAGCTACAATCTTGGGATTTAAAAAAAAAAAAACACAGATTTTTATATACTGTCCCTGGTTTTACTGAGGCTGGCAACCCTGATGGGGCCCCCTGGTGGCATGGGGCCCTCGAGCACTGCCCAAGTGCCGGAATGGTCAGTCCGCCCCTGAACAGCCCCCATCTATGTTTTTCATTTGTGTATTTAGATATTTGACTGGAGTTCAGCTTTAGCTATCTGTAAAGTAATTCACAAGTGCACTGTGTTTTTTATACGTGCCTGAATTTCAGCTTTAAAAATTTCCTTTAGAGATTTAATGCAATTGGCTAGTTCATTGCCTATGCAGAGAGACGGTTCATTGTGCCAAGTCAGTGGCCTGAATATGTTTCATGGACACCGTCAACCATTTGATGCCTGTCCAAAAGAAGACATCCTATGACCTTTTAGAAGCAGACTGTTCCATCAAGGGATGATATCCTGTCCTTAGCGGCTCTGGGGCAGGGTACATTTCAAGCTGCTTCCTAATGATATTGTTTCAAGTCTCTCCATGTGACATATCCCCCATGGTTCAGAAGTGCCTCCAAGGAACCATATATAGTGTATCAGCAAAATAAATGAACGTCACGGCCCAAATGTTTTGTTTTCCTTTGTAATTAGCACATAAGATGTGGTGTTTGCTTGCCTGCTTTGTGGCAGGCTTCGTGGTGAAAGTATTCGGTCGTAAACCTCAGACTTTGCTCAACCAGCGATGTGTGTTGATTATGTATTTTTTCTATGTAATTTACTTTCTTTATTTTCTTTCTCCCCTAAAAAGGACTTTTTAGAGCTTCCAAGTTGTGCTGAAAACTGTGGCTTTTATTAGAATCAGTTCCCTTTATAAAGGCTCTATAAATTATCATAAACTCTAAACATTTAAATGTTCCCTCATTGTATTATTTTTGCTATTAAAAATAACTGGCTGTTAGAAAGTCATAGGAATGTTTTTGCAATCCCCTTGGAACAATGGCTCTGTTTTCTTTACCCTAAATAAGAGCAACCTCCAGTATTGGGACAACATTTTCAAGGGCATTACACATTTTATGACCATACACTTATGGCTATGCCATCCACACAATTTACTTGTCAGCAGCCATGGACTTTTCAACTCCTATAATAAAAACGGGAACATTTTAATAGGCTATTGCAGCTAAATCATTTATTTAAAGCCAAACTCTAGAAGGATATAATGGACACAATATACTGTAATACAGCTCTACATTCATTAATACATCATTAGGACCCCTTTAACACTGGCATATTTTCCAGTTTCAGGAATCAAAAATGGTCTGCAATGCAATACAACGATCAGCCATAACATTATGGTCACTCACCTAATATTCAGTAGGTTCCCCTTTTGCCTTCAAAGCAGCCCTTACCCATTGCGGAATGAAGGCCACTAAACTTCTGAAGATTATCTGGCTCGAAGCCGCCAGTAGCAAGTCCTATAAGTTATGAGGTGGGGCCTCCAAGGATCAGACTTGTTTTTCCAGTACATGCCAAAGATGCTTGATTAGAGCAAGATCTAGGGGATTTGGGGGCCAACTACACACCTGGAACTCATCGTTGTGTTGTGTTGCAGTGTAGCAGGGCACATCCTCCTGCTAAAAGAGAATACCGTTTCCATGAAAGGGGTTTACTTGCTCAGCAACAATATTTAGGTAGGTGATACGTGTCAAGTAACATCCACATGAATGGCAGGACATTGCCCAAAACATCGCACTGCCTCCGCTGGCTTGCCTTCTTCCCATAGCGCATCCTAGTGTCATCTCTTCCCCTGATGCACACCTGGACATCCACATGATGTAAAAGAAAATATGATTAATCAGACAGGGCCACCTTCTTCCATTGCTCTGTGGTCCAGTTCTGATGCTCACATGCCCACTTTTGGCACTTTTGGCTGTGGACACGGGTCAGCATGGGCACCCTGACCGGTCTGCAGCTACGCTGCCCCATACATAACTGTGATGCCAATGTTTTTCTGCTTTTAACACATACAGTATACTGGTTGGACAACATGTTTACTTGCTTTCCAATTTATCCCATTAACTTTCAGATGCCATTGAAACGGGATAATCAATGTTATTTGCTTAAACTGTCAGTGATCTTAATGTTATGGCTGATCAGTATATGTTACCAGATATACTTACACCTATATCTGCCCACATCTGGGTTCATTCAGGTTCCTTAGACCAAACAGAGAAGGTTTGTGACGGAGTCCACCTTTACTGACCTGACCATATGTGGATGGATTTAGGTGGAAACACGTCCACGTACAGTCAGCCATCCTTAAGTGGGTGGACTTACTTAGTGTAACCTTAGTCAACACCACATAACTGCTTTAATGTAGGTTTATGACAACCAAAATGTGTTGGTTGCACAATGGCAAAATTCCAACTTACTTCACTTGTTCAAAAGGTTCGGTATCAATATGGCACTTCTTGAAACAAGAAAATGCAGTGTAAACTTACAGGCTGCTGCATGTACAAGGAGAACTTTCTTAGCATCTCACTGCTGTAGGGACCCCTGGATCCTTAGGGGTGGCGGTAGACAGTATTAGGCAGCTTAATGAGCTGGCAGACAAGAGGGCCTTGTATGGGGAACCTGCACTCCCCCTACTTGCCAGATACTTGCCTACACCTTCTGTTGATGCCAGTACACAACCATGGTTATCAGGGTCTTTGCTACCTGACAACCAGCCAGCAAGATATCATAATCCCAGGATCATTTGGCAGACCACTGAAACTAAGAAAACCGAATTTACCTCTAGGATGACCAGTTCAGATGTTCAGTGTGCCCCAGTGGTCTTAAGACCAGTTTCATCAGACCAATTTCGATGGTGTGTACGGCCTATCAGACCGTTGTCCGTCGGACCAAAGTTTTAAAACTTGCTTTAAAATCTGTCCGACGGACACCTGTCCGTCGGACAGATTCGATGGTTAGTACGCAAAAGCATCGGACCAAAAACCTGCGCATGCTCAGAATCAAGTTGACGCATGCTTGGAAGCATTGAACTTTATTTTTTCAGCATGTCGTTGTGTTCTATGTCACCGCGTTCTGGTCTGATCAGATTTTTGGTCCGATGGTGTGTACACACATCAGACCATCAGACCACTTCAGCCTGGTCCGATGAAAACAGTCTGTCGGACCAGTTTAATCGGACCGGTCTGATCGTGTGTACGTGGCCTTAAGAAGAAGCAGGCAAAGTGGAGATAGCACAGATTTACAGAATATATGAAGCAGAAGCAGGGAGATCCCTGCACTGCCAATCCTCAGGTACAGCTTCCTCTCCAGTAAGTAGAATGGTAAATGGCACAGTAGTGGCATCACAAAATCTCACTCCAAATCTAGTAAGACTAGCAGTCATAGGCAGTGGTGAAGCAGCATATGAAGCTCAAGGCACAGTAATGTCTAGGCATGGAAAGTGCACTCCTATTTTTCATTAGGAACTAAAGACAAAAGATAAGCCTTTTCAGAGTACTGGTGAGAAAGCTGAGGAACATTTCTATACATTCCCTATAATATAGCAAATCTTCACTTTTTTTTAATTATGTCAACTTTTTATTTTTTGTGTTCACATACTGTATATGGCTTTCATAAAAATAGGGTAGAGTGACTGTGTAATATATGAATTATAGAACACTGCACCGCAATGACACTTGGCACAAATTAATAAAGTGGATGATTTGTTTCTAGGCAGGTGGCATCATGACCGGCATTTGTCGGGTTAAATAGCCCGTCAGCAAGGCCTGTGGCATTTCAGAGGAGCTGTGTCAGTGTGCACTCAGCATGGCTTCCCTTTTCTGATGTGTGTGAAATTATGAGTACAAAGACTCCTCCTTATCGATGCAGGAGCTAAATAAACACAGAAAGCCTTTTGTTTCCTTGACAACTTGCTCGTGACTGTTTTGACTAACGCCCTCCATTTTGTTTATGCTTTGGAGGGCTTTGCACTAATGATAAGACAGAGAATGAGAAAGAAAAATGCATCAGGCACAACCATACCCCTACTGCCCGGGGAGACACAGCCGTGTGAATATTTCCAGCTTGCATTTTTATTATCCTCATTTTTTTTTCTTGGCTCGAACTTTGTGGGAGGCTCTGCGCCAGCCAGGCCTTACCTGATAATACTTGGCCGGAAGGCGGGCAAGGAGCTTTGATAACATATGAGACAGACATTTTGCAATCCTTATTTCATGATACTCTGGTAGAATCTATTAAGGATGTGACTTTCCCCGATTTAAAGAGCCCACGCAGGAAGTTTGACAGCCAGCTATCTTAATTAGGTTGAATTGAAGTTTATGAAGGCAGAAAGAGACTTGAGATGACTTGGCTTCTCATCTGTTATAATAAGGAGTTAAATGGCACCGGTGGAAAATGTGTGTTGTCTATTTTTGGTGTGACGTTGCTACTCATTCCTTGTATAGTGAGATGATTGGATACAGTTGTGGTTCTCCAGCACATTTTAATAAAGACAATATCATAATAGGTGTAATCCCTTACTAGATGACATTTAGGGATCTAATCTATTTATCTAGGTTTCACCCGAACTTCACACATAGTTTACCAATATTTGCCCAATATTCTAATTGAATCCTTTGGTAAAAGAGTAAATCTTGAGTTAAAGTTGTGTGAATCCAACCACTACCATGACCACATTGTGATTTTTGGTGCACCTAAAACCTTGCTCTTTCTAAGGCTCCATGTTGTGCTCTATGTGTGAAGTACTGCAGGAAACCCACGCAAGTACAGACAGAATAGGCAAACTCAATGAAGATGGTATCCTGGCTAGGATTTAAACCAAGGTCACCAGTGCTGGAAGGCATAATTGCTAACCATTAAGCCAATGTGAATCATGAATAAAATATTAATAAATAGGCTCCTTATTATGCTAGAGCACTGTATATAACCAACTGTCATTTTTGTTTTTCCTAAAAATCCTAAAGACCTAGACCACAGTTTGTGTTCAGTAGGGTTTGAGATCAGAGTTCTGTACAGGCTACTCCATGTCCTCAACATCAAACCATGTGTATTTGGAACTGGCTTTTTGCACAGGGCACAGTCATGCTGGAACAGAAAGGGGCATTCACCAAAATAAATTTCTCAACACAAGGTTTGAAGTGCACAATAGTATAAAATATTGTTGTACAATTACCAAAACTCTTTAATGAATATACCTGATCTTAGTTTGGAGGAGTATCCACATACATTTTACATAGTTACATAGTTAGTCAGGTTGAAAAAAGACACAAGTTTATCTAGTTCAACCAAAAAAATAAAATGATAATACAATCCCATATACTGTTTCTGAGGCAATCGGATTTTCCCTGGATCAACGTTATCTATAAATGTTAGTACCCAGTTATATTGCCAGAACCACCTCTGGAGAGAGTCTATTCATCATTTTCACAGCTCTTACTGTGAAGAACCCTTTCCTTATTTGGAGATTAAATCTTTTTTCCTTTAGACGTAAAGAGTGTCCCCTTGTCCTCTGTGATGACCTTAAAGTGAATAACTCAACACCAAGTTCACTATTTGGACCACTTGTATATTTGTACATGTTGATCATATCCCTCCTTATTCTCCTCTTCTCAAGAGGGAATAAATTCAGTTGCTCTAGTCTTTTCTCATATTTGACCATATAGCAAGTGTCATGATCAGATGTCAACATATTTTTGAGTATATATTTGCATTTGTTGGTAATATTTATGTTGGCAAAAGTAATCCATCAAAATCCAGTCTGTTTACTGGATCTACTTCTGTTATGCAAAACTGTTTTTTGAGATTTTCTGATTTTGCACCAATTTGTTCCACCAGCCTTAAAGCGGATGGTTCAGCTAAAAAAAAATATTAAAAGCCAGCAGCAACAAATACTGCAGCTGCTGACTTTTAATATTAGGACACTTACCTGTCCTGGAGTCCAGCGCCGTCCGCAGCAGAGGATGAGCGATCGCTCGTCACCCTGCTGCTCCCCCCTCCATCCACGGTGAGGGAACCAGGAAGTGAAGCTCTGCGGCTTCACTGCCCGGTTCCCTACGGCGCATGCGCGAGTCGCGCTGCGCCCGCGAATTGGCTCCAGCTGTGTGCTGGGAGCCGAGTGTTCCCAGCACACAACGGGCGGGAGACGGGATGTGATGTAATGCCCGTCTTTTGCCCGTGAATGCTGGGCCGGAAGTGGGTGCAGATACATGTCTATCTGCACCCCCTCCCCCCTGAAAGGTGTCAATTGTGACACCGGAGGGGGGGAGTGTTCAGATCAGCGGATCTTCACTTTAGGGTGGAGATCCGCTTTAAGCTGTCCATATACTGTTTCAATTTTCCACCCTGTATATAATGTAACATCTTGCCTTGAAAATTAATCTTTAGGTTTTGTGTACACGGGTCTTGTTCGGACACTAAAGTGTATGTAAAGCCAAAACCTTTTTTCTAGTTTTTGATGGAGTGAGAAAGTGCTGTGTACCTGTCTTGTCTTCATTTCTGTCTGTGTCCCCATCAGGGAGACTTTTTTTTTTTTGTCCTGTGGCTGCTGTTTCTAGTTCAGAAAGTGATGGGAAATCTAAAATGTTATGCCATGTACACACAAGCGGTTTTCCCGTCAAAAAAAAAAAACAATGGTTTTCCCGACTGGATTCCGCTCAAGCTTGTCTTGCGTACACACGGTCACACCAAATTCTGACAGTCAAAAACACGGTGACGTACAACACTATGGCGAGCCGAGACAATTAAGTTCAATGCTTCCGAGCATGCGTTGACTTGAGTCTGAGCATTTTTTGTGTGTTGAAATTGCATACAGATGAACGGTTTTCCCGCTAGGATTTTTTCCTGATGGGAAAAAAGAGATCCGGTTTTCTCTTTTTTTACGGCAGTTTCCCTGTGGTAAAAAGTCAGATGAAGCATACACACGGTCGGGATTCCCGGCCAAAAGCTCTCATCTGAGTTTTTCCGACGGGAAAACCGGTCGTGTGTACGGGGCATTAGAGTTGTCACTGGAACAAGAATAGAGGGAAAACATTCCAATGGGGACACCTTTTCCGGCAACGACTGTCTAGGATGGAACTCACTCTGGATTTCTTCTTGTTGTGTCTTTGGGACAGGAAGTTAAGTCTCAGACAGTCATAAAAAAATAAAATCCTGACAGGGGTCTTAATTAGTTCCTAACTTTTAAATACTTGAAAGCCTATGGGAAATGGATTGGTAGCATACACATTTCTGAGTATATGGACCATTGTTAGAGTGTTTAATGTTTAGAATTTTATTTGCAATTGTTTTTTGGATCTTTCAAAGGTTTGTAAAGAGAACATTAAAGTGTGTATAAACCCAAAAATGTAAAGCCGCGTACACACGATCAGTCCATCCGATGAGAACGGTCTGAAGGACCGTTGTCATAGGTTAACCGATGAAGCTGACTGATGGTCTGATGTGCCTCAGTTAAAAAAATTATTGGGTCAGAACGCGGTGACGTAAAACACAGCGACGTGCTAAAAAAATTAAGTTCAATGCTTCCAAGCATGCGTCGACTTGATTCTGAGCATACGCGGGTTTTAACCGATGGTCGTGCCTACTAACGATCGGTTTTGACCTATCGGTTAGGAATCCATAGGTTAAAATGTAAAGCAAGTTGGCTTTTTTTAACCAAAGGTTAAATAACCTATGGGGCCCACACACGATCGGTTTTGACCGATGAAAACGGTCCATTAGACCGTTGTCCTCTGTCTAACCTATCGCATGTACGAGGCCTAATATATTTGCAGCTTGCCAGTACTTATATGTGGTGGCCTCATACGTTTTATGGGGTCTCTTTTTCCCTTTTTTCACCTGGTGATGCTGCCAGTAACATATGTCCTAGATTGACAACACTTATGCCCTGTACACACGATCGGTTCATCCGATGAAAACGGTCTGATGGATTTTTTCATCAGATATCCGATAAAGCTGACTTTCATCAGTCGTGCCTACACACCATCGATTAAAAAAACGATTGTTTCAGAACGCGGTGACGTAAAACACAACGACGTGCTGAGAAAAATGAAGTTCAATGCTTCCGAGCATGCGTCGACTTGATTCTGAGCATGCATGGATTTTTAACTGATGGACGTACCCACAAACGATGGTTTTTTTTTTTCTATCGTTTTTTTACCATCAGATAATTTTAAAACAAGTTCCTAGTTTTTTCACCGATGGATAAAAAACCGATGGGGCCCACACATGATCGGTTCGTCTGATGAAATCATCAGACCGTTTTCATCAGACGAGCCATCGTGTGTAAGGGGCAATACTGTACTTCCTCCACTGCATCTATGGAGGTAACCATGGTTGTCACACAGACTGGATTTGTCTGTTTTTTGTTCATTTGCATTAACTGTTGAATGAATGGGATTAGTAGCTTACATAAGAAAGGGGTATATATGCTTTCTTTTCAGCTCACAGTGAGTTACAATGCCATGGCATGTCTGGCAGGATCAACAGATATTGTTTGACCTTACTGAAAATGTTCTTGTCCTGAAAAAAGAAAACAAATATAGCCACCACATCTAAGGACTGGTAAACTGTAATATATTATCTTTTTGTTTTTAGGTTTAAATAGGCTTTAGTGAAGTGGTTTTATACAACAGCAGGAGGTAGCTAAAGGTCCATGAGATAAAGGGAACAAAAACTGTCACCCGCTGGAGGGGATCTTCTGCCATAAACCCTTGGAAGAATGGCCCTGCCTGTAGGGCCCAATGAGCTCTATTTTCTCTGTGATAAATGAGTCTTATAGAATATGACAAAGCTTTATATGTAAACTGCTTTGCTCCTTCTCTGGAATATTCTCTAAGGTTACCATTGTCTTCACCACGGTTGCTGTATTCTTCACTATTCCCCATAATGTATTAATCACTCTCCAATTTACTACCTAGCTATTCCGCCATTTTATATTCCTGCTTTTTGATTTTATCTGTTAATTCCAAGGTTGAATTTTTCGATATTCTCTTTTATATGAGAGAATTTTCTTTATCAAAAATTCCCGCCTTTTATGTTAGAGTTTAGTGCTTGTGTTCATTCAGGGGTATTTTATTTTCAGCGGGTAATTGGGTATTATTTTGTTGCGATGTTGTTGGTAAAAAAAATTACCCATGTTTTTAAAAAAAAAATGTGGAAAATGTCATGAAAAATATTTCCCCAGACCATTCATTGCAGATAAAATATGCCTATTAACACCTTATATGTATCTTATGTACAGTAAAACCTTTGATTGCGAGCACAATTCATTCCAGAAACATGCTTGTAATCCAAAACACTTGTATATCAAAGAGGATTTCCCTATAAGAAATAATAGAAACTCAAATGATTCGTTCCACAACCATTTATTCATAGGTCCTTCAGTTTATAGACCATATAAAAAGATTATAGCAATGTGATAGGTTGTGTTACCATAAAATGTCCATTCACAAATGGAAGCCTCCACAAAGGGATTAGAAGGAAAATCCAGCAGGAGATACAGAGTATAAAAGAGAAGAGAGGAGCCTCTAAGTGTAGCAATGTGTTGCTGAATGTTGTACCTTCATTAAATGTAACCATATTGCTACACTTATAGGCACCTCTCTTCTCTTTTATACTCAGTTGTGACATGACGCTACTTGTATATCAAATCAAAATGTATTTGAAAAAATTGCTTGTTTTGCAAAACGCTCTCAAACCAAAGTTTTACTGTACTTGCAAAAGCCTCTCTTGTTTAGGCATCCAAAAGCCCTGAGACTGCTGCTCGGGGATGCCATCTTGGATGTGATGTTGGCAGCCCCAGTAGACTCAGAGATGTCACTCAAATCACACTATAGTAATCCCCTTCAGTTCTCTCTGGACTGCTACATACACGATTATGTAGGTGTATGAGGGGAGAGACAGTGAAGCTGGGCCAGCAGAGACAATAATTGGTCACTCCCAGAAAGGGATAGGATTATGATGTGCGAAGAAGGAGGGGGTAGTTCTGGGGAATTGAATTGTAAATTTTTCTAGCAAATTTAGAGGCACAGTGCACGTGAATAGAATTTTTTTTATATATTTATTTAATCACTTAAAGTGGAGTTCCACCCATTTTTTTATGTTTGTCTGTGCTGCATGCCCTAATCTCATAGGGCCAGATTCAGATACACTTAATATTGCGCTGCGTAATCGAAATACTCTACGCTGCCGTATTTTACCAGGCTCTACACCGAATTCTGGTAGATTTTTGCCCGTACGCTACGGCGGCGTAGTCTATTTCTCGCCGCGTAATCGAAATACGCGGTTAGGGGGCGTGAAGCATTTAAATTAAGCGCGTCCCCGCGTCGATCGAACTGCGCATGCTCCGTTCAGAAATTTCCCACCGTGCATTGCGCGAAATCACGTTGTTACGTCATTCGTTGTTTGAGTAGCGTCGTTTACGAACATTCCTATTCCCGGACGACTTACGTAAAAAATAATAAAAGACGTCGGAAAACGTAGAAATTCGACGCGGGAACGACGGCCATACTTAACATGGGCTGTCTAATATTAGAGCAGCAAGAAGCTGGTATAGTGTTACGCAAAAAAAGATGACTAAAGGTGCCGTAAGAGATTGCGAATGAAGATCGTAATTTCGGGGATCGCCAGCAAAAGCTCATTAGCATACCCGACGCAGAAAACGACGGGAAGTCCACCCAGTGGCCGCAATTTTATTGCAGCGTAGATCCGAAGGCGTACGAACATGTAATCCAGTCGAATTGAAGCCCGCAGCCGTCTATTCATGGTTTGAGGTTTCCGACTAGCTAAAAAACGTGCGTAATTTGAAATTACCCCAGTCTAACACCAGTTAGACAGGAGTAAGGGCTCTGTGAATCTGGCCCATAGTGTTCAGAATGGACAATTTCTATTTATTTTGTTGCTTGTAAATACCTTTATTTTGTAGTCCTTCATTACTTCCTCCTCCTTATTAGCCTAGGCTATTAAGTCACAAGGCTGTTTGCAAGGGTTTCTGGGATAGGCATCATGTTTCCCAGTAGTCCTTGCAAACGTGACTGAAACCTATTACATTGCTTGTGTAGCACTGAGCATGTGCGAGATATGCAAAGCTGAAATCCAGGAAGTCATACAGTCTGGCTTCATGATGCCCACACTTAAGATGGCCACAGTCTATTTCTAGATTATAAACTATTTAAATGCTCTAACAACCTAACAAAACGGACCTTAGTTTACAGACTAACTTTACTAGAATACATTAAGCTTGTGTATTACAGGGGTATTTATATTTAAAAAGTGAAATTGTGGGTGGAACTCCCCTTTAAGGACTGGAATGATTTACCCCCATAATGACCAGGCCATTTTTTTTGCGATACAGCAGTGCGTCGTTTTGACTGACAATTGCGTGGTGGTGCAACGCTGTACCCAAACAAAATTTACATCCTTTTTCCCCCCACAAATAGAGCTTTCTTTTGGGGGTATTTGATCACCTCTGCACTTTTTATCTTTTGCACTATAAACAAAAAAATATCGACAATTTTGCTATAATAAATATTCAAAAAACAAAACAAAAACAAAAGAAATGTCTTCATCAGTTTAGGGCAATATGTATTCTTCTACATGTTTTTGGTGGAAAAAAATCTGCAATTAGCGTATATTGATTTGTTTGTGCAAAAGTTATCGCGTCTACAAAATAAGGAATATATTTATGTCATTTTTTTTTACTAGTAATGGCAGTGATTAGCGATTTTTTGCCCCTGGAAGCTGGAAATAAATTATGTAGACAATGCTACTCCAGTGATCTCCTCTTGCTTCCGGGTCCCGAGCAGAGTAGCTGACCTTCTGCATTCTGAACACAGGAGGTTGGCTGCTTGGCAAAAGTGCCCTTCAGAAAATTATTTAAGCAAGTGGAGATCACTGGAGTAGCGATGTCTACTTCAGTGATTTCCAGCTTCCTTGGGCATCAGCCAGGTATGGTATATACATACTTAGATTGGTCCAAGCTGTAACAATGTAACTATGTATAACAGGGTTCGACAAAATCCGGGCGCCCGGTCGCAATTGCGACTATAATTAGCGACCTTGCCCCCGGGGAAGCTTAGGCCTGCAGAAGGCCGCAAAGCTGCGGCCTCAATTACCAGTCGGCACGATCACATGGCGGGGAGGTGGGGGCGCATGGAGACATGGGATACCCCATCCTGTGTCTCTGTGCGCCCCCACCTCCCCCACCGCGCGATCGCCGGTAATTGAGGCCGTGGCTTTGCGGCCTTCAGCAGGCCTAAGCTTCCTTCTGTGATCTGGAGCCATCTTGTGGTGGCCGTTGGCATGACAAGTAAACCAGCAATCCAGCAACTCTAATGGAGCTTCCCCAGTGTTTTCACTACCATCTCCTTGCCTCTAATTAGAGCCCCCAAACATTATATATATTTTGTATTCTAACACCCTAGAGATAAAATGGCGGTTTTTGCAATACAAGTGCACTTTTTTGGGGAAAAATACACTTTTTTTAAATTAAAAAATAGGACATCAGTATAAAAGTTAGCCCATTTTTTTTTTATATTGTGAAAGATAATGTTACGCCAAGTAAATTGATACCCAACATGTCAGGCTTAAAAAATTGGGTCCGCTCGTGGAATGGCGACAAACTTTTACCCTTTAAAATCTCCATAGGCGACGTTTAAAAAATTCTACAGGTTGCATGTTTTGAGTTACAGAGGAGGTATAGTGCTAGAATTATTGCTCTTACTCTACCAATCGCAGCGATACCACACATGTGTGGTTTGAATACTGTTTTCTTATGCGGGTGCTACTCACTTATGCGTTCGCTTCTGTGCGCGAGCTCAGCGGGACAGGGCGCGTTTCTAGCATCTAACTTTTTTAGATTCCAAGCAAATTTGTCAAACCCTGATGTATAAAATATACCATAATTGGAATTAATCTTCGTTATGTACAGTTTTGAAGAAAGAAGGGAAAGAGGCCTGACTGAGACCTTTTAATACACAAGGACCTCAAATTAAAAAAAGTATTATTTTACCAAAAGAGTAGTAGACAGTGAGTCTGTCAACAGTTGATTTAAACATACTTTAGTCAAACATAGAAAAAAAATGAGCAGACTTAATAGGCCACTTGGTCTTGTTTAGTTTTACTTGCCTATGTATGCAGTTACACCCTGTGTGTAATATGTGTTAGACAGGGCCGTCTTTAACTCATGGCAAAAGGGACCAGTCAATATTGTTAGACCATATTTTGGCTTGGAGACCAAAATTCCACTAGAGGACACTTCTGACATGAGTGAATTGTTGCAAAAAAATTTTTAAAAGTATATGTAAACTCATTCACTAAAATCTCATAAAACTTTTTACACATGAATGTCATTGTATACGTCATTTTCAGTATATGTTTAACCACTTTAGCCCCGGACCATATTGCTGTCCAATGACCAGAGCACTTTTTGCGATTCTGCACTGCATCGCTTTAACTAACAATTGCGCGGTCGTGCGACGTGGCTCCCAAACAAAATTGGCATCCTTTTTTTCCCACAAATAGAGCTTTCTTTTGGTGGTATTTGATCATCTCTGCGGTTTTTATTTTTTGCGCTATAAACAAAAATAGAGCGACTATTTTGAAAAAAAAATTAATATTTTTTACTTTTTGCTATAATAAATATCCCCCAAAAATATATAAAAAAACTTTTCTTTTTCTCAGTTTAGGCCGATACGTATTCTTCTACATATTTTTTGTTAAAAAAAATCGCAATAAGCGTTTATTGATTGGTTTGCGCAAAAGTTATAGTGTTTACAATGGCATTTTTATAAATATTTTGTTTTACTAGTAATGCCGGCGATCAGCATTTTTTTTTTAGTAATGCAACATTATGGCGGGCACTTCGGACACTTTTGACACATTTTTGGGACCATTGGCATATTTATAGCGATCAATGCTATAAAAATGCATTGTATTACTATAAAAATGCCATTGGCAGTGAAGGGGTTAACACTAGGGGGCAGGGAAGGGGTTAAGTGTGTTCCTGGGTGTGTTCTAACTGTATGGGGGGTGACCTCACTAGGAGAAATCACTGATCTTCTGTTCATACATTGTATGAACAGAAAATCAGCGTTTCCCCCGCTGACAGGAACGAGAGCTTTGTGTTTACACACAAAGCTCCCGCTCCCCGCTCTGTAACGAGCGATCGCGTGTGTCCACAAGGCATGCGCGCGGGACTCGGGGGCGAGCGGCCGCTAAAGAGCGGACGTATAGCTACGTGCTCTTGCGTAGCAGTGCCACCGTCCCGCACTAATATGACGGCGGGCGGTCGGCAAGTAGTTAAATCTAGAGCTTTCAGTAAAATAATACCTAGCATGAAGGCCCATGTTCAGACACAACTTGTTAAATAGGGTGACAACATTCTATCTCATTCTCAAGGTTATGCTCCTGTGTTGTCATCTTTTCACATGTTCTTCAAATAGAAAGTGCACCTACACCCGTTGGATGATTTACTAAAGAAGCTGAGACTCTTCACACAATAAAGGCCCTGTTCACACCATTGTGGGATGGGTTGCAATGGGCAATACTGCCCATCACAGTTCTAATGCATTGACAAGGCAATTAGCCTTATATCATATTGGTTTAGTGCAAACTACTGCACTGCAGTAAGGTGTGCTGAAAAAAAAAATAGGACATGCGCTCATTATTTTAGTGCAGGGTGTGGTGACACAGTACGTCACATCACAACCTAATGTGATAAATAAAGAAGAATGAAATGTCACTTTGTGACATTTCAATAAAGTTGAAAAAAATTAACAAAAACAGTGAGCAGTGCAAGATGGCATTTATAGCTCAATGGCACTGCTCTCTTCCGAATTGTTTCCTATGTGTGCCATTCACACTGCAAGGCAGCCCAGAACTGCGCTGCAGCTTGCTGAGATAAAATGCAGCCATGCTGCATTTATTGCAATGCACCGACCCGAATCGCACTGCAATGCCAGCACATTGCGCCGCCTGACATTGCAGTTATTGAAGTGTACATGTTGGTTTTGGCGGTATTAAAATACACCTAGTACAAAACAAACAAAAAGAAAAGGAACCATGTGGTGCACTACACTGCCCCCTAGCCAGTCAGCAATGTGGAGTGGTCAGAGTGCTGAATCGTTTCGGCAGCTTTGCGATTTAAAGGAGTTGTAAAGGAAAACAATTGTTTTGCTGAAATGACTGTTTAGAGGGTATAGAGACATAGGCCCAGATTCACAGAGCAATTACGCCTGTCTAACTGGTGTTAGACAGGAGTAATTTCAAATTTTGCGCGCCGTATCACTAGTTTGAATCCTCAAACCATGATACGGCGGCTTCGGGCTTCGATCCGAGAGGCTTACGTCTTCGTAAGCCTTCGGATCTACTCTGCGATATTTTTGCGGCCGCTGGGAGGAGTTTGCGTCGTTTTCATGCGTCGGGATATGCAAATGAGTTTTTACGGCGATCCACGAAGATACGAGCGGTCTTCGCAATCGCTTTCGTCTATTTTTTTATACGTACTGTTAGACCAGCTTTTTGCTGGTCTAACAGTGCGTAACCCATGTTAAGTATGGCAGTCGTTCCCGCGTCGAATTTAAAAAATTTTTTTTTTTTTTTACGTAACTCGTTCGGCAATAGGAATCTCCGTAAACGACGCTACTCAAGAAAAAATGACGTAACGACGTGATTTCGCGCAATGCACGGCGGGAAATTTGCGAACGGAGCATGTGCAGTTCGATCGCCGCGGGAACGCGCCTATTTTAAATGATTCACGCCCCCTACTCGCGCAGATGGATTGCGACGGGAGAAATACACTACGCCGCCGTCGTTTACTGGACAAAATCTACCTGGATTCCACGTAGAGCCAGGTAAAAAACGGCGGCGTAGTGTATTTCTGATACTCTACGATAGTCTAATTCTATCTGAATCTGGGCCATAATAGTTAACTGATTCCTTTTAAAAATTATTAAAAATAGATAAAAATCAATCATATAATGTGCCTGCACTTTCAGTTTCGTTTTTGCTGTCGTTTCCTGTCTCTCTGATGTACAGAGCCAGAGAGCCAATAGAGGGCAGTGATGGTTTGTAAAACGAAACTGTATTGGTGCTGAGGGGTTTTACACACACCTCCTTGATTAGTGATCACAGTGAGAAATCTCCCAGTACTGTGGTTATCAGAAAACAGACAACCAGGAAGTGTTCAGAACAGAGAGGAATTATAGCAACATCAAAGCAAAAACGAACAATGAGGACATGAAAACAGCACTGCATTAAGATAAAGGAAGCTATTTAGTTAAAAAAATATTTTCCTTTAGTGACCCTTTAACTGACAAGCAGTGTGAATTTGCCTGTGAATTGGTAAATTTTCACTTCCAATCTCCAGTCACGTGAAAATATAATTCTTGTTCACTTTGAATACTTAATCATGTGCAGATGGCATGCATAAACAGGGATTTGCTTTTCACATAATATAACTGAAATGAATATTCACACCATTTATAATGTGGATATCCTTCACCCCTTAGTAAATCAGCCTCCCCATGTGCAGGCATGGCTCATTGTTGTCACCTTCAGAAAAACCTGCCCTGAAAAACACCATGCAGCCATCACTGGAGTGCATTCAGATAGGAAGAAACTGCAGGAGACCAGCAGCATTATTTTGTAAAGCGCTGTGCAAACTGTTGGTGCTATATAAATCCTGTATATTAATAATAATAATAATAATAATAAGTAGGAAGCAAAAACGGATGAAAACAAGTATTTTATTTAAAAAATAAATAAATAAAATGATAACTGTTTGTTATACAAAGCACTTTAACTAGTATTAAATCTTCCACAATAATTTTCCCCTTAGATAATTTTTGTAGGCTTAAAAATATCTTTATTTTTTCCTAAATAGCTTGTAAAGGTGTAAGCCTTTTAGATGTTCTTCCGGTGCTGTCCGCCTCTCAGAACGCTTCATCGAACTACCGCTCCGTAAGCGCTATAGGAAAGTGAAGTGTTGTCAGTGCAGTTCCCCTGGTTCCCACTAGGTGTCACTGTCCAATTGTGTGAGACACCTGCCATGTTGTTCAGCAGCTGTTTATGATTGTAATCCCACTCCCAGGTTGCTGGGCATTCTTCCCTGTCAGTCTGTGGCAGGAGGAATATAAAAGGCTAGGAGGGTGGAGTCCAGTCTATAAGAAGAGCAACCTACAGCCATGAGAGATGTGACCTACAGTGACCTACATGGATGCTCCCCCTCCTGGAGGTAAGTCTGAGGACCTCTCCCTCCATAGGAGACAAACAGCATGCCCCATGTAGGCATCTCAGTAGGCCCAGGCACAAGTTTCCCTCAGCAGATCCTCTCTCTGTAAAGGTATTCCCATCTACCTGTAGTCTCTGGCTGAAGCGCGCATGTCGCGTGGCTACAATGGGGCTCAATTTAGTGTAGCCACCAAAAATTTGAAATTGGGTTCAGCAATCCTTAAACTTGATCTTAAGCTGCATCAATGGGGAAAAAAAAGACGGGTCCTATAACAAAATAAGTGTGGCTACAGAATTACACTTTAGTCTCTAGAGCTTAACCACTTCAATACCGGCACTTTCACCCCCCTCCAGCCCAGGTCAATTTTCAGCTTTCCACGCTGTCGCATTTTCAATGACAATTGCACAGTCATGCAACATTGCACCCAAACAAAATGTTTATAATTTTTTCCCCACAAATAGAGCTTTCAAATAATAAAAGATTTAGGGAAAAAATATGTTTTCTTTTTTTTTGTTACAAAACTTTGTAAATAAGTAGGTTTTCTGCTTCACTGATGAGGCTGCACTGACGGCACTGATGAGGAAGTACTGATTGGCACCGATAGTCAGTGATGATAAGGCACTTATATGCAGCACTGATGGGCACTAATAATCAGCAGTGATGGGCACTGCAGGTGGCACTGATGGGCACTCATAGGTGGCACTGGTGGGCACTCATAGGCGGCACTAATGGGTGGCACTGATGGACAGCACTGATAGGCAGCACTGGCAGACATCACTGATGGGCACAGAGCGCCATCCCTAATAGGCACTGATTGGCATACCTGATTGACATACCTAGTGGTCTGCAGTGGGCATCCCTGGTGGTTTCCAGTGGGCATCCTTGATGGGTCTGCACTTATAATCAATGCTCTGAATATCAGAATCAGGAGAGCAGCCGATCAGCTCTCCTCTACTTGGGCCTGTCAGCGCAAATAGAGGAAAAGCCGATATACTGCACTTCCTGTTTACCATGCGATCAGCTGTGATTGGACACAGCTTATCACATGGTAAAGAGCCTACGTCATAAGATCTTTACCTAGATCTTAGATGGGGTGTGTCACACCACATCACCAATTGCCGCTCTCCATTCCCCCTGTGGGTGTGCTTATCCTGCTGCACGTCATATGACGTCCAGTCAGGATAATACAACCACTTTGCGCCCATCATTTTTGTTATATGGCGGGCGGGAAGTGGTTAAAGTGTTACTAAACCCACAAGAGTAAAATCAGTCTGTATATACAGTAAAGCATGCTTGTTATACTTACTGTTGAACATAAGGGGTTAATGCTCTGCATTGTGTAAAAATCCTCCCCTTCTTCTAGTGTCTCCAACTCATCTCCAGATAGTACAGTTTGGTGTGTATTGCTAGAGAGTTTTAATTGTGTTTCTTGGGAGAGTGCATGTGATCAGCACAGGGCCAATCAGCACTGTCTAGACAGAGGGTCAGGGGTCCTGCAGCCTCATAGAACAGTCAGTGCAGTATGAAAACTCCTCCTACAAGTTTTAACCAGTCACTGAGTCACAAGACTGCTGTACCTACTCATGAGAAAAGGTATTTAGCCGTTTATATTTACTAAAATAATTGCATTTCCTGTGTACTGTGGGACACCAGATATAGTGAATTCAGGGTCCTGGGTTTGGTAACACTTTACTAACACTTTTAGCAAAAAAAAAACTCCAGGATTTTTTTTACCTAAAGCAAAAATAAACCCAAAAGCAAACATTTATTATATTGTAGCTTATCAATTTTTAAACGTGGTGGCTGCATTCGTTTTCTATTTAGGCTTTCTTTCTTTTATTTTCACCTGGTAATCCTGCCACTTAATCTGTCGTTTTTCAAAAGAACAAGCTATTCTGCAGAGGTAGCAGTTAGAGGGTTGAGACAAACATTGACCGGGGTGCTCACACTGATCAGCTTTTACTTATTTATTTAAAACCTTTATCCCAAAAGGAACAACACAGTTGGTGTAACTGCTTAACAAGTGTTAGCTGGAGTTTCGGTTCTATTTGTCAGTGTATCTAAATCTGCTAGTGCATCTAACACTGTCCTTTGCCAAATTAACCACTTGCCGATGGCTTGCCGTCATATGACGTCCTCGCCTTTGTGGTGGTATATCTGAATGATGGGTACAGCTACAGGCATCATTCAGATATCGTCCTTTTCAGTCGGCGATCCTCTGCACCATAAGAATAATCACAGAGGCTGTTCCGCTGCTTGATCGTTCTTACAGGCGGCGAGAGGGGACGCTCCCCCTCCCGCCGCCCTCCGGTGCTTCTAGCGATTCACATGTGCGATCGGTGAGTCAGTGACAGGAACCACCGGCCCTGGATGTTGATCATAGAGATTTCCAGCGGACCAGATGGTCGCCGGAGTCTCTATGATTGTCGGAGGCCGGGCGTGATGTTATGACGTCAGACCCGGCCTCTGCATTCAAAAAAACTGCGCCGCTTCGGCTGTGAAGCTGTGATCTTTTTTTTTTATTATTATTATTTCAGTCTTCCCTGCCTAGTGGTGAGATGTGGGGTCTTATCGAACTCATATCTCACTGTAAAGAGGTCCTGTCATGTTATATTCCTATTACAAGGGATGTTTACATTCTTTGCAATAGAAATAAAAGTGATCAAATATTTATTTTTTAAGTGACAAAATACATATTTTTAAGTAAAGCGAACAATAAAATGTTTTTTTTTTTTAAAGTGCCCCTGTCCCAGAACGCATACGTTAGTCCCGCCCACATATGAAAACGGTGTTCAAACCACACACGTGAGGTATTGCCGCAAACGTTAGAGCCAGAGCAATCATTCTAGCCCTAGACCTCCTCTGTAACTCAAAACATGCAAACAGTAAAAAAAAATTAAAGTGTTGTCTATGGGGATTTCTTAGTACCCAGGTTTGACACTATTCCATGAGTGTGCTCAATTTTAAAGTGTGACATGTTGGGTATCTATTTACTCGGTGTAACTTCATCTTTCACATTATGCAAAAAAATTGGGCTAACTTTACTGTTTTTTTAAAAAAAAGGAGAAAACTGTTTATTTTTCCAAAAAAACACATTTGAAAAATTGCTGCACAAATACCATGCGAGATAAAAAGTTGCAATGACCGCCATTGTATTCTCTAGGGTCTCTGCTAAAAAAATATATAGAATGTTTGGGGGTTCTATGTAATTTTCTAGCAAAAAAAATAAGATTTTTACATGTAGAAGAGAAATGTCAGAATTGGCCTGGTTGTTAAGTGGTTAACAATGCTGCTGTCAGGGGCGGACTGACAACTCATGGGCCCCAGGCAATAGGAGATTATGGGGCCCCCAGGCAATATATTATGGGGCCACACAGTATACACACATACAATATACATACACAGTATACACACACACAGTATACACACATACACAGTATACATACACACACACACAGTATACATACACAGTATACACACATACACAGTATACATACACACAGTATACACACACAACATACATACACAGTATACACACATAAACAGTATACACACACAATATACACAAACACACAGTATACATACACAGTATGCACACACACACACAGTATACAGACACAGTATACACACACACAATATACACACACACAATGTATACACACACAGTATACACACATACAGTATACATACAAAGTATACACACACACAGTATACACACACACAGTATACACACACACAGTATACACACACAGTATACATACACAGTATACACACACACAGTATATACACACACACAGTATACACACACATACACAGTATACACACACAGTATACATACACAGTATACACACACAGTATACACACACAGTATACACAGTATACATACACAGTATACACACACAGTATACATACACACACTTAAAAGGTACTGGAGAGGCGGGCAGCTATAATTTTGGGACTTTTTTTTAAAACACAGATTTTTACATACTGTCCCTGGTTTTACTGAGGCTGGCAACCCTGATGGAGCAGTGCCCGAGTGCCCGAATGGTCAGTCCGCCCATGGCTGCTGTCCACAGTGGTCTCTGTTGCCTATTCATTTACAATGGGGACACTCTTACAGGAGATGTGTTACTGGCCAGATTATCAGATGAAAACAGAGGGGAAAGAAGCCTAGAAAAGAAAACTAATACAGCCACCACATGTAAAAATGGGTAAGCTGCAATATATTATATTATATTATTATTATATATTTTTAGTTTTGTATTTAATGCCACTTTAAATATCTAAGGTTATCTATGGCAGTTTCCTAATAGGAACATGTAGACTTAAAATCCTGCCTGTGGCTAGTTTAGCTATGAAAGCTCAGTGGTCATTTTCAACACAAATTATGCCCACCAAGCACCTGGAAATTGTACTTGACTTACCCCAAGTTCATCTTATTAGACTTGAAGATCTTGAAGTAGTGCGTGTGAACTTTCCAGAAGCTGCGGCATCTATAAATAGCTCCCCTGTTTTTGGCAGGATTCACATTCTTGTCCAATATGCTGAATTGACCCCTCTGTGTGCTGCGGCCTTGATGTTGCATGGATGAGCTGTACAGTACAGTACCATACAGGCGTAATAAGGAGCTATGTTCATGCTCATGCGTAATATTTGCTCTCACAACAAACCTTGCATTATATCCGGGGGGGAAAAAAGAAAACGTATTGGTAGAAAATATCCTGTTTTATATTGTCAGAAGAGTTATTTGTCCCCCTGGTCCTAGCAGATAATTTTTACATTCTTGTAAAGAAATACTTTCTAAAGAAGCCATACGTATGTGGCCTAGGATTTAGGGTTGCCACTTTTTCTTCAAGTCAAACCCGAACACTTTAGCGGCGCACAGCAATTTTTTTTTATGATTATGCTTATAAACTATACATATATTTTGTAATAAATAACATTTCTAATCATATGAAGTTAAACACAAGAGTCCCCCTTCATATCAGAGTCCACAGAGTTCCCCATTTACATCTGAATCTGCAGAGTTCCCTTTCACTGTAAGGGGGGACTCTGCAAACTCTGATGTAAGGGAGAACTCTGGGTCCTCTAACATAAGGGATGCTCTGGGAACCTTGATTTAAGGGGGAACCCTGATTATTCTGATGCACGGAGAGAACTCTGATGTAAGGGGGAACACTGAGTACTCTGATGCACGGAGCGAACTCTGATGTAAGGGGGAACACTGTGGCTTCTTACTGATTTTACCCTCAGAGGCAGGATAGAAAAGAGAGGAGACTTCAGTCACAGACAGAGATGGATGGTGAGCTCACTCACCCCTTGGCAGTAAGCACCTCTCGTCCAGATGTATATGAGGCTGCAGGACATTAAATTTATGCCCCCAATTTCCTTTTCTGAGGCACAGTGCCTGGGATTGGAGTGTGGACAGACACAGAGGGGTAGGGGTGGGAGGGAGATGGGCAGATCAAGCCCTCTCTCATCTGTATGTGGGGGGATAATGCGGCAATGTAGCTCTATCCCGCAAATCGACTTGTGGGCACGCGCCACCCAGTGGCCAGTGAAGAGGGCCCAGCGACGTTCCCTGCAGCGACAGAACGGAGATCTTCCTGTGCTATGCGGGAAGACGGATCTGTGTGTTACCCCAGTGACACAGTCCCCCATACAGTTAGAACACACAGTGAGGGAACACATTTAACCCCTTGATCGCCCCTGATGTTAACCCCTTCCCTTCCAGTGTCTTTAGTACAATAATGCACAATTAGTCCGACACAAGGTAATAATTTCCGATAACAAATGTTCGACGGGAGATTTTGGTCGGAAATTCCGACCGTGTGTAGGCTCCATCGGACATTTCCGACAACAAAAATTTGAGAGCTGGATCTCAAATTTTCCGACAACAAAATCCGTTCTCGTTCTCATTCTTTGTGGACAATTTCAACGCACAAAATTGCTTGCATGCTCTGAATCAAGTACGAGACAGAAGCGCTCAGTCTGGTAAAAGTAACGTTCGTAATGGAGAACATTTGTCACGCTATAATGGACTGAAAAGCACAAGGCTGAAAAGCACGAATCGTCTCTCACCAAACTTCTACTAACACGACTGGTATTGAACTTCCCTTTAATGGTGCCGTCGTACGTGTTGTACGTCACCGCGTTTTTGACATTCGGAATTTCCGACAACATTTGTGTGACGTGTGTATGCAAGACAAGTTTGAGCCAACATTCCGTCAGAAATGTATCCACGGTTTTGTTGTCCGAATGTCCGATCATCTGTATGCGGCAATACAGTGCATGTTTTAAGCACTGATTACTGTAATAATGTCTCTAGTTCCCCAAAAAGTGTCAAAAATGTTAGTTAGGTGTCCGATCTTTTGCAGTCCTGCTAAAAATTGCTGATCGCCACCATTACTTGTAAAAAAAATTATAATAATAAAAATGCCATAAATGTATCTATTTTGTAGACGCTATAACTTTTGCGCAAACCAATCATTGTTGCGATTATTATTATTTATTGTATTATTATTATTATTATTATTTATTGTATTTATTTATTTATTTACTTATTGCGATCTGTTTACCAAAAATATGTAGAATATGGATTGGCCTAAGCTGATGAAGAAATTTGTTTTTTTTTTTACATTTTTTGGGGGGGGATATTTATTATAGCAAATAGTTTAAAAAAAAATAAAAAAATAAAAATTGTCCCTATTTTTTTGTTTATAGCGCAAAAAATAAAAACCGCAGAGGTGATCAAATACCACCAAAAGAAAGTTCTATTTGTGGGGAAAAAAAGGACGTCAATTTTGTTTGGATACACGTCAGTTAAATTGACGCAGTGCCGTATTTAAAAAAATGGCCTGGTTATTAAGGGGGAAAATCTTCCTCTTCCCTACCAGTCCATTTTATCAGGTTCTATTGACGTGATAGTTTGACTGACAATTATTCAGCCACACTACAGTACACTGTACCCAAATTAATTTGAAATCATTTTTTGAGATAAATGGTGCATTCTTTTGGTGGTATTAAGGCCTCATGCACACAGGGTGTTTTTTTGAAACTCTCCTAGAAGCCAGAAGCCTTTTTGCAGAAAAAATGCCTGACGCTTGTAAAACTGCCTAACACTTTTACAAGCTTTTAGGCGCTTTTACAAGCGTCAAGCTCTTGGGTATTAATTCATTTAATTGGTCAAAATAAATAATTTTATCTGTTTTAATCACTTTTTGATAGATAAAAAGTGCATTTTATATGCATCTATATAGATCAGACCAAAATGAACGACACATGAGGAGGACAGAGGGACATTGTTCCAAATCAGGGACAGTTGGGAGCTATGCCTTCACACTTTCCTGTAACCTCCCCTCTGTTATTTACTTTCAATCCCTAAGGGCGTGCACTTACATTTTGGCTGGAACACCCCTTTATGTTTATTAAAAGTCAGCAGCTACAAAAAGTATAGCTGCTGGCTTTTAATAAACATACACTTACCTGCTCCAGCGTTCCAGCGACGCGCCGGCCGGGGCTCTGCTCCTCTCCCCCCCTCCCCGGCCGGCGTCTTCATTCTAACTGTGGGCACCCGGCCATGACAGCTTTCGGCTGGGCGCTGCGCTAATCGATTGGACAGGCTATCACCTAGGACCCTTCATGTGTCCTAGGCGATAGCATACAGGGAGGGGCTGCTGTAGGCGATTAAGCTTAATCGCCTAACCAGCCCCTCGGTGGAAGGAGGAAGTGGGACAGGAAGTCCCACTCCTCCTGAAGCCCCCACTCCCCCCCCCCCCCCAAAAAATTAAATGCAAATGTGGCATGTAAGGGGGTGAGGAGTGGGATAAGCGGAAGTTCAATTTTTGGGTGGAACTCCGCTTTAACTTCTTTTGGTCGACCATGGCAAGGCCTGTTCTGAGTGGAACCTGTCCTGTTAAACCGCTGTATGGTCTTAGCCACAATGCTTTAAGTCAAAGAGGAGTGGCTACATGTGCCTGCCTGTTATCAGCATGTGTATAACCACTTGGGAAAGATAATTAGGATATAGGTTGGTACAGTTACCCACTGACACAAATTGGATTCCTTGTTTTATTTTGCCTGTTGATGAAACTTGATATCTGATTGGTTGCTGTTTTGCTTCTCTCCAGCTTTTCTTGCTTCACTTTTTAAACATCTGCCCTTCACTGTTTGCTTCGTCTAGATTAATTTACTCCGGTGCCAATTCGTTGAAGTGCGGTCATCCATAGACAACCAATGCAGAAACCTGGCTGAAGAAAGAAGACTCCGGACCTAGAAAAAAACTGAAAGAAGATGGCAATGGAGGCAATAGAGTGACAAGTGGGAGTGGGAAAGTCACATCTCTAATGGAGGACTCTGAGTGAGGTAAGCCTGCCATAATGCGCACACATACTTTATAGAAAGATTTTAGAAAGTGTGTCAGGTTCAATTTTGGTGTCTGCAAGTGTTTAGACACTGTAAAAAAGACAGAAAGTCTTCTCCTATGTAATACCTCCCATATAGGAAGCAACTTAGATTTGTAGCAAGCCATACACCGAACATAGAGGGGAGGGACCTCTGTGTACTGTAACATATTGATGTTTTAGGTAAGTCAAAAATCAATTGTTCTTTATTGTATCACAGGACCCAGGGCAGCCTTATATTCCTTACTCATAGGGATGTCCATAAGCAATGACCATGAGGGGAGGGGAAAACAGCAACCAGCGAAGGGCCAAAAAGAACTGTAGCGCAGCCAACACACTGCAAAGTTGTATCATCAGCAGTTCTTATATCCACCTAGCAAATTCCTTTAAATGTATACATCAAAGACAAGGTTGTGGCCTTGCAGACCTAAGCCACTGAAACCTTGTGGAGTGTTCAGGGAGGGAGAGAGAAACACTAAAATATTAAATATCAAATAAATAAAAGTGAAAGAGAAGAGAATTATGGGGGGGAAATAATGTATGATGCAATATGTGTATGTCAACTGTATTTGGATTTTATGAATGTATTATGAATGTAGAATGTTTCAATTTGTATTTGATGTAGTAGAAAACAATAACAAAAATTACTGAAAAAAAAATCTATTTTGTGTTTGGGCTGAAGATAAACTGTAGGGCCTGGATTCAGAAAGCACTTACGCCGACGTATCTCCATAAGTACAAATGTGCGCTGTCGTATCTATGCGCGGACCCACAAAGCAAGATAGGTCGAAAAATAGACTTCAGCCACCCAACGTAACTTTCCTTTGCCGGCGTACAGTGGGCGCATGTGGCACTCCCATTGATTTTCGATGAAAATATGCAAATTAGTCAAATACGGAGATTCATGAACGTACTTGCGCCCGGCGCATAATATATGTGGTTTGCGTAAGTCGTACGTCCGGGGAACGAATGCTGTAGAATTTTACGTAGTTTATGTTGTACGTGAATAGGGCTGGGCGTAGGTTACGTTCACGTCGTAGGCAGTGATTCGACTTATCTTAGGCAGTTGTTTTGACGTGATTGTGAGCATGCGCATTGGGATGCGTCCAAGGTACGACACATGCGCAGCTCCTTTTAAGTACTTGTGTGAAGCTCGGCCCATCATTTGCATGGGGTCACGCTTCATTTAAATGTATCACGCCCACTTCCAGTCCACTTACGCTGACTTAAAGGGACACTAATATACTTACCTCCACTGTGCAGTTAGTTTTGCACAGAGTGGCCCGGAAAGCTGTCTTCTGGGGTCCCTCGGCGGCTGTCTGGGCTCCTCCTCGCAAAAGCTTTCCATCTTCATGCGAGGGAGCTCACACGGTGGAAAGCTTTTGCGAGCGCGCTCCCGTGATACAGCGGCGGCCATAGCCGCCGACTGTATCACTCGGCTCCGCCCCCCCGGCGCGCCGCGTCATCCGCTGTGATTGACAGCAGAGCCAGCCAATGGCTGCGCTGCTATCAATCCACCCAGCCTAGCCAATCAACTGCCAGGCTGGGAACCGAAGAGGATGACGTGGACGCGCCCGGGAGTTTCGAAAGGTAAGTAAAACGGGGACTCGGAGGGGGGGGGGGGGCAGAGTTGTGAGATGTTTTTTTACCTTAATGCATAGGATGCATTAAGGTAAAAAAACTTTTACCTTTACAACCCCTTTAAGCCTACGAATATACGCTACGCCGGCGCAGAGTTGGGAGCATTTGTTTTGTGAATTCCGCGCTTCCCTTTCCGCGCTGCGCCGGCGTAGCGTAAGAGACATACGCTACGGTGGCATATATATGCGCCGATGTATGTGAATCCGGGCCTAGGTCTTCAATAAATAGGGTACAATTTAAATATTTGTACTATTCAAGAAAAACTTTATTAAGATTATAATATCTATAAATAGATAAATTCCCTGTAATATGGATTGTCCACGAAATGTGCAGACATCTTTTTTAAGATTTATTTTGTTTAAGCTCTAATTTCACAGACCAGGCTGGCCTGCTTTTCTCCTGTGTGACGTTTTCTGGCAGTCAGGCACATGGCAGCTTGCACTGGAGAGGTTAAAAATTAGTCATGGCAAGGTGCAGACATTATACGAATATGAATATAGATTCTACTGAGCGATTCTGGGCTTGCACTGCTAGCATGAACCTCCACATGGCCTAGAAACACCAGCCAGGCTCTCCAGTCTTGTCCGGTGTACACCACAAACTTACCACATACGGGAAATCTGCATTAATGATCTGAAAAAAATAAAGATATAAAACACTATTATTTAATTGTATCACTTAAATAATTCTTGAAGCATAAGAGCTCGCATTGACATATATCTCAGCTTATTTCCTTTGCCTGGCAAGGCCAGGTGCAGCTTATAGCTGCCCATAGAGATGGCTGTGCGTGCAGTTGTACTCGTTAATACGCATAACATTTCCTTTACTGTACAAGTGTACAAGAACAGAATTTTTTTTACCTCCAGAATATGAACTGCTAACAGAGTGGGGTCATAAAATTCCGACCAGGACAGGATGAGATCCACCACCTCCTGGGCTGCTCGACCTCTGGTGACCCCTTGATGATACCTCTTGGCATACCTCCAGAATTTGAACTGCGAAAAGGGTGGGGTCATATAATTCCAACCAGGACAGCATGAGGTCCACCACTTTCTGGACTGCTCAACTTCTGGTGCCCCCTTGATGATACCCCTTGGCATACCTGTATGCTATATGAGGGTTTACATGAGTACTTGCATACAATAAAATACAGCCACGCACATCCATTCATGTCTATGGGTGACTCTAGATAGCACCTGGACTTCCTGGGTGAGGAAAATACACCAGAACTTACATCGCATCTGCTTAGGGTGCCTGCTAGTAAGAGCTTTACAAGGCAGGTTCACCTCCAGCAACATTTTCCAAAAATCCCTCTATGCAATTCCATATCTTCAGACTAGTACCAGCACTCCTCCAGTTTTAAATGCTGCACCTCCTCCGATTACACATACAGCTGTGGGGGGAATGGGGCCCTTAATCCCCTACACCCCACCCCCTCCCCTCATCCTGCCGTTTCCAGGACGGTCTGGGCACCACAATTGTACACCCGCTAGAATCTGCTTTGGGCTGTTCTAACTCCGTGTGCGTGCAGTTCATTCCCTCCTTCTTTAGCAATAGTGGCTGAGCTCAGCTAGAGAAAGAGACAACACACTGCACATGCATTCTGTTTGAATGCCCTGGAGCTGCTCTTACTGAGTTCAGCTGGAGAAGGAGAAGGAGAGGAGAGCCCACCCCCCACAGCTGCCTTCTTACTTAACTCAATCCAACCTCCGCAGTTCTGCAGTTTGTTAACACCCAGCCATTCGAGTCCCACTGTCCTGGCTGTGCCTAGCGCCCTGTAGATTTCTATGGGTCTGTGTCCTGAGGCCAAAGACAATCAGACACAGTCTCACAGACGTCTATGGACCTGAAGTGCACAGATGCTCTTTTCTGTATTTCTTTGCCCTGAAAAGAGGTGTCCCTTTCACACTGGAGTGATTTGCAGGGGCTATTGCGCTAAAAATATAGCGCCTGCAAACTGACCCTAAACAGCTGCTGCTGTCTCTCCAGTGGTGCGCTAGCAGGACGGTAAAAAAAGTCCTGGTAGCCGCATCATTGGAACGATGAAGGAGCGGTGTGTATATTGCTCCTTCACCGCTCCTGCCCATTGAAATCAATGGGACACCGCAGCTATACCGCCGGCAATGCGCCTCTGCATTGCGGGCGGTTTTAACCCTTTAAATATGTGGTATGTCACTGGCGCAAAAAAATCGTTGTGTGCCAAAGATCTGCTGCAGTACTGTGTACGCCACAAAATGAAGTGTAGAAAATATAAGTGAACAAATGTGTTACTGCGCCAATCCTACAATCTTATTTCCAGTGATAGTGAACCCAATATAATTATGCAAAAAGCAAGTCCATAGTACTATAAGCCAAATACCCTGTGTAAATAAAATATAATATTTATATATTTATTTATACGGCCCTCAGACGGACACCAAGTCCTTCCAGCAGTGCTGAGTGACAAGACGCTCACCAATGTGTGGATTCCCTCGGCTGGCATACGTTCCACGCCTCCGTATCAGCGGCAGGAGGTGATGTGTGACATAGTTCCGCACAATGTACTACCCAGAAGCCTCTACGCGTTTCGCAATCAACCTTGTTTTAACCCTTTCTCGGCTGCTAGAGGGGGGTGAAACCGCCCCGCTAGCACCTGAATAGCACCGCAAAATAGGCGGCGCTTTACCGTGGACCAAGTAAAAAGGTCACAGGGGAGGGACCCCCAGCTGATTGACAGCCTCAGCTCTGTTTCTTTGAGCTGTGTGAAGGGGGTGTGTCTATTCCCTCCAATCAGCTCTCAGAGTGTAACTTACGTTCTCCGCCCCCTTTTTCCTGACAACTCAGCCAAGCTTTATAAATTCTGGACCTTGAAATGATGTAGAGAGGAGAAAACTACAGGTAAACAGGTACTACCTATGTGTATCACCTGAGTATAATCACTTCATTGGGTATATGTAAGGATTTGCAACCACTTTAAACGATATGTAAAGCAAAAAGTATATATTTTAGATTTTGGATTGATTGGGAATGGCTAAGAAGCCTGTAGGTTTTTTTTTTGTTTGTCTGTAAGGCATGGTTCAGTAATATATACAAAAACTGCAACCTGTTCTTCTCTATGCTCTGGAAATAAGCTAGTTGTGAGTCAACGGAAGGGCAGGCAAAAGTGACAATTTCCTATCTGAAGTTAATATTGCATAATAAAGGTCCATGGGCTTCAGGGCTCTGGTGGGCACTCTTGAAGAAAGTTGAAATTGCATGTAGGGATCTTATTAGGATGGATTATTACATTTGAAGGCCAGTTGAAGTCTCCCACCTTCCCAGCATGTCATGATCTTTGACTGTTTTTTGTTGGAAATGCCCTAAAATACCCTTTTCGCTCTCACACTGCAGTGCTCTGTACTGGCAGAGCTGAGTTAAAGCCACTCCCCTCAACACAAGTGTCCTTACACAGACTTGCAGATTAAAGAGTGGGCTTGTCTAACCAGTTACATTACAGAGTGTACATGGGCTAATTATGATACCCTGAATCTAATTCTAGCACAGTCTTATTTAACATTATGACCACCCTAAGACATGAACTCCACTAGACATCTGACGATATGCTGTGGTATCTGGCAACTCAGTAGGAGATCCTTTCAGTCCTGTAAGTTGTGAGGTGGGGCCCTCATAGATCAGACTTGTTTTTCCAGCACATCTCATAGATGCTCAATTGGATTGAGATCTGGAGAATTTGGAGGCCACCTCAACTCCTTGAACTCGTTGTATTCCTAAAACCATTCTTGAATTCATAAGACCAGGCAACTTTCTGCCATTGCTCTGTGGCCCAGTACTGATCAGTGACAGTGCGTCCATAGTGGGCGCAGGAGCGATGCCCCCTCTCTCCTCTGTACCCATCAATCAACAATACATGTATTGTTGCCACCGCCGCCCACTATTCAGATGTTAAGAGGCGGCCATCTGAATAATAGCGGTGGGCGTGTTTGGAAGTGCCTGTTTAGAGCGAGATGCTCTAATAGGCTTCCTGATTAGAGCCTGCAGGCTCTAATCAGCTTCCAAATGGTTACCCGGGGGCACACAGGCTGTGCGTTCCCTGGTTAAACAGTGCTGTGTTAGGGAATCGATTCCCTAACACTGCCCCGTCTCTCAGCCAGTCAGGTGCACCGGGTCTGGTTACCGGTCACCTGAGTGGCTGAAGCTACATCGAGGGCAGAAGAAGACATCGAGGGAGCATGGAGAGGACGGCTGACCCGAGGTAGGTAAGTGCTAGGCTGGGGCAAACTGGTGGAAATTGGGGGCACAAACTGGCGGAAATTGGGGGCACAAACTGGCTGCATTTGGGGGAACAAACTGGCTGCATTTGGGGGCACAAGCTGGCGGCAATTAAGGGCACAAACTGGCGGGAATTAAGGGCACAAAATGGCGGAAATTGGGGGCACAAACTGGTGGAAATTGGGGGCACAGACTGGCTGCGTTTGGGGAGACAAACTGGCGGAAATTGGGGAAACAAACTGGCTGCATTTGAGGGGGCAAACTGGCTGCATTTGGGGGGACAAACTGCCTGCATTTAAGGGGGCAAACTGCCTGCATTTGAGGGGACAAACTGGCTGTATTTGAGGGGGCAAACTGGCTGCATTTGAGGGGGCAAACTGGCTGCATTTGAAAAGACAAACTGGCTGCATTTGAGGGGGTAAACTGGCTGCATTTGAGGGGGTAAACTGGCTGCATTTGAGGAGACAAAGTGGCTGCATTTGAGGGAGCAAACTGCTGCATTTGAGGGGGCAAACTGCTGCATTTGAGGGGGCAAACTGGCTGCATTTAAGGGGGCAAACTGCCTGCATTTAAGGGGGCAAACTGCCTGCATTTGAGGGGACAAACTGGCTGTATTTGAGGGGGCAAACTGGCTGCATTTGAGGGGGCAAACTGGCTGCATTTGAGGGGGCAAACTGGCTGCATTTGAAAAGACAAACTGGCTGCATTTGAGGGGGTAAACTGGCTGCATTTGAGGAGACAAAGTGGCTGCATTTGAGGGAGCAAACTGCTGCATTTGAGGGGGCAAACTGGCTGCAATTGAGGGGGCAAACTGGCTGCAATTGAGGGGACAAACTGGCTGCATTTGAGGGGACAAACTGGCTGCATTTGAGGGGAAATACTGGCTGCATTTGAGGGGAAATACTGGCTGCATTGGAGGGGACAAACTGGCTGCATTAGAGGGGACAAACTGGCTGCATTTGAGGGGGACAAACTGGAGGTGTTTGATGGGCACATTGGCTGTGTTTAATGGGCACAGTGGCGGCAATTGATCGAATAGATCAAATATTGTGACTTGCTTTGGACTTTATAAAGGAAGACTTATAAGTGAATATCCTATTTGTTAATATTTGTCATCACACCTTTTTGTGTGAGCAATAGCAGAGCAGGCCTAGAGTAATCACCAATGCAAATAAATCATTTATCTAAAATGACAATAAAGCCCATGTGGTGTATTGGCTTCTGAACAGGTGCAGATATTTCATACCATTGTCATAGGAAACACAGCAATATGGAATACATGGAGGTGTATAGCAGCAACACATGTACCAACAGGTGTGCATAGTGCTCTGCAACACTGGAACAATGGTGGCACTGTAAAGAAGAGACTCCAAGTAAGCAGCTAAATACACAGTTGAAATGCAAACATGAGAGTTGTCTTACTTGTCAACTTATTATTTCTGTTAGAGATCTTCTCTAGGAATTGCGGAAACAAAAATACATTTTTTAATATTTTGCAGTTCTGTGGCGGTTGCATTCGTTTTCTTTTTTCCGGAAAAACACTATCTGACCTACAGCGACAACACTTACTCTCTGTACTGTATCTGTGAAGGAGTCGTGTTGACAGGACTACAGAACTCCCTGCCTCTACTCCATAACATGAGGTGTTCTGTAGTTCTCTGAGCAATGAACTAATACAGTGGAACCTCGGTTTACTAGTAACGCGGTTAACGAGCATTTTAGAAAAAGACGAGTGACTTTGTAAAAAAAAATTCTGACTCGGTTTGCAAGTGTTGTCTCGCAACACGAGAATAATTAAAGCTAGTGGGGTGTGCAGTACCACATTTGGCCAGAGGTAATACTCAGAATCACTCGTAAATACTCTGTTATCAGGTGTTTCTGAGCCTTTCCGAGGTCAGTCGAGCTGTCCCAGAGGCTCTCCGATGCCTCCCCACCTCTGGCCACATGCGGTATTGCATGCCATTGAAGTCAATGCGGAACAAATTATTTTAGTTTCCATTGACTTCTATGGGGAAACTCGCTTTGATATGCGAGTGCTTTGGATTACGAGCATTCTCCTGGAATGGATTATGCTCGTAATCCAAGGTTCCACTGTACCATCAAGCACAGCACACAGAAAGTTATCAGTTAATAAGATTTCTGGTAGGATGAACACTTTTCTGCCACTTATCCTACAGATATTAGGATTTCAATGATATGTTTAAGAGATCAAGAAGATATGTATTCTTCTTCTACATATTTTTGGTAAAAAAAATTCCACTTAGCGTATATTTGCACAAAAATTATAGCGTCTAGAAATAGGGATAGATTTATGGCCTTTTTTTTATTTTTTTTATTGTTTTTACTGGTAATGGCGGTGATCATCGATTTTTAGCGGGACTGTGACATTGCAGCAGACAACTCTGACCCTACAGTATCTAGTGCACAAAATAACATACAGGTACATTGTTTTATGCAATAGAGCCGCCCTGCCGCAGTATATATGCTCTGGGTGGTATTTAAGTGGTTAAAGTTCAACTAAAGGCCAATTCTTATTTTTAGCTTGGATAAAGTGGAAAGGGATTAGAACACCTATCAATTTGTCATGTTTACTGTTATCATTGAAACTAGAAGTAGAAAAAATCCAACATTTTGGGTTGACCCAGAACAGTAAGAGCGGCACGACTCTGGGGGCGGCTCTGCAAGGCGTCCTGAGGACGACTTCAGAGGCGACCTGCAAACTGACTTCTGTATAGAAGTCAATGCAGGTCGCCCCGAGCCGCCCCCAAAGTCGTACAGGAACCTTTTTGTCTAAGTCAGAGCGATTTTCGTCGCTCCTATTAGAACAGTTCCATTGCCTTCAATGGGACGCGACTCGTCAGGCGGCTGAGCCGCCTGACGAGTCGCCCCAGTGTGAACCGGGTCTAAGGCCTTGTACACACGATCAGTCCAAACTGATGAAAATGGACCGAAGACTGAAGTCTGATGGTCTGATGTGCCTACACACCATCAGTTCAAAACCCGATCGAGTCCAACGCGGTGATGTAGAATCAACGACGTGCTAAAAAAAAACAAGTTCAATGCTTTCAAGTATGCATCGACTTGATTCTGAGCATGCGCGGGTTTTGAACCGATGCTTTTGCAGCCTAACCATCGGTTTTGACCGATTGGTCATCAGTCCGATTTTAAAGCAAGTTTTAAAACTTGGTCTGAAGGACAAAAGTCTTATGGGCCATACACACGGTAGGTTTGGACCGATGAAACTGAACATCAGTCCGTTTTCATCAGTTTGGACTGATCGTGTGTACAGGGCCTCAGAGATGGCAAATCTTCCAATGCGCACACTAGATGATCCTGGTGACAATGAGGATTCGCTCACTTGAAAAGGATTTCACCCTATGGGACACAGATGGCAAAAAAACACTTTAGAGGTTATAACCCTCCTTTACCCAATGAAGAAATTAAAAAAGATTTTGCCTTTAGTTCTACTTTATTGAATAATTCTAACAATATTCCTTGATCATTTTTTCTTTTCTGAACTTCGACCTTTATTCAACAACTCTGGGAGTAAAAGATGTTGATTTATTAATTATTTAAAATATACACTTTCACAAAGTCCATTTTGAAGGAAAAGGTTTTTAGTCATACATTCCCAACAGTTTCTGTTTTTGTAGGACAGTCCTAAGTTGACGCCAAAGGGTCAAGGTTTATTTATTGAGTATAATATATTGGGAGTGATTAACACTTTATACTGAATTTCAGGAACAAGGCTACGAGAGTCTGTTACCAGACTCCTGCAAAAAAAATTCTGCTGTGTTGGCATTGCTCCTTAGAGGAGTGTACTCTTCTGCATATATTTTGGAGTTGCCCGAAGGTGCGCTCTATTTGGCAGTTGGTGCTCCAGCTTACATTGGTGTAACTAGGCCATCACCCCAATGGCAATTTACTACATTTGAATAAGGTATCGCTTATCCGTTATAAGTCTTCATTACCAATCCACCACCTAACAACGTGCATCCCCAGTCTCCTTTTGGCTGGCCAATATAGACAATATTAGGGATATATTAGGGGCATGGAAAGCCTTACAACTTCTTTACACGACAGAGATAAAAAAGATCCATAATTCCTGGTACTCTTGGATGGCTTTTACATGCTCCTCTGCGCACCAAAAGCTGTTGCACCTTTCAAGTAGAGCTGTCTTACAATACATGAGAAATACCCCATGGATTGTCCTCCAGGATTGGATTACAGGCCCATTGCAAAGGGTGTTGTCTCATTTCCTCTTTCTCCTTTTCTTTCTATGTTTCATTTTCTCTTAGGCCGCGTACACACGACCGGTTTCCTCGACAGAATCCATCAAGAAACTTGGTGGGAGAGCTTATTTGCAGGGGAAAACTGTCGTGTGTATGCTTTTCATCGAGTAAACTGTCGAGGAACTTGACGAGGAAAAGAGAGAGCAAGTTCTCTTTTTCCTCGACGGGAGTCGTCGTGTTCCTCGTCGGGCTGGTTTTCCAACGAGAAACACGTTGGTGTGTATGCTTGGAAACCCGCGCACCTTCGGTAAAAGTAGCGTTTGTAATGGAGATAGCACATTGGTCACGCTGTAATAGACTGAAAAGTACAAATGTCTCTTACCAAACTTTTCCCTAACACGCAGTAACATGAGATTAGCATGGTTGTGCCAGTGGAATCAAACTTTCCCTGCCGTTGTATGTGTTGAAGTCACCGAGTTTGAAAACGAGGAGATTTGGTCTTGACAGTGTGTACGCAAAGACAGCTTGTCAAGTTTCTCGACAAGCCTAACAAGGAACTCGTCGAGGAAAACGATGTGTCTTTTCCGACGAGTTCCTTGGTCATGTGTACGAGGCCTCACTTTGGAAAATTTCAGAAGTAGCAACTTACAAACACTAGTGACTTGCAGGCACGGGAGGTCTCTGCCATATCTGCTTATTGATGTTTGTCTATCTATGTGTATACTATTGATCTTCTCTGATTATGGGTCAATGCAGTATGCAATATTGCTAGGTACGCACGTTGGTTAGAACTCTCAGCCACGTCTGAAACAATCTGCTCTGTGACATTGTTTTTTTCTTCTTTTTTTTTACTAGAGCTGGAGAGTGCAAAATCTGGTGCAACTGTGTATAGAAACCAATCATCTTCCAGGTTTTATATTCAATGCTTAATTGAACAAGGTGAAGTTAAAAGCTGATTGGCTACCATGCACCGCTGCAAAACTGTAGATTGTGAGTGCTTCAGTTGTAGTAAATCTCCCCCTGTGAGTGTATGCCTTTGTCTTTCCCTAAGGCCTTGTACACACGAGGGAATAAATCCGCTGAAGATGGTCCGACGGACCATTTCAGCGGAAAAATCCCCTTGTGTGTAGGGGCAAACGGACGCTTTTTGCCGGATTCATCCGGCGGAAAAATTCCAAAGCATGCTTTGAAATATTTCCGCCGGATAGCTGGCTGGCAGATATGTCCGCTGGTTAGTACGGCAAACCAGCGGACATATCTTGCCGCACATGCGTCGTATCCTGTGAATGGATCCGACGCATGCGCGCGGAAGTGTTTACTTCCTGGTGCGGTGACGTGGCGGTCACGTGGCGGCGTCAACGTCACCGCCGCGTCACCGCGCTGTCCGCCGGCGGGGAATTTGATCCGATGGTGTGTACAGCCATCGGATCAAAACATCCCGGCGTAAATATACGCTGTAAACGGTCCGGGGACCGTTTACAGCGGATATTTCCCGTCGTGTGTACAAGGCCTTAAAGGTTTGTTTTTACTTTCTTAATAGATTCCATGAAGCTAGTGCATTGTTGGTTCATTAACCTTTTCCTTCGATTTCCCTTCTAAATGTTTTTTTTCTCTTTGTTTTCTTTGTCTGAGATTCTCACTTCCTGTTCCTGAGGAGAAACAGGAAATGAGAAATTCAGACAAAGAAAAAAACATTTAGAAGGGAAATCGAAGGAAAAAGTAAATGAACCAACAATGCACTAGCTTAAAAGAACCTATTTAGAAAATAAAAAACAAACCTTAACATCCCCTTTAAAAAAACACAAAAAAAAACAATATTTTGTGTCCTGGAACTTGTTGTTATTGCAGGAGTTGTGCCATAGGCATAGGTGTGCACAGCCTATTGCATTACGGTGTGCACCGCAAAGCTCCAACACATATGCGTTTGACATATTTACCGGCCTTTTACCCGCTCTCCAGCCTGAAACAACGGTAGGAAGGGGGAGCAAGGGAGCACATGCGGGACCCAGTCAACATAAGGAAGAGGAACAGGGAAAGGAGGGGTCGTATATATTAATACCGATCCCCTTATATTTTCCTCCTGTGGTAGCTGAATGTTGACAAAGGAGAGAGGAGGAGATGCTTAGCTTCAGATGCTGCAGGAGGAAAATACAGATCGGTTTCACTAACTTCCACCACCGCCACCTCTCCAGTCCAGGTTCTGAGGGTTGGCAAGGAAGGATTGTGGTTTATATGTCACCTGCTCACCATTGACAGGTTGCCAACCCCAGGATTAAGGTGTGCCCAGGCACACCTGGTACACCCCTTGCGCACGCCCATGGCCATAGATGATAAAGCACCAAAGCAACACATTTACAGTTGAATTTAGCATTTTTTCTTTTATTCTTACCTTATGTGGCCATCTCTAAACATTTATTGGTACATTTAATACTTGGGACCAGCCAAGATTCTTCAAGAAGTATGTAGCCATAGCCGCTTTCTGTTCGGTGAACTGTACAGTCCAATGGGAGATCTGAATGCAAAGTAGATCATGAGCAATGCATCCTACATGTATTTTAATAATATTTCAATAACCCTACAAAGGACATCATGATTTGTGTAAGGCTCAGCAGGGCAAACTCAGAATAATGTCTCCCCTGTGTCTAAATTTTGCACTGTGGATATATGGAAAACAACCATATGTTAGCTCATTTGTTCATTCCTGGCTTTCACTATTAAATTTTGTGACATCATATGGTAGTTTAAGCTGTTAGAATTCTGGAGAAAAAAGGTGTATGTGTTGAAAAAAAAAGAAAAGAAAGACAAAATAATATATATTTTTATATTTTTTTTTAAATGTCGATTTAGTGATGTTGAGTACAGCAGATTAGGGAGTGGCACAGACGGCGTGGGGTAATTTGCACTAAAACAAACCGAAACTTTAAAACTGCTGTTCTCAGGACATTTTTTCCAGGAGGATGCTAGGAGGGAAGCATTCACTTGAGGTTGCTGGAAACTAAGCATATTTCTAATTTAGTGCAGTTGTATTTTTAATTAAACTAAACAGCAGATAGTGTTCTTTTGTACTGAATACAGTGTTCTTCAAGATATCTGTGCTATATATATATATATATATATATATATATATATATAAAATCAGTCAAGTCAAGTGAGGCCACACAGCATTTGAAATGCAACCATGTAACTTTAATAGTTTTCCGACATGGGATGCAGGCCACTATTCTGAGATTATCATTAAATTTATACAATTGCATTTATTCTTGTTTTAAGGCCTATGTATGCCAGACTTGCCCATGTTGGATTATTGAAGCTTTTTTGAGCGCACCCAGGCACTGCGTCCACCAACTACAGAGTGTTAGCATCAACCCAAGTATACAGCAGTGAATGAACAACCCTAATCCCATAAATATACCCTGGTGCAGGGTTTTAGCTGTATGTAAACGTTGGCACATCATTGACTTCACATATCACCCATCTATATATTATATGCACACTGTTTTGTCCTTTCATTATCCTAATTGGTAAATTATTTTAAGTCATTTCACCAGTTTGATAATTGTTTTAAGAGGCGTATATTTGCAATAGATAGGTAGACATTTAAACAATATTAATTCTTGTATTATACAATCAGTTTGCTTTCCTTTTTGTGTTTTAGTTGATTAAAAACCTTTTTATGTAGTGTTTTTGCATGATAGTGATGCTTACCACACATTTATATATCTTTCCTTACTATAAGGCCACGTACACACGATCAAATCTATCTGCTGGAAACGGTCGGCCCGACCGTCCCAGCAGACAGATTCGATCGTGTGTACGGGCGAGCAGACGGATTTGGCCAGCCGACAGATTTGAAAGCATGCTTTCAAATCTGTCGGCTGGGAACCCGTCCGCCCCACATGTCTGCTGGTTATTACGTACGCTAACCAGCAGACATGTCTTCTCGCACACTCGTCGAATGGATTCGACGCATACGCAGAAGTGATTTACTTCCTGGTGCGGTGACGTGGCGGCGTCAACGTCACCGCCACGTCACCGCGCCGTCTGCCGGCGGGGATTTTGGTTTGATCGTGTGTACACGATCAAACCAATACGTCCCCAACAGACAGATTTGAACAAATCTGTCTGCTCGTGTGTATGGGGCCTTACTCTTCATTTTTTCCCTGATTTTGTTTAAAATATGGTAAAAAAAAAGTCAACTAAGAATAATCTGTTTTTTTTTATTTTTTTTATTTTTGCCTAATCATTATGCTTGGTTTTGCTTTTCACAATTTACTGAGTTAAGGAGATTTTTTTTTCTCAAATTTTCTAAATTTAATAGCACGGGTAACATGTTTGCCTTTTCACCAGTCTCTTGATTAATTTTGTTTTACTTTTTTGGGAATGGAATGCCCTGAACAGTCTAAAAAATGAAAAAAAAAATACTGATAAAAGGAGCCTAATGAAATAAAGGGGTAATCAGGATAAATAAAGAAGAATACAGGGTAAAAATAAGTAGCAAGCCCAAACAACACATCAAAAAAGCAAACACAAAAATGTGTATAGACACATATATATATATATATATATATATATATATATATATATATATATATATATATATATATATATATATATATAGTGTAGAAATATTACAAAAATATGAAAATAAAAATAGCGTCTTGTAGTTGCACAGCCTTCCCTTGTTGACTTGCATGGGTTAAGATGCTTTGTATGGCCCGTATAATAAGTTTGCTTCAGAATGTGCCAGGGGATGTATAATGAGGTAGTTAGTCACAGTTTGGATGCTGCGGTGGGAGAAAACAGTGCAAGGGCTGTGGATTAAGTTTTCAAGGGCTAGTGCTGCTACAGCATAGCTGCCAAACCTTAAACTGGTGTCCCAAACATTGCTACTCAGACATAGCTCTCTGTGTTCCTGTCTGCCTTTTATTGTCAACCTGTGCACATGGGGGCAGATTCACATAGATGTAATCTTCCGCTGCGTAATCGAAATACGCTACGCTGCCGTCTATCACCAGACTCTACGCCGAATTCAGGTAGTTTTTTTGCGCGTACGCTATTGTATCGTATTTTTTTTCCGCCGCGCAATCGAAATACGTGAGTAGGGGGCGTGAAGCATTTAAATTAAGCGCGTCCCCGCGACGATCGAACTGCGCATGCTCTGTTCAGGAATTTCCCGCCGTGCATTGCGCGAAATCACGTCGTGACGTCATTCGTTGTTTGAGTAGCGGCGTTTACGAACATTCCTATTCCCGGACGACTTACGTTAAAAATAATAAAAGAAATCGAAAAACGTTGAAATTCGACGCGGGAACGACGGCCATACTTAACATGGGCTGTCTAATATTAGACCAGCAAAAAGCTGGTATAGTGAAACGGAAAAAAAAGATGACTAAAGGTGCCGTAAGAGATTGCGTTTGAAGAGCGAAATTTTGTGGATTCCAGGCAAAAGCTCATTAGCATACCATGAAGGTGAAAAACAACAGGAAGTCCGCCCAGTGGCCGCAATTTTCAGGCAGCGTAGATCTGAAGGCGTACTAACACGTAATAAAGTCGAAATTTAGCACGCAGGTGTCTTTTCATGGTTTGAGGATTTCGACTAGCGTAAAAACGCTCGTAAATCGAAATTACTCCTGTCTAACAACATTTACACAGGCGTAATCGCTTTGTGAATCTAGGCCATTGTGTTTTTTTTTTTGCTCAAAGGCTGCTGCAGTAGACATTAACCCTTGCAGTATCAAAGAGCATGCTACATCACAAAAGCTTTTTTGTTACAGTAATTAATAAATCAATATTCTGACTTAAGTGTCAATGTTAATCACATATGGTTCAATATTCTGACTTATGTGCTAATACTAATGGTCAAAATGATATATATATATATATATATATATATATATATATATATATATATATATATATATATATATATATATATAATTCAACATGTATTCTTATATTCTCAACTGCATAGAATTATAATAAAATAATGCATTCAACTGTATAGAAAATCCTGATAATATAGAGTATAATATAACTTATTCGCACGTCATGACATTACTAACATTGTTAGTCGTATAAAGCTGTCATAAGAAAATCAGACTATATTATTCATTTGGATTTATTGTAAAAGACATTCAAAATGTAAGAAATCAAAACTGATTTTTCAATAGGAAAGTAACTGATGAATTGCACTACTGTCACACAACCCCCAAATAAAAAAAGATAAAGCAATTCCCAAATTTAGGTACCGATCCATATTTTCAAAAAGTTACAGCTGAGGTCTAAAATTACAATCACATGGCATAAAAAAAATCATTATCCACTTTATGCTTTGTGAACTGAGCCTACGGTACTACAAATTTGTATTTTTTACAACAAATTGTGGGTTTCCTTAAAAAATGGAAAGTATTACAAAACATCTGATCAGGTCATAAAAATTAACTCTTTTTAGTCTATGTTAAATGTAAGGTGATTAACAATATTATTGAATAGAATTCCTAATATAGTATAAAACACACCCTTAATATAGTATAAAACACAATCTTTGCTTACAAAAATATACCCTATTTGTGCTTCATGCTATATTAAACATTCCAGTGTTATCTTATCGATAAATCACTGGTAGATATAAAAGATTTCCCTTCATATAAATGTGCACATTGAAAGTTATTGACAAATGGCAAATTATAATTTACCTCTCCCTCAAATATAGTATTCCAATTGATATGATAGAAAAAAATGGCCTAGAAACAAATATAAATAACAATTTATTTGATCTAAAACATAGGGCACAATGGCAAAATGTGTCTATATGACTTACATTTTTTAAATTAAATATAAGATTTTTGATATGCTTTTCTGCGGTTGATATGAACATAGAAAGATTGATATTTCTGTATATGACATAAAATCTTATAATATTGGTATGAAATGTGAAGGTAATTCTGACATTTGCTTGCGAAATACAAAATTATTTTGTGGTTATTACTTCAGTAATAATTGATTATCATTATTTTCATCATCTTTGTTTGTATTTTTATTTCATTTTAAGTTTAAGCTGTCTTGACTTGAGAGTGTTTCCCTGTTTAATTCTGATTTCAAAATTTTCACATTTATTAAATTGTAATGTATTTATATATTTTATGAAGAACCACCTAAAGCAAAATACAAATGTAGATGAGTGCCATTGCCCACCTACATTTGTATTTGGGTTTAGGTGTTTTTTCATTTTATATGTGTATTTTGAAAATAGCAGCTATCTTCTCACACCCCTCACGTTATGTATATTTTTTATTCTTTTCACTTGACACAATTATTATCAGTGGCGCAGAGGTGAATGAGGTTGTTGAACATTTTTTTCAGCTCACTCATTCAGAGTTTGTGTATTTATATACTTTTCATAATATATAATTGGTATAATAGCCTAAGCCGGCTGCCAAAATAAAGTTAATATTCTAAAACATTGTAAAAATACTCTATTTAGGAAGCTATTTTTCACATTCATATAAAGTCTTGTAAAATTTTTGAATAATAATCTATTTGCGTGTGACTTTTTTTATCATATTATTATGGCTGATTTACTAAAAGAAGTTTTTTACTTTGCAAAGTAATTTTCACCTTTCACTTTTACCTTAGTGAATGTGGTAAAAGTTCACTTTGCGAACAGTACCTAGTCACGTGCAAGCAGAACTAAGAGAAACTGTTTTTTGATTGCAGAAGATAAAAAAATTGAAGCCAGCTCAGTTAAACCTTGTTCACTAAGCAGTGACAAAGAAGTGAAAATTCCCTTGCAAAGTGAAAATTTACTGAGCAAGCATTAGCTCCTTTAGTTAATTCAGCCACATTGTTTATTTTTGTTAACTTTTATTATATATATTTATATATATATATAAATATATATATATATATATATATATATATATATATATATATATATATATATATATATATATATGATAAAAAATGAACAATTCCAAATTTTAGACTCACAATTTTATACAGTCTAATTCAAACTGTTGTCTCTTTACAACAGTTCAATTTTTTTTGGAAATACAGTAGGCCACAATACAATGCAATTAAATAACACATATCAAATATGTTTTTTTAACAAGAGATCAGATATCAAATTTTTATGTTATGATTAATATATATATATATATATATATATATATATAAAATATATAGGAAAATATGACTGCATATACGTTTGCAGGATTATCACTTTTCACATCTAGAATTATAAGCTCCATTTATACAAACGTCTCATATGTATCAGGGAAAGAAACTGTATTTTAAAAATAAGCCTATTGTAGTGCATTTGGTCAATAGTAACAAAACAGCTTATTATTCAAAACCTCCTAATAGGTCTGAAATGGTTATAATCAATATAATATTATTTATTAATGTTAGAAACCATCCCAAAATAACTCATATTTATTATGTTTTATCATCAACACTGAGGATTTGACATACTAGAGGAGTTGAGAGTTGTGAGTTGTAGCTGTGTTCACTTTGAATACCCAATTATGTGCCACTGAAACAAATAAACAGAAATGTGCTTTTCACATAGTGGAATCATTAAAATGAATCATTACTTTATTGAGTGAATTGCCAACTCTTTAATCAGCCTAAATGTCTCATCAAGAGACATCTTCCTAAAACTTGTATATGTTATTTAATTTTTTTTTTTCATGTATTATTTGAACCCACCCATGTTTATAATATATTTAATAATTTATACCTACAGTAAACGATCAGTCATTGAGTTTAATAATGTAGTTCTTGCATTAGTTTATTAATTTTAAGCTAGATTACTGTGCCCTATACCTTGATGTATTTGGAAGGATAATTGACACTATCTTGTTGCTAAAGTATATCAGCCTATAAATGTATAAAATAGTTGTAACTTTTACCAGATTTACACAGCATGTTAGCAAGTCTATCACTTATTGGTATTGATGGAGTTATCACACAAGGGATTACATTTAAAGAAAAACGTGAACCCCGGCTTCTTAAGGGACCAATATGATGGGAGGGGTGGAAATAAAAATCCTACAACTCTATTTTGAGCAATATACCGAGATATTGTAAAGGAATAATTGTCTGCTATTTTGTCAGTCACACCTATCTACAGCAAGATCTTATACCTTTCCTGATCTCCTCCACCAACATGCATATGGATTCTTTAACACACAATTGGATACTAATATCTCAATAGATCAAAAAATATTTCCGCCAAATATCAGGCTCAACCATATTGAACACTTGGGGTCGATGTCGGAGTATCCTTTTTTTTATTTTTATTTCTTGAATTTCACTTTCTACGCATAGAAAGGTTTTCATAGCAAAGGTGAGCAAACACCTGACTCACACTAGCTGCAGATTCCAAATAAAGAACATATACCTATATATAGAATGTTTTCAACTTCTTTAGTATATAAATATATATATATATATATATATATATATATATATATATATATATATATTTATATACTAAAGAAGTTGAAAACATTCGCTCAATTAATTGTAGCTGTGTTCACTTTGAATGCCCAATTATGTGCAGATGATTTACGGTAAGTAAACAGGAACTTGCTTTTCACATGATTAAATACCTGAACTGAATATTTATATTTATATATTTTTATATATATATATATATATATATATATATATATATATATATATATATATATATATATATAACAGACTCCGTGGCTGAATGCCTGGATTGAGCACTGCAGATGTTATACTGTAATTGTAATACTGTATACACAGAAAACTAAATTATGAAAAACTGAGTGTGTGTGTGTGTATATATATATATATACTATACCGTATATATACTTAGTTTTCCATAATTTAGTTTTCTGTGTATACACTATTACAATTACAGTATAAAATCTGCAGCACTCAATCCAGGCATTCAGCTATGGGGTTTGTTTATAAAAAAATTTGCCCATAATTTACTCAATTTCCAATTTCCACCCTTTAACTATTTTTTTCCACATAAGACTGTGTTAGACAAATTGGTACAGCTTGGTTAAAAGTTGTGTGACACTTTTGTGAAAACATTGATAAATAGACCACTAAACTCCTTTTTTAAGCTTATATTTCCAGCATATCAGCAATGTTTTATTTTGAAGATTTTTCTGTGTATTTGGATGTTTTATATTCAGGTACATCATTCTACTCATGTATGTACGTACCTATCTATCTATAGGTATTTTGGTTATTTTGTGTTATATTTGAAAATATTAATTCATCGATGTTTTATGTTTATTTTGCACGTTTAGCTAAAAAAAACGGTCGAACTGGCCTACTCACGACTAACTATTTTTGGAGTTTACCAAACATAGAAAATGTGGCCAGTCTTTCTTTAACAGCAGCTTGGGACAAATAGAAATGGCAGTCTGAAGGTCACAGAGTTCTGTACGAGTTCTTGGGTATTTTGTGATATTTATTTTGGCGCTTGTACAACCCTGAAAAGAACAGCCTGCAATTCTTTAATACTGATAATGCCGTCACCCACAAATGTACAGCGTTTAATGTTGTCTACAAACTGTTGTGCAGGTAAAATTTTCAATATATATATTCATATACAGTGTATATATATATATATATATATATATATATATATATATATATATATATATATATATATATATATATATATATATATATAAACCTTGTTTGGATATAGACATAACAATTTTAGAATGTTTGCATTGCTTACTTATATTGGGTTGTATATGGCCAGTCAAAATATATAAACTTAAGTGGATTCTGTTTTTTGTGTTATAATGGAATGGGATTTGAAAAGTTGTGGTTTGACTGGATTTTAATTTCCCAAAACCTAACTGGGTGTTTGGAAAGAATACAAATTCCTGGTCAGGCAAAAAAAAAACATATTTTCTTGAATAACTCACAATACTTTTAAAAACAGAGAGCACTGATAGCCTCTGTGTTTCGAATAAGGCCACAATCTAGTACAAAATTCACTCTGCATTTAAAAGTATATTCAGCATTCTAGATCACATTGCCTTATTTTGAAAAAAAAAAAAAAACTTTCTTTGAGTAGCCATCGATCCCCTGCAATGTGCAAAAATGCTCTTATCTCAATTTTGCTTAACTTACCAATCTGCATACAGGTATAAAAACACCTAAGCTAGCTATACCCAATACAATCTGATTATATAACATCTGCACCTACATTAAATGTATTTCTAAAAGTTATTAGGAGCACAAACCTAAAAAAATCTATTCTGTTTGTATTATGTAAGGCAAGCTCTTAGTTTATGGTAGAGCTAAAGAAGATTGTACAATCAGGTTGTATAATATATGAGCAGCCTTATATTTACCAAATGAAGAAAAAGATAAGTAGGAAATGAGCACACAAACTTTATTTACTGTATCAAGATATTATAAATTAATACTTCAAGTAGCTACCTAGTAGCTACCTACTTCTCAAAAATGTACTGAAATACCAACACCCTACAATAACACCAGATGTACAGACAAAATAAAATTATAATAATAAGTAAGAGGGGCAACCAAAGGCTTGCCATACACGTTAAGATTTCTCTTGTTCAGGCCCTCGGGTTTAAACTAGAAAAATCACTTAATTTCCCGATCCATGCTAAACAGTGTAGAGGAATTTTCCCTGCAGGCCATTGTATTCAGATACATTTTAGACAGTCACAGCACCTGTAGCTATCTAAATACCCAAACAGTGACTGCATCTGATTGGATGGAGTCACTGTTCGGCCGACAATTTTCCACTGCTTTGATTTTACAATCAAAGTTCGTCAAGGCAGCTGGTGCAGACAAGGCCACCCATTAGCTAAATTTTCAGCAGGAAATCAGACAAACTGTGAGCTGTATATGACCACCCTATGCAATCCAATCAATGTGGTTAGTAGATCTAACCTGGATTTAAAAAATATTTTCTGTTAAGTAACAACATTTTTTTTAAATGTTATCCTGAGTCTTTCATCTTTATTTCGCAATTTTTAAATAGAGTACAATGACTTAACCACTTGCCGACCAGCCGCTGCAGTTTTACTGCGGCAACATGGCTCAGCTGGGTGAAACTAAGTTATGTTACGTCGCTTCGCCCTGTGGCCACGCGCCCGCTGCTTGCCCCCAGAGCCGGGAAATGACCGCTGGGCACCCGCGATCGCTCGTGACAGAGCGAGAATCGGGATCTGTGTAAACACACGGCTCCTGGTTCTTTCAGGGGAGAAATAACTGATCGTATGTTCATAAAATGTATGAACAGCGATCTGTCATTTCTCCTAGTAAGTCCCATCCCCCCTTCAGTTAGAACACTTATAGGGAACACAATTAACCCCTTGATCTCCCCCTTGTGTTAACCCCTTCACTACCATTGACATTTTTACAGCAATCAGTGCATTTTTATAGCACTGATCACTGTAAAATTGTGAATGGTCCCAAAAATGTGTCAAAAGTGTCCGATCTGTCCACCATAATGTCGCAGTCCCAATAAAAATAGCAGATCGCCGCCATTACTAATAAAAAAATACTACAAATGCCATAAATATATCCCCTATTTTGTAGACGCTATAACGTTTGCGCAAAACCAATTAATATACGCTTATTACGATTTTTACCAAAAACATGTAGAAGAATACATATTGGCCTAAACTAAGGAAAAAAATTGTTTTAAAAAAAAAATTGTGGAAATAAATTATAGCAAAAAGTAAAAGATATTTGGGGTTATTTACGAAAGGCAAATCCACTTTGCACTTGGAATTGCAGTCGCTGTAGATCTGAGGGGGACATGCAAGGAAAATATAAATCTGCATTTTAGCTTGCACATTTCAGATCTACCCCTCAGATTTACAGCGATGGCACTTCCAAGTGAACTTTCAGTGCAATTTCAAGTGCACTTTACACTTATAGTTTGCACTTGTATTGCAAAATGGATTAACCTTTTGTAAATAACCCCCATTGTGTTTTTTTTTTTCAAAATTGTCCCTCTTCTTTTGTTTATAGCGCAAAAAATAAAAGCTGCAGAGGTGATCAAATACCACCACAAGAAAGCTTTATTTGTAGGAAAAAAAGGACGCAAATTTTGTTTGGATACACTGTTGCATGCCCGCGCAATTGTCAGTTAAAGCGACGCAGTCCCAAATTTGTAAAAGTACTCTGGTCAGGAAGGGGGTAAAATCTTCCGGGGCTGAAGCAGTTAAAAATATTGTTAACACAGTTCTATTTTTTACAGGCCTGGACAAGCATTACATTAGTCTCAATTGTTATAGGAAATAAAATAATTTTCCAATGCTTTGTGAACCTCAAACTCTGCTTCATTTTTAATTGTAAGTCTTACAATACAGAAAACTGTACTGTGCTGCTAATGGAGTTAGAGAGCTAAAGAGCAATTTCACATCCATTTTACATTTGTTCTATTACTATTATTAGTAAAAAAATAAAAAATAAATGATGGAAGGAATTAGCTTTCATTTATTCACAAACATTTTAAAATGCCAAGGCTACATATAAAAAATACAGACAATCCCCTGGCACATGAATTAAATGCCTTCCTTTGAAAAAATAAATTGTAAAAGTATAATAAAAATTGTTCTAAAATAAGGTCACATGATCTTGCTTTCCTGCTTCCAGTTTCAAAATTTGCAGGCTAGGAGAATGGATATTCAGGTTTGTGACATGTGATGTAGTCACAGGACACTGGTCAGAGATTTGTTCCTCCAGCCGTGACACAGGGAGGTACCATGTCGCCAATTAATGACTGCAGCATAACTAATTGGTTCCTTGTGGCAATGAAAGGTCTCCCTACAGCCGCACATCCATGCTGTCCCTGGAATGAGTGCATGTGTGGCAACCTCAGCCTGGACCTCGACCAGGCCAGACCACAACGTGTTTCGCTCCGCCCCTCTGAGATTCCCATGACTAAGCTCAGAGGGGCGGAGTGAAACATGTTGCGGTGTGGTCTGGTCAGGGTCCAGGCTGAGATTGCCAATCAAACACTCATTCCGGGGACAGCATGGATGCGCGGCTGTAGGGATATCTTTGCCTCAATTGATTGTAGGAGCCGGGACAAGCTCCCTCCCATATTGGCACTCATAGTGGTGGATGTCTGGGACACATACCCCGTTTCAGAGAGCCTGAGTGGCACACTAATAGGTTCCTAGTACCTGATGCCAGCTCCATTCAGGAACCTACACTGCTTCCAATTAAAAATAATATATTTAATGATCTAATTATGAATACAGAGCTGCACTAATTTGTGTATTTTATATTAGAATGACAACGTGATCCGCGTTCCTGTGTGATTCCTGTGTGTTCCCCTCCTTTGCGATTTGGCAGTTCTTTTACTTGAATGGGATTCAAATTGCACAAAACCCACACAAAAAAAGTAGTGCATGCACTACTGTTGAAAAACACGCTGCACCAAATTGCATGGTACTGCGGTACCATACGATCTGGTGTCCACAAACACAGTGCCCCTGTAATCTGCATTTAGGGTGTCATTAACAATGCATTGGCACCCGCAGCAAATCTCAAAGGCAGTGGAGTTGATTTACTAAAGGCAAATAGACTACTGTGTACACTTTGTACGTGCAGTTGCACTCTTCAAAGTGCAGTTGCTCCAGAGCTTAGTTAATGAGACAAGGCTTCACTTTCCAAGAATACCCAAAAATAAATAAATAAACAGCATGTTTGCTTGCACATGATTGAAGTCAGCAGAATTTACCTCATTTACTAAGTTTTGAAGCAACTGCACGTTGTAGAGTGCAACTGCACGTTGTAGAGTGCAACTGCTCTTGCAAAGTGCACAGTCTAGTTGCCTTTAATAAATCAACCCCAGTGTGTTTTGAACGCGATACGGGAGGGTGCCTTTCTCGCACTGCATTCTGGTATGAACTGGTCCTTAATAATTACTATATCCAGAATGTTGGCAGCCAGTCACTGCTACTTTCTCTCCCTGTGCAGGGTGACTGGCCTTGTCTCTGCCCTCTCCTGTAGTTTTCTACAGGCAGCCTGTAGAGGGTGGGGCCCACTGGGTCCCTCCCACAGCTCTGCTCTCTGCACATGCTGTGTACAGCACAGTGATGATGTCAATGCTATTTTTTTTATGGTAATAATTGGGTTTGCAAACAGCATTTGGTGCACACACAAATAGAATTTATATTCTTTGTAGATACTGAGGAATATATTTTAATGAACATTTTTGTGCCCAGAGCTTAGCTTTAAAGAGGAGTTCCACCCAAAAATGGAACTTCCTCTTAATCCACTCCACACCCCCTTACATGCCACATTTGGCATGTAATTTTTTTTGGGGGGAGTGGGGGCTTTAGTAGGAGTGGGACTTCCTGTCCCACTTCCTGATTCCGCCGAGGGGCTGGTAAGGCGATTAGGCGTAATCGCCTTATTTCAGCCCCTCCCTGTAGGCGATGGCCTAGGACACTGACAGGTCCTAGGCAATCGCCTGTCCAATCAGCGGCGAGCTGCGCTGCGCGGCTCGCGCATGCGCAGTGGGTGCCCGGCCGTGAAGCCGAAGGCTGCCACGGCTGGGTGCCCACAGTCGGGATGGAGACGCCGGCTGGGGAGGGGGGGAGAGGAGCGGAGCTCCAGTCGGCGCGTCGCTGGAACGCTGGAGCAGGTAAGTGAGTGTTTATTAAAAGCCAGCAGCTACACTTTTTGTAGCTGCTGACTTTTAATAAACACATTTTTTGGCTGGAACACCCCTTTAAGGTGTATGTCCAGCCGCAAACTTTTTTTAAATTTGGGTAGAGTTGGTAAGGATTAGAACCCCTGTCAGATTTGTCTGCTAACTGTGCCAAATTGCAAATCATCCTTTACTTCCTGTTTGGTGAAACTGTTGTCACCATAAAAGCAAGGGAGCACAAATCTGTCAAATGGTGCCCCAGATAGCAGTAAAAACAAAGAAAGTATTGATTGCCCATACATATACAATATAATAGGGCATTTTAACTGCTTGCTGACCAGCCGCCGCAGTTATACGGCGGCAGGTCGGCTCTGCTGGGCAAGAGCACGTAGCTATACGTAATCTCGCCGAGCAGCCAATAGGGGATCGCGCGCGTGCCCGGCTCCTGACTTCCCCGCGCGTGCCCGGCGGTCGCGATCACCGCCGGGCACCAGCGATAGCTTGTTACAGAGCGAGAACCGGGAGCTGTGTGTGTAAACAGCTCCCGGTCCTGTCAGGGGGGGAAATGACTGACCATCTGGTTATACAATGTATGAACAACGATCAATCATTTGCCCTAGTGTGTCCACCCCCCCTATAGTTAGAACACACCCAGGGAACATACTTAACCCCTTCCCCGCCCCCTAGTGTTAACCCCTTCCCCGCCAGTGGCATTTTTATAGTAATCAATGCATTTTTATAGCACTGATCGCTATAAAAATGCCAATGGTCCCAAAAATGTGTCAAAGGTGTCCGAAGTGTCCGCCATAAAGTCGCAGTACCGAAAAAAACGCTGATCGCCGCCATTACTAGTAAAAAAAAAAAATAATAAAAATGCCATAAAACTATGCCCTATTTTGTAAACGCTATAACTTTTGCGCAAACCAATCAATAAATGCTTATTGTGATTTTCTTTTACGAAAATTATGTGGAAGAATACGTTTTGGCCTAAACTGAGGAAAAAAAATATTTTTTATATATATTTTTGGGGGATATTTATTATGGTAAAAAGTAAAAAATATTATTTTTTTTAAAAATTGTCGCTCTATTTTTGTTTATAGCACAAAAACTGAAAACCGCAGAGGTGATCAAATACCACCAAAAGTAAGCTCTATTTGTGGGGAAAAAAAGGACGCCAATTTTGTTTGGGAGCCACGTCGCATGACCGCGTAATTGTCAGTTAAAGCGACGCAGTGCCGAATCACAAAAAGTGCTCTGGTCTTTGACCAGCAATGTGGTCCGGGGCTTAAGTGGTTATTGAACAGAAGAAACTGTGTATATTGCCATTGACAGGTATTAGAACTTGTGTTGTTTCTGGGGTTGTCTTAATGCAAGCGGAGGCTTGCGTGTCATCCACCAATCCAACTGTCTTCCTTTGCACTGGGTGATAATCTAGTGGACACCTGTAGACATGGCTAGATGAGAAATCTCTAGTGAAATAGCAATTAGATAGGTTTCAAGACCTTGGTGTATTATTTTTTTTTTGTAATATAAGCCAGTCCTGGAGGTATTTTGTATGAGTCTTCTTTCTCCTGCTCCACAACATAAATATATAAATACTTGGGTGTCCGGAGCATGGCCAGATTTAGAAAAGAGTGCTCATCAAACTTGGGACCAGTTTAAGTGTATGTTTTACCAAAAATATGTATTTGTTTTCTAAGGACTCGAAAAAAGACAAACCCCCAGCCAGGTTATTTTTTGCTGTCTGTGTACCATTGGGGAAATTTTCATTCACTTCCTGCCCCAGAGACACAACAGAAAGTTAGAGGAAATGTCAGAAAGTAAATGGAATTACCCTCCAAGACAATCATCTCCAGAAATAGTGTACCTATTGGAAGATTTTCCCTCCTCTTCTGAGGACAACAGTTTTGGGGAAAAAAAAAACTCGAAACTATGCCAACTAATTTTGAGAGATACTTCTATGTAGGTGCAGGAGATATTCATGCATATTGTGTACAATTGAAGTGGCAGACTTAGCTGTCATTTTACTTGTTCTTCACTATTTTGCCAGATTTCTAGCGTTCCTCTCCATTGGTCAGCCACTTTTGACTGAACTTCTGCCCATGCGCAAAGGTTTTTCTGCGCTGTAAGAAGGCCATTTACCGCTAGGACACACACAAAACAATTGTTCTATGTGTCCTATTCACACGCCAACACAGACCGAAGCTGCTCTGCAGTGAGCTGCATTTTATTGCAGTACACAGGACAAGATTTCATGTCACTGTATAGCAGTGCATTGCACTGCTGTACAATGTCATGAATGAAGTGTGCACTTTGAATAAAACTAAGTGGAAGAAATGGAACTGTGTGATGCGCTGCAATGTGCATCACACCTTTCTACCGCCAGCTCACAGTGGCTGGACACCGCTACGATTTAGTGTGGCAGCTGCCCAGGGAAGTATGAATGACCCCTTCACATTATCCCCAGCACCTGGCTGCATTCTTTGCATCTTAGGAACAAGGCTGTACACGGCACAGCGCATGTGTCACAGGCATTATTAAAAAAAAAATAGCAAAAGAGTTTTTTAGCAAATGGAACATGCAGAGTTTCTTCTCTGGATTTCCCATCATATTATTTTTTTCCACTTTTAAAGGATAACTAATCGTTGCAGCTTACCCGTCTTGGGATATGGTGGCAATATTCGAGATATAAGAGTTCTGCCTGCCCCTCAACAAATGTAAAATCTGCAGCTACACATACTGTAGGTGCTGACTTTTAATATTAGAACACTTACCTGTCCTAAAGTCCAGCGATGTAGGCACTGCAGCCAATGTTTCCATAGGCTGTCGGGTGCTGCCACCAAAATTATCGGTGAGGGAACTCGGCAGGAAAGTCTTGAAGCTTCACCGACGGGTACCTACTGTGCATGCACGAAGCATGCTGCACTCTCCTACTGGCCTATCAGCAGAGGAGGGAGAGGACCGGATCTCTGACATACCTCGCCATGGCGAGGTTCCGACAGAATTGGGGACAGGGTACCTGTCAAAAACAGGTGCCCACTCCTTCTGAAAGTTTCCAAATGTGCCACCAGAGGGGTGGAGTTGACAGATAAGCGGGGATTCCACTTTTGGTGGAACTCTGCTTTAAGATTTTTTTTAGCAAGTACAGAAAATACCCATTGATTTTGCAAGGAACGCAGTGTCCTATCCTTTCTTGTGAAATAAACTGGAAGCAAATAAATGTTATCTTCCTTGTGTAAAATCTTAGGCCGGGTTCACACATTGAGTTGGATGTGGGTTTCCCCACATCAATTATTATTCAGGATTTATATAGCGCCAGCAGTTTACACAGGGCTTTACAAAATAAAAGGGGGACAATACAGTTACAATACTATACAAGAGGATTAATTCACATGGCAGGAGAGTGTGACCGGCTCTCAATAGAGTCGGTTCACACAACTCCAGGGTGGCTGGGGTGCGCATTATAAAAGGGACCTGTACGTCTTTGGTTTCTATTCAGGTGTGAATTCAGGCAAAAATCACCTGAATCGTTGAACAGGGCCGCACCAAACCCCATGCTGTGAACTTCAGCGGCAGCATATGTGAACCCGGCCCTAATCTCATCACCCCATGTAATGGAGATCAACAAAGGCAGACACGTCTATAGTCCAGCCTGGCTGGCAGCCATGGCTTCCTCTATCGATACAGTGGAGGAATGAGCCTAGCCACCAAGGGACAAGAAATGTGTTTAAAAGTCTGGGGGAAAAAAGTAATCCATCTGCTGTATCTATCGATTTTGATATGCTGCAATTTTTTACATGTTTGTTTTTAGGTGTACATGCACTTCAATTAAAGTTCATCTTTAAGATAGATAAACCGAAAAGTTCATTCATCAGCAGCTCAAAGGAAAATTCCAATGTATATGTATCTGTCAATGTCAATCTGATGCAAGGATCACAAATAATACAAAAAATGATCTTTCTAAACTCTCCTAAACCAATAAAAATGAAATAGATTGCTCTAGACAGGTGCTTAACCCATGTTTGTCAGACTCACGGCCTTTAATTTTTGTCTCCAAAATGTTGAGCATAGATTGATTTAGCATAGTGTACACAAATTCACTGAGACCAGCATTCGTCTGTCTTTTTAACTTTAAACTTTCGGGGGTTTTATCCTGCATCAGCGCACAAATTTGTAACTTATGACTGTGTTTGTCTCTGGTAAATGTGGGTCACTGCTGCGCTAACAGGTCCTTTCAAATGGTGTAACATGAAGGATCCCAACCGCTAGATTTTGCCACTTGCCTGAATCATATCCCTGGGGGTATAACCTTTTTAATCCTCTTTAGTTAATGTATTGGTGATCTTTACTTAGACAAAATAAACAGAGCAGTTGCCAACAAAGAAAGGTCAGACTTCCTCAGTTACTCTCTGACCTTGAGGTCATGGCCTTTGTTCACATCTCAATGGGAGCTGCTCTCAAAGGCCCATCACAAAAGTAAAGAAGTAATTTAGGCACGTGTAGTGAGACATTCACAGGGCACTGGGTTTACGGAAGCTTAACCTCTGTTTTTTTTTACTTTCGCTGTCTGCTTTCACTTTTTAGGAAGTAAACAGGAAAAGTTTGATAAAATTAGGTTTTATGTACACCTATATTTTAGTTTCCCAACTTTATTTGACAGCTGGTGGAGGGCCACGCTAAATATAAAAATGTCACACTTATAAAAATGTATTATTATTATTAATAATGATAACACTTCTATTATTATAAACATATACAAATATTTGTAAAGTCAAAACTTTTTAGTTTTGAATAGATTATGGAAGGGTTATTGCTGTCAGCATTCCTACTGGGTAGATTTACCCTTTATAATTGTCCTGGTAACCGTTGTCTATACGACAAAAGTGAAAGGAAATCCAGAATGCTTAAATTGTCCCAAGAGCAGAAGTTCTGGTTTTAAATACAATCAAATACAAAAACAAAGAGGCAACTTTGTGCACTTTCTAAAATATTTTCCACAAAAAACAGCAGATGTGTGAACATTCAGGTTATCCTACATGCGACAAGGAATTAGTTGGACACTGCTCTCTAAAAGAGGTATCTACAGGCTACCATCTGATAGGGTCAAATTCCTCCACAGTCAATCTGACAGGGTGCATTGAATAAATTATTATTATTATTATTTTTTTTAGGGCTGTGAATATTAACTATTCCTCGATTAAACGTAAAAAAAATGTATAGATCAAAATGATTTTAAACGGTACTCACCTCTCCGCCGGCTTCCAGGTCTTCAGGGAGTTCTGTCGGAGGTCCGGTGACGTCACGGACACCAGCGGGGCTTGCTGTGTCCATCTGAAGGGCTCCTTTGCTGTGCCTTCATATCTGCATGCCGGCAGGACCTTCTATCTGCCACACGCAAGGGCTGTTACACTTCCCTCTATCACTTCCCTCTATCAACCTGGGATTCTACAACCATCCACTGGGAGTTGTGATAGTTCCCTTCATGGGACATCTACATGCAGACAGACTGATGTTAATCCCTCCTCATCTGGATTCAACAGTGGTATCGTTGTACACATTTTTATACCAGTATCATACTTAGCTACATGTTTTTATGACTGCTTTTGCTACCATTTGGTATTACTCTCACCATTTTTACAGTTTATGTAGCTACATCGATTTTATTTCCAGTGCAATATTTATTTTGTTACCTGCCTTTGTGTGGTTTTTGTATCCTGATATCCATTTTACAGTGGTTGGCAGCTGCACTGGGAATCAGCCTGCAAGGAGATGAGCTAAAAGTATCATCTCTGTATGATCTGTAGGATCTGTATGTGCATTATAATTAATCGAAATTAGTTGATTAATCGATTAAAAAAAAAAGATTAATCGAACACGGAAATTGTATTCAGTAACAGCCCTAATTTTTTTCAGAGAAAGATTTGTCAGGTGTTGTGATAAGTCTGGGTTAACAAATGTGCCTTGAGTCTACTACCATCTAGAGAGGGTGCTTTCCAGATGATGGATGGAAGTAATTTTCAAATGGTGGGTGCTGCATGATGGAATGTACAAGATCCAAAAGGCTTTAAGACAATTTGGGGTACCTGCAACTTTCCTTTCTCTAAGAAGCAGAAAGGAGCATTTGGGAAAATGGGTAGCCAAATGTTCTGTGAGATAGCTAGGTTTCTAAGTTATTTTTGGCTTTATAAGAAAGAAGGCACGTTTTGAAGCATATCCTTTATTTGAATTAAAGAATTGGGATAGTATAGCAGTGATGGGGTTGGTGGGTGAGTAACCCTGCTGCTATATTCTGTATCAGCTGCAAACAATATAGCAAATTTGTGCATACCTTTCAAATGATACGGTTACATTTCCTGAAAAATAATCAAATAGGAGATGTACAGCTGTGTACAATCGGTGAACAGTGTGTGTGGAAATGTGACACTGCAGCCGATCAAAATGAATCGCATTGAATAATAGATACATTTCAAATAACAACAATACTTGAAACAGTGCTGTTAAGTTGTACAAAGCCAAAACCTACCTCTGTGCACATCTCGACGTTGTCCATTTTGTCCTCATTGTTAGATTAATCTGAAGTTTTTGCAGATCCTATGTGTTAAACAAAAATAGATCAGATAAGGCTCAGCTTCAAAAGAAAAACACATTTATGTAGATGTTTTTAGCCTTTAAGGTATCAGTGAACTAGATGTAGACATTTTTTTGTTCATGATAACATGCAAAGCAACGCCAAAACTTACTGCAACACATTTTGCCGCAGATCTGCAGGGCCCAAAAAATGCACTGGGAAGTTTTTGCGCTACTTTGTACATTGCCCCTTCCATGTATACCAATCCTTTTGTTTGTGATAAATTGACCTGAGTGGCTTCCATTTTTTTATTTGCTTGATTTGGTACAGCAACCTTCTGGGGTTCACCTGTCTTGAGTAAGCCTGGGCTTCTGGTGTGTTGCTGTGTTTTCAAGGAAAAAGGAGATGCCAGCATGTACGCCCGCTCTGCATGTATTCATTGCTATGAATATGTTAAAAATTGGGAGTTTAGCTAGTTTAGAGTTAGGAACTGCACTTTGCACACATGCCCTGCTGTGGTAGTGTAGCTTCACATGTATTTTCCAGTTTATACAACAAAATCAGTGACTTTAATCGAAATGTTTGCAGTTGAGTATTATGTCGCGTACACAACCGTTTTTCATGATGATAAAAATGGCATTTTTTAAATTGGTCGCGAAAAACTGTCGTGTGTATGCTCCAGAGCATTTTTCTCGACGAGAAAAATGTCCGTAAAAAATTTAAACCCTGCTCTATTTTTTCTCGTCATTTTTCACGTCGTTTTATTTCATGTTGTGAAAAACGAGCATGCTCAGAAGCAAGTTATGAGACGGGAGCGCTTGTTCTGGTAAAACTAGCATTCGTAATGGAGATAGCACATTTGTCATGCTGTAACAGACTGAAAAGCACGAACACTGAAAAGCGCGAATCATCTCTCACCAAACTTTTAATAACACGTGGTAACACAAAATCAGCCAAAGCAGCCCAAAGGGTGGCGCCATTCGAATGGAACTTCCCCTTTATAGTGCCATCGTAAGTGTTGTTGTGCGTGTTGTACGTCACCTCGCTTTGCTCGAGCATTTTTTTCACGATTGTGTGTATGCAAGGCAGGCTTGAGAGGAATCAATTCGAGAAAAACTTTAATGTTTATTTTAATGACATGAATAACGGTCATGTGTACGCGGAATTAGACTTGAGTTAGTCACTGATTAAGGCTGCATTCACACCTGAGTGTATAGTTTTTAGGGCGGAAAGTCGTGCAGGTTTTTGCCACGATTTTGCCGCAAATTTGTACAGGTCAAAAGGCGACCAATGTAACAAGCATAAAAATGGCTGTAATCTGCCTACAAAGAAGCTTATATACTTTTTTGAGCTTTAGGCGTTTTGCTTCAGACGACAAAACGCTGAGGCCTTGTACACACGTCCGAGGAACTCCTCGTTTCAGACACATAGTTTTCCTCGTCGAGTTCCTTGTTAGGCTTGTCGAGGAACTTGACTTGTCTTTGCGTACACACTGTCAAGACCAAATCTCCTCGCTCTCAAACGTGGTGACTTCACCACATACTACGGCAGGGGAAGTTCAATTCCACTGGCACAACCCTTGGGGCTGCTTTTACTAATCTCATGTTACCACGTGTTAGGTAAAAGTTTGGTAAGAGACATTTTCACTTTTCAGTCTGTTACAGCGTGACAAATGTGCTATTTCCATTACAAATACTACTTTTACCGAAGGTGCACGGGTTTCTAAGCATACACACGCTCGAGTTTCTCATCGAAAAGCAGCCCAATGAGGAACACGACAAGCCAATTTGGACTCCTGTCGAGGAAAAAGAGAACTTGCTCTCTTTTTTGCTCCTCGAGTTCCTCGACAGTTTCCTCGATGAAAGACGTACACATGACGGTTGTGTGTACGAGGCCTCAGATATGAACAGGGGCCATTTAAATTAATGGGATTTTGCTTGTTGGGCGGATTTTGCTTGTTGGGCTTGTTTCTCTACTCTACTAAAGAAAATAATTTTATTTCTGTTTCTTTTGCTCTGTAAAATTTCTCCTTATATCCTCTGTGGAAAAAACATTATCAGCACGATGAGAATTGAGAGGAGATCTTCTGAAAGGAGAGTCAGAAATGAAATAAAATGCAGACATGTATTCTCGACCTTCCTCACACTATCCAAAATTAATCAAATGTTTTGGATGGACATACACTTTAAGTGTACAATTTCAGAGCTTCCTGAGGCCCCTGTATATAAACTGTGTCATACCTTAGTAGAGCACCTAAGAAAGGCCCCCAAAGTTTGCATTTCGAATAATTCAGGATGTCCAATAAAGGGTATCACTTACATTGGGACTCTAGAATTTATCCAAGTCTGCCTTCTACATTTTTTAATGAAAAAAACTCTATACATACCCTGCCCCTGCAGTTTTCAAGCTAGTCCAATGACGTCCCCAGCACTTCTTCTTTCTCTAGCAGGGGAAGGCATCCTTATAAGACTGCGCCCACCTGCACGATGACACGTCTCTTAGGGGGTTGTATAAATGACAGGCTGGGCTCAACAGGAAATAGCAAAATGATATGAGAGTTGTTTTGCCTGGGAAGAACTGCCTACACTGCACCAAGGAGGACAAGGTACTGTGCCAGTGTGTGGAGAGGAACACTTGGATTTCTTTTTCTTTTTTTAACATTGGGGAGGTTTGAGGGATTTTAAAATAATAAAAATGAAAAAAATGGATTTCTGCTTTACACTCCAAACAGCTCAAAATGTTAAAACAGTTTAAAGCTGAACACTGGGCAAAACACTGCACAGGTTAAATGCTTGCTTTTTTTCTAGAGGAGCAAAGAAATACTTACCTAATCCTGCGATCCTCCCAGCACAAGACTGGTCCAGCACCCCTCTGCTCCATGGTCTTGAATAGTGGACTGTTCAAAACATCATCACGCACAGAGAAGGCTTCAAAGACTAGGCACAGTCCACCGCTGGACCCTAGGGTATGCCAGTTTCCGAAGGATTGAAAGACTGGTTGAACGTACTGTAAGCTTTCTGCTCACCCCTAGACAAAACAAGCATTTTACCCATGCAGTGCAGGCACAGCCCCATTGCATTGGGGAAAAAAATGCCCGGAGATCAGATTTAAAGGCTAATTTCGCCTTTTGCAAAAACACAATAAATGCACCCACACTGATTAAAGAAAATGTGCATTCATTATGTTTGTGCATTGGAACCAGTAAAGCACTGGAACCATGATCAGTGGATCATGGGTGTAATGCTCAGGCTCCTGCCCAGGTCTGTAATAAAGTATGGACATTCAGGTAAAGGATTGCTGGAAATATCAATAGACCAAAGGTACAATGATATCACTGCACTTGTGCTCCATTAAGAATTACAAGCTCCCCTCTCCCTACTACTAGTATTTATATATATATATATATATATATGGATCTGGGCAAAGCCACACACAACTTCACCAAAGTAAAAAATATGTAGGTAGCTCCGGGTAGAAGAACCCTGAATTCAGTAAGGGGAGGTAGTTTTGGTTAGGGGACTGCAGACAGTGACCATATCTCATATTACAGCAGGAGTGGCCCGGGGGCCACATGTGGCCCGCGGAGCCCTCTGATATGGCCCGCGACCCCCTGCTCTGGAATGGTGGGTTGGCAAGCCCAGATTGCTGGTTGCCCACCCGCCATACCACAGCATCAGTGTTGTGAATGAAGCTGGTGGTAGAGGAAGGAAATGGCTGTGGAGCAGAGCCCCATAAGCCAATGCTTCCTCTACACTGCTGGCTTTTGCCACAGGCGGAGTCTATGGTAAAGTTCAGCTAACCCGCAGGATAGACACAGGTGCCCTACACTGCACCCATGATGTGGGTAAACCGCAGCACATCAGTCTTAGGCCCTTTTCACACGATCAGTCCGATCAAATGGGACCCTCAATTCACCTCTATGGAGCGACAGATGTCCATTTACGCCCGCCTGCCTCCAATCCAAATTTGTCCCCTTCCATCTGAGCAGATCTGAGGGCCTATAGAGTAGCCGTGATCTGTCATCCCTCTGCTCTACTCAATGTGGCCCACGACTGGTTGCCAAGTTGCTTTAGTGGCCCTCACTCTTCAAAAGGTTGGGCACCCCTGTATTACACCATATATATGGGTGTAACGTCAAAAATGGTCAGAAAGATGGAGTCTTCAATGAATCCGTTTGTGCTGATTAGCTGGTGAATGTGCTTTGAAATTTTTGTATTAGAAAGTAAAAGGAGTCTGTATAGCACATAGTAGATAATGTCATGAAACCTTGCAAGCTTAAAATTGAAGGTTCAGACATAAGGCTTTTTACTATTTCTACCATTCATGAGACCGAAAGACTCTCTTTTTCCCCAACGCTCTGTGGTTTCAAAACCTGATCATAACATTAAAAGCAAGAACGGGCCTGTTGAAGAAATTAACTTTTTGCTTTGCATCCAAGTATGCAATTTAAGTCTGAACTTTTTAAATCACATTTATATTTTATTAAATGCTTGCACTTAGCCGATTTCACAGACTGGATATTCATGTAAAGTTAACTGCTAGTTCATGAGATACAGTGACATCACCAAGCCACAATCCTTATTATGGATGACATCTTTATTTGTAAACATGCCATAAGTCATTTCACTGAGAACCACTGACATCGCCTAGCCACAGATGTGGGAAGCCATATTCAGCATCAAAATCATTCTCCACAAAAGGGCAGCCCGCAGGTCATTAGCAGCTAGCAACCCAGAGGAAGATGAAGGAGTTGATTTATTTTTAATTAACACAGACTGTTCACCTTGCAAAGTGAATGTCCACTGAGCTTACTATGTAGGATGCAGCTGGTTCACTGTAATCAACCAATCATGTGATGTGTATAACTAGAACTTCCATTTTGGCTCCTGTATACCAACTGTGTAGGTTTGCCCTGTATATTTGTCCAGGAAGCCACTGCTATGTAAACAGAAAGTAAAGAAAACCCTCAGATTTTACAGTTGTCACCAGAACAGGAAGTGAGGGTAAATCTTCCAGTGGGGAACATGTTCCAGTGACAGCTGCGTTGGAATTCCCCTCACTTTAAAGAGATCTCACCCTATGTTCAGTGATATCTCCAGGGCAGGAGGTAATGGAAAATCTATCCAACATGATCCAGACAGCAGAAAAATAATCTGACAGGGGTTTTAAGCCTTCTGTACTTAATCCAAAACAAATATATATATGTATATGTATGTATATATATATATATATATATATATGTCTATGAATACACTTTGCATGAACTTTGCAAAATTAATAGCTTATACTCCTATAGTTAGTCCCAGAGTAATCAGAGTTTAACAGAGCTTAAGATATGTAGAAAATATCTATGTACAGTAAGACAAAATATGGCTGTATGATAAGATCTTATGCAAAAATGTATAGAGAAAAACCGGGATGGCCGCACTCCAAAAAAATGGTTCCTTTTAATAAAACCTAGCTATGAATAAGCACTGTATGATAGTGTGAAACGCGTCAGTTTTTTCTCCTGATTTTTTGTTGTGATATGTTCATGTTGTGACCAGTTTCATTAAAAGGAACCATTTTTTTGGAGTGCGGCCGTCCCGGTTTTTCTCTATACATTTTTGCATACTATTGCAGTGCCTGCACCCAGGTGTTTGGACTCCACCTTGCAGTTCCCTGGGACCTCTGAGCGGTAAACTTTCTTTCTCATGATAAGATCTTAATGCTCCCAATCCCATATGAAAATATACATCTTAAGTGGGGGAGGAATTAGGGTCTCGGACAGGGTTAAGGAGTGTAGCGGGAGAGGCTTACCTCTAGATCAGTGGTTCTCAACCTGGAGGTCGAATGATGATTTGCCAGGGGTCACTGAATCCTGGGCTGTTCCTGAAGCCCACACTGCTCTCCCAGCCATTTCGCGGCTGCCCAGCTGGGCTGTTCATGAAGCACGCACCCGCCCACTCAGCCTCTTTGCAGCCGCTAATTTGGTTCACAGTATGGCTGGGGGACAGAGGTCAGCTGACTGGTGAGGAATGTGAAGTGGGAGGGGCTGTGGGAGGGGCTGAAGGAGACCCTATCTCCTGATTTCAGCATAGGTGTCACTGCTATGAGACACCACAAAGTCGGACACACAGTAAAGCCGAAGACACTGTGAGTAACACTACCTGTGATTATAGTTGCCATTAAAAGTCCCCACTACAGTTCTCTGATCAGCAGATGACCTTGATCACTCTTGATCAAGGTCATCACCTAAGTTGGCTGATCAGAACTCCTGTCTGTTGGTTAGGGGCGAAAATTACTTGTCTTGCCTTGGGTGCTGACAACCCACGCTACAAAACAAATTTTACTGTTAGGGGGCTCCCCACAACTTGGGAAATGTTGTCAAGGGGTCACGGCACTAGAAGGTTGAGAACCACTGCTCTAGATAGAGATTAGATTAGGTAGGTAGAAGCTGCAGGGGATGCTTCCAAGGGTGGATGTAGGGATAGCATTGTCAGAAGAATCTATGGAGCTGGGAGGTTGTGCTACCCACCCTAAAAAACTTTCTTTGGGTCTTGGGGTAGGTAATGTGTTATGGCAGCCAAGGGAGTAGGAGGTTTTTGGCATCTGGAAACTAGGTGGAAATTGTGGGTAAATGGGGCTTGTCTGATGCTATGGAATTTTGGTTAAGGTGCTTGCACTGTCACTCACTCTTAGGGGGCTTTGTGGTGTTTTGAAAAGGAGGACCTCATGTTGGTGAGGTGTGGCTGAGTACAGTTGACTTTTTAAAATATACAGTATAAGCCTCTCTTCCTGATTACTTTATTGTAAAAATATGATTTAATACTTTTTTATTTATTTTTTACTTGAAAAAAAAAAATAGCTGTGGTTTATTAAAGTGCCTGCTGTGGCCAACTACAGTAAATCAATGTCATGCAGTCTGGTGATTTTATTGGGTGAAAAAAGGGACCCAGTTATTGATGAATCCTTCTGCCAACAAGCAAATCAACCCCAATCTGTTAAGAGGGCAAAATGTGCAAATTGTTGGAAACTACCAGTGCCAGTGAAAGAATGAGAGGTTGCATTCTCAAAATAGATGCCTAGCTCTAATAATCTGTTGCAGACGTTGATAAGATGTATTGCATCACACTAAGATGTATTTTTCCATATGGAATTGGGAGCATTAAGATCTTATCATACAGCCATATTTTGTCTTACTGTACATAGATATTTTCTACATATCTTTTGCTATGACGTTGTGTTCTTTGCTCAAGAGACGGCTCACTGAAAAAATGTCTGACCCATCTCATGCACCTAAATATAAATATAAAAGTTGTTTGTGACGTTATTGGAAGTAACAGCTGTGTTCAAATATAAAAACCATAGCTGAACAGCTCCCAGGGGCTATTCGACTGTTGAGTCTAAAAAACTGACGCTGGTGTTTTTTTATTAACCCCTCTCAGTTGTCAATGGAAGCTTATGCTTCCCATCTCTCCAAACAGGTATATACCCTGGAGGAGTATAAAATATTGGTGGGTTAGCAGAAACAAATGAGCTCAAGGGGGTTGTATCCAGTGTAGTAGCGGCTGAGAATAGAAGCAGGAGTTGGAGCTGTGGTTGTATAAGGCCTGATGCACACCTAGGCATTTTTAGTGCTTTTTGCATTTTGCAGATTTGCATTACCGAACATGTTCCATAGGAAACTTGGTAAATGGACTGTCGTGCAAATCTGCAAAATGCAAAAAGCATTGGCTTGTGTTGAGGCAGACTAGCAGTTGCAATTGAAATAAGATAGATCCAGAACCATGGTGGGCAAAGCAACAGATTTGTGTTCCAAGCATATACTGACCTTTATTTTGCTCCCTTGCCACTCCATTGATCTGCTGGTACACAGAAAAAAAATAATCCCTGTGTATAGTCAGAGACCCAACAGTTGATGACACTTTCATGGGACTATGCTGGGTCAATCACTGAGTACCCTATGGTAAATACAGCCCTGGGCCTAAATATATCCCAGTTTTCCATGGGACTTATGAGGGCATACAGGGGTTGGATCATGGGCTGCATATTTTAAGTTCCTTTCTATCTTTAATTTTTTTCCTGCAAGGCCAGTTATACATGAGATGATATTAAAAGCCCACATCCAGACAATGCCTTGATCACATCATTATTCTGCAAAGCACATTATAATCAATCAGTAATGACAGTCTGCTCATTCAAACTACAGCCTTCTCAAAGCTTATCATGCCCAGCCAATCCTTCACCAGCATACATGCTGGGTATCTGAAGCAGCTGATTGTAGGTAAATTAGAAATTAAAACACACCCGTGCCAATTTCCTCTATCTCAATCAACTATCCTGCATTGATTTGCTCTCTGTTAGCCTTCAACAGGAAATGTATTACCCAATACTTTGTTGTTCTTTTCAGGTCACAATACTACTGTCTAATTCTTGGCAACTCTTATTAGCGGCGTTGGAGAATTAAAGCGCATCCAAACCAAAGAGCAAAAATGTTATATATTGTAGTGTACCAGTCCTTAGATGTGGTTTTTCTTTTCAGCCTCTTTTCCTTCATTGTACTGGCAGTAACACACTTCCTGTCCTGTATTTAAGAGCTTTGTTTCACCTTAGGACAGTTAGTGTGTGAGGACTACAGAGCACTTCCCCCTGTCCTCTCCTCCATAGCTTTGGGAAAGTGTTCTCTAGTCCTCACAGACTTCCTGGGAACATTGTTTGAGATGGCAGAGTGAACAGGACAGCACTAGGTTTCTGGCAAGGTCAACAGCTACCTTGGTTTTCGTTGCACTTTTCAAACAGATATAATAACATGTTTTCAACGGTCTATTTAACAGACCAAAAGAGAGCAAATAGGAGAATTAAGAAAATAAGACAAGTGCACTAATCAAATGCACCTAATTTATCACATTTATAAGTTTTAAAACATAAATATATTCACACAGTTTGCATAATGCAGTTGGCCCATCTGCAGATCCAAAGCCCAGCGGCAGGGTTTGCCCCATTGCCATCCAGCGATGTGTGCCAGAGCCTCAGCTCTCTGGGGACTCTCACACCTCACTGGCTGAGGCAGCAGCGGGAGCCCAGTGAGCCAATGAGGAGAGAAAGGGGGCAGAGCCGAACCGCAGCCCTGTGTGAATGGACACGCAGAGCAGCGGCTTGGGAGCGAGCCAGCTTGGGTGCCCCAAGGGCAGATGGCAGGAAAGAGTGAGGCCTCGTACACACGACCGGGAATCTCGTCGTAAAAGAAACCTTGTTTTCCTTGATGAGGTTCTTGTAAAGCTTGACGAGAATCTTGTCAAGCTTTCCTTGCATACACACTGTCAAGACAAAATCTTGTCGTTGTCAAACGCGGTGACGTACAACACGTACGACGGCACTATAAAGGGGAAGTTTGATTCCACTGGCACCACCCTTAGGGCTGCTTTTGCTAATCTCATGTTACTGCGTTTTAATTAAAAGTTTGGTGAGAGACGATTCACACTGTTACAGCGTTCAGTCTGTTACAGCGTGACGAATGTGCTATCTCTATTACAAAAACTACTTTTACCAAAGGTGTGCTCCCATCTCATACTTTATTCTGAACATGCGCGGGTTTCTAAGCATACACACAAATGTATTTCTCGTCGTAAACCAGCCTGACGAGAAACACGACGAGGAAATTGAGACTCCCGACGAGAAAAAAAGAACATGTTCTCTTTTTTTCTCGTCAAAATCCACATCAGTTTTCTCGACGAAAAACATACACACAACCGTTTTTCTTGGCAAAAATGTAGGACTGTTACTGATCAAAATTTTTGTGTTCGATTAATCGTTTTTCTTTTTAATCGATTAATCGACTAATTTCGATTAATTATAACGCACATACACATCCAACTACTTTTATTTTTTTTATTTTTTTTCTAGAATTGGAACATGGTCTCTGTTCCCCTCTGATGGCAGCCCTGTATGGATGTATGTACCCACATACTTACAATCACAGACTTATTGTTAGCTTATGCTAAACTACCAGTCATTGACTTTTCCCAGTCCCCACATATGTACATGCTGATTTGATACCTAAGGCATTGTGTTCTCTTGCGCATTTTTACTTGTCTTGTACTTTTAGCTGATCTCCTTGCAGGCTGATTCCCAGTGCAGCTCCCAACCACTGGAAAAATGGATAGGAAGATACAAAAAACACACAAAGGCAGCGCTCGATGGGAATAGCATTAAAACTTTTATAGTCTTCAAGTAGGTAACCAAATAAATATTGCACTGGAGATAAAATCGATGTAGCTACATAAACTGTAAAAATGGTGTGAGTAATACCAAACGGTACCAAAAGCAGTCATAAAAACATGTAGCTAAGTATGATACTGGTATAAAAATGTGTACAATGATACCACTGCTGAATCCAGATGAGGAGAGGTTAACATTAGTCCGTCAGCACGTAGATGTCCCACGAAGGGAACTATCACAACTCCCAGTGGATGGCTGTAGAATCCCAGGTTGATAGAGGGAAGTGATAGAGGGAAGTGTAACAGCCCTTGCGTGTGGCAGATAGTAAGGTCCCACCGGCATGCAGATATAAAGGCACAGCAAAGGAGCCCTTCAGATGGACGCGGCAAGCACTGCTGGTGTCCGTGACGTTACCGGATCTCCGACGGAACTCCCTGAAGGCCCAGAAGCCGGCGGAGAGGTGAGTACTAATCAAAGGAATTTTAATCGATCAAAAAGATTTTGACCGATCAAAAAAATTAAAGATTAATCGATTAATTAAAAGTTAATTTGCACAGCCCTACAAAAATGCTCTGCCAGCATTTTTCTTCATGGATTTTGCCAAGGAAAATGGTTGTGTGTACTAGGCCTCAGGCCAGGGTCGCCGGCAGAGGACCTGAGAAGAGGAGGATTCAGGCTGTAAAACCATTACACAGAACAGGTAAATATGACATTTTTGTTATAAAAAATAAATAAAAAACAAGCATTTAATATAGCCTTAAGACCTGTACACATGATGAGAATATCGGACGAATAATTGTCCAATTTTGTATTTATTTTTTAATGCTAGTTTTACATTAAAAATTAAGAGGTTACTAAAGTTCAGAAAATACTCGTACAACAGAATACGACTTTGGAAACTATGTAATGTGTTTTATTGTATTGTAATGTATTTGGTTTCTCAGGCGCCGTACACACGGCCGAGGTTCTCGCTGAAAATCAGCGAGAACCTCGCTGGAATGCACATTCCAGCGAGGACCTCGGCCGTGTGTACGGTCTCGGCGAGCTTCCCGTCGGGAAGCCCGTCGAGCCGAAATAGAGAGCACGCTCTCTATTTCCTCGACGGCCCGCCTGGAAGAATGGCTGGTTGCCATTCCCGACGGGCGGGTCGCCAAATTCGACGGCCGGGAGAGAACCTCGACGGGCGGAACGATGTGTTCTGCCCGTCGAGGTTCTCTGCCGTGTGTACGGCGCCTGAGAATACCTGGTCTTGCTCTTCCAATTTTTTTCGGACTAATACTGTACTGAATAATCAAATATCATACATTCTGGTGTTGTACAATAAAAATGTTGGTGTTTGTCCCTTCGGATAATTTAGCATGAACTGTCTTGAACAGCTCTCAAAAGCTGCGATCAGATTATTGTACAATCGATTTGAAAGCGTTATTTTTCTCAACCGATTTTCTGATCGTATGTACTAGCCATCAGATGGTCTACTAGCTGCACTGTGATTCATCAGCAGCGTATGCCATTAGAGCACTATACAGCTTACATATACATATATCCATGTACACAGTATATCAATAATGCCTGAGGAAGGAACCCTTGAAGTCCTGAAAATTTACATCTTTTCTTTTTTTTTTTTAATCAGATCATCTTTTTATACATTTTATAAACAAACAATACAATCACAAATACAACCCATGTACAAAAAAAAAAAAAAACCTTAAAGCGGAGTTCCACCCAAAAATTGAACTTCCGCTCAATCACCTCCCCTCCCCCTTACATGCCACATTTGGCATGTAATTTTTTTTGGGGGGGAGTGGGGGCTTCAGTAGGAGTGGGACTTCCTGTCCCGGCTGGGTGCCCACAGTCGCAATGAGGATGCCGGCCGGGGGGGGGGAGAGGAGCGGAGCCCCGGTCGGCGCGTCGCTGGAACGTGGAGAAGGTAAGTGTCTGTTTATTAAAAGCCACTTTTTGTAGCTGCTGACTTTTAATAAACATTACATTTGGGTGGAACACCCCTTTAATACCCTCTCTCTATAATCTTACACAAAAATTACCTTTCTATTCCTAATTTAACATTCAATCCAAAATATCCAACCATATTTTCCATATTTCATCATACTTCCCTGGATGACCTCTATGTAGAAAAGCATATTTCTCTTTAATCATAGTTTCCTTTATTTGTCTTTACCATTCCCCTATTGTTGGGGGATGTGGTGACATCCTTACGAGCCTGAAACAGACTTCTTACTATTGGGACAAAGACATTTTTTGGGATCCTGGATTCATCTAGCATACTCAGAGGTTACCTGGCTCTGATATCATCTTTGTCCCAAAAGTACCATTAATGGCAGAAATAACCCCCTGCCAATATCGATATTGTTTGGGGCATCTCCATAACATATGTATTCGATTAGCAGGACCCCCATTAGCTTTAATAACTTAAGTTAACCAATAAATAGTATCACTTAAACTCCAAGCTTTCTGCATTGATTGATGGCTATCATGGCACAAGATTCTATGGCCTCGTACACACGACTGAGGAACTCGTCGTAAATGAAACATCGTTTTTCTCGACGAGTTCTTTGTCAGGCTTGTTGAGAATCTTGACAAGCTTTCTTTGCGTACACACTGTCAAGACAAAAGCTCGTCGTTCTCAAACACGGTGACGTTCAACACGTACGACGGCACTATAAAGGGGAAGTTTGATTCCACTGGCGCCACCCTTGGGGCTGCTTTTACTAATCTCATGTTACTGCATGTTAATTAAAAAATTGGTGAGAGCCGATTCACGCTTTTCAGTCTGTTACAGCGTGACGAATGTGCTATCTCCATTTTACCGAAGGTACGCTCCCGTCTCATACTTTATTCTGAGCATGCGCGGTTTCTAAGCATACACACAAACGTGTTTCTCGTCGTAAACCAGCCCAACGAGAAACACGACAAGGAAATTGAGACTCCCAGACGAGGAAAAAGAGAACAGCCTCATACACACGACCGAGTTCCTTGACGTAAATGAAACATCGTTTTCCCCGACGAGTTCCTTGTCAGGCTTGTCGAGAATCTTGACAAGCTTTCTTTGCGTACCCACTGTCAAGACAAAATCTCGTCATTCTCAAACACGGGTTTCTAAGCATACACACAAACGTGTTTCTTGTCGTAAACCAGCCCGACGAGAAACACAACGAGGAAATTGAGACTCCCAGACAAGGTTCTCTTTTTTTCTCGTCGAGATCCACAACAGTTTTCTCGACGAAAAACATACACACGACCGTTTTCCTCGGCAAAAAAGCTCTGCCACCAAGCTTCTTGATGGATTTTGTTGAGGAAAACGGTTGTGTGTATGAGGCCTCAGACCCATGACTTCTGATGGAGACCCAACTTTCTGACACTGGGTCCTACATTGCACCCCAGAATTCTTTGGTAGTCTTCAGAATTCATAATGCCATGCACACTGTTAAGACATCCAGTGTCTGAAGCAACAAATCGACCCCAAAACATCAGTGAACCTCCTCCATGTTTGACTGTAGGAACCAGTGGCGACCCATCTATAAGGGGCGCAGGGGCACCGCAACCCGTCTATTTTTTTTAGCACGTGATTCAAGCCAGAGGTTCTAATAAGCTTCAAAAAAGTGTGGGTTCGGGCACAGAGTCCTGCGCCGGAAGCCCCCCAGTTGTTTAACAATAGCGAATGAACATTCACTATTGTAACACTGATTCTCCTCCCAGCGAATCAGAAAGCCTGTGAGACCTATCACCCAAGGGGAGATTCGATCGGATTGGCCACCAGGAGGAGGAGGGAGGAGATGCAAGGAAATTGAGGGGGCAGTCGCCCAGATCGCTGCCCAAGAGATGGGGTAAGTGGGGGCCCCGACAACTGACTAAACGACCCGAGGGGGGGTGCCGACCGTGACCCAGCCAGCCGACCGATTGGAGAGGGGGGTGGCTGGTCTGTGCCGTCCGTAGCCTGATCGACCAGCCAAAAAACAAACACCAGCCGCTACTGGTAGGAACTGTATTGTTTTCTTTTAAAGGTCTTTTTCGAAAAACAGTAGAATGATGAGCTTTACCAAAAAGCTGTAATTTTGTTTCGTCTGTCCACAGCACATTCTCCCAAAAGGGTTTTGGGTTCCTCAGGTAAGTTTTGGCAAACTCAAATCTGTCTTTTTTATGTTTCTGTGTCAGCAGTGGGGACGGAGTCCTACCATAGCGCCCGTTTTAATCAGATGGCGATGTATAGTGCGAGCTGACACAGTTGTACCCTGTGCCTGAAGGTCAGCTTGAATTTTTCTGGAAGTTGATCAAGGTTCTTCATCCACTATTCAAACGATCCTTTGTTGCAATCTTTGATCAATTTTTCTCTTTCGTCCACGTCCAGGGAGAATAGCTACAGTTCCATGAGCTGTAAATAGAGTTGAGCGGACACCTGGATGTTCGGGTTCGACGGGTTTGGCCGAACTTCGGAAAAAAGTCTGGGTTCGGGACCCGAACTTGACCCGAACTTTACCCCGAACCCCATTGAAGTCAATGGGGACCCGAATTTTAGAGGGCTGCAAATGGCAGCAAAATGTTGGTAAGAGCATGGCAAGTACTCTGCAAACAAATGTGGATAGGGAAATAACTTAAAATAACATAAAATACATAAAAAATAAATCTTGACCTAGGAGGACTGCAAAATATATTTTTTTGCCCTAAATGGGTGTTTTTTGAATAGCACAATAGAAGAACACTAGCTAAAGTGTTTATCTCACACGTACAGCTATGGAGGAAACACAGCAAACACTGGAGGTAACACTGCAAAATATATTTTTTTGCACCAAAATGGGTGTTTTTTGAATAGAACAATAAAAGAACACTAGCTAAAGTGTTTATCTAACACGTACAGATATGGAGGAAACACGGCAAACACTGGAGGAAACACTGCAAAATATTATTTTTTGCTCTAAATGGGTGTTTTTTGAATAGCACAATAGAAGAACACTAGCTAAAGTGTTTATCTCACACGTACAGCTATGAAGGAAACACAGCAAACACTGGAGGTAACACTGCAAAATATATTTTTTTGCACCAAAATGGGTGTTTTTTGAATAGAACAATAAAAGAACACTAGCTAAAGTGTTTATCTAACACGTACAGATATGGAGGAAACACGGCAAACACTGGAGGAAACACTGCAAAATATTTTTTTTTGCTCTAAATGGGTGTTTTTTGAATAGCACAATAGAAGAACACTAGCTAAAGTGTTTATCTCACACATACAGATATGGAGGAAACACTGCAATTTTTTTTATTTTTTGCCCTAAATGGATGTTTTTTGAATAGCACAATAGAAGAAAAGTATCTTGCAGAGTATCTCACGGTAACATATGCAGTGCTGGTGTAATTAGATTTTAGAAGCAAGACAGACTCCTATATATTTCTCTCCCTACATGCACAAGCAGGAACCTTCCCCTAAAGCAGCCCTTAAAATTTCCACTCGCCTACTAGCATTTAGCGAGTGGATTTAGGCTGGGGGCGAGTGATGACAGGGCTGCATGACCAATCTCTCTCCAATCTGTGCCTACACTTAGAGTCCTGATGAGATTGGCGGCTGAAGAGGAAAGGTGGATGCTCGGGAAAAGTAGTCTGGTGAGCTGCGCACAGGCAGAGCAGTACACAGGTGCTCTCCTTACAATTCTTATTAAGCCATGGGACCTAACAGTATGACCTCTGAGCCTGCCCCCTCCCCCCGGGCCCCGACCAATGTAGCTGGAGAGCAGAAAGTAATGAGTGAGGTGGAGGATTGTGAAAATTACCACTCCGGTGCAGTGCTTACTGACAGTTGCCCTAACATTAGAGTGGCAGCCTTCCAGTTTGTGCAGTTTTCTTCTCCTTGTGCTCTATGTAAGTGTCCAACAGTTCAGCCTGAGCACTGTGAACAGACTGGTCTCAATGTGTGCTGTGCGGTGTCAGTGTGCGCTGTGCTATGGTGTCAATGGCTGTGCAGTTGTGTAAATCTCAGCGCTGGATTGTACTCTCTCCCGCTGTGCTGCAGTTCTTCTCCTCTCTGCCAGCCTGAATAAAAGGGGGAAGTGGGGACATGCAAGCATGGAGCCGCACACACAGGCTCCTGATGATGAGATAAATGGGAAAGAGAGAGAGGATGGATGGGAGTTTCAGAGGAGACAGCAAGAGAATGGGGAAGAGACCCAGTTCTAGTGCCATGTCCCTCTGGTCTGCCCCAGTGCCCTGTCCCTCTGGTCTGCCCCCAGTGCCCTGTGCCATTTTGTTAAAGTTGTTGGTAATAATTAATTTTGTAACTTGATTCTGCATAAAACATTGTCATTCCATGAGATAATCTAGGAGGGCGTGTTTACAGGTGCAATTAGGCGCAGGGCAGTGTATGAATTAGGTGGGGCAACTGGTGGCGAGTAACTCTTGAGGCATGGCTAGTAGCTCAGAACTTGAAATTTCGAGCCCTGCCCTAAAGTATCTTGCAGAATATCTCACACTTACATATGCAGTGCTGGTGTAATTAGATTTTAGAAGCAGGACAGACTCCTATATATTTCTCTTCCTACAAGCACAAGAAGGAACCTTCCCCTAAAGTATCTTGCAGAGTATCTCGCAGTAACATATGCAGTGCTGGTGTAATTAGATTTTAGAAGCAGGACAGACTCCTTTATATTTCTCTCCCTACAAGCACAAGCAGGAACCTTCCTCTAAAAGGAATCTTGCAGAGTATCTCACAGTAACATATGCAGTGCTGGTGTAATTAGATTTCAGAAGCAGGACAGACTCCTATATATTTCTCTCCCTGCAAGCACAAGAAAGAACCTTCCCCTAAAGTATCTTGCAGAGTATCTCACAGTAACATATGCAGTGCTGGTGTAATTAGATTTTAGAAGCAGGACAGACTCCTATATATTTCTCTCCCTACAAGCACAAGCAGGAGCCTTCCCCTAAAGTATCTTGTAGAGTATCTCACGGTAACATATGCAGTGCTGGTGTAATTAGATTTTAGAAGCAGGACAGACTCCTATATATTTCTCTCCCTACAAGCTCAAGCAGGAACCTTCCCCTAAAGTATCTTGCAGAGTATCTCACAGTAACATATGCAGTGCTGGTGTAATTCGATTTCTGAAGCAGGACAGACTCCTATATATTTCTCTCCCTACAAGCACAAGCAGGAACCTTTCCCTAAAGTAACTATCTGATGCTATGTAGATCGCTGAGTAATGTGATTTCTAAAGCAGGACAGTCTGTCTCCTATCTAATTCTCTCCCTCAGAAGAGCAGCAGCAGCAGCCTTTCCCTACCCTATCTAAAGCAGAGTCACGAGCTGTGCTGTGTGCCTCAAGCTTATATAGAGGCTGGGTCACATGCTGAGTCACATGCTGCACTGGCCAATCACAGCCATGCCAATAGTAGGCATGGCTGTGATGGCTGCGCCTGCAGCGCGCCATTACATTGCCTAACACCGAACCGAACTTACAGTAAATGGTTCGGGTCCGGGTACAAAAAATCCAAAAGTTCGGTACGAACCCGAACTTTACAATTTGGGTTCGCTTAACCCTAGCTGTAAACCTTTTGACAATGTTACACACAGTGGATACATTTGGATCTCTGGAGATGGACTTGTAACCTTGAGATTGTCCATGCTTTTACCATCATTTTTGTTCTCAAACCCTCAGACATTTCTTTGCTGCTTTTTCTCTTCCCCATGCTTAGTGTAGCACACACAGACACACAACAAAAAGTACATTTTTCACAATTTTAACTGGTTCCCAGTGTGATTTCTATATTGTCAGCACCTGATAATTGATACAATTGAGTTTAATTACAAATTACAGGAGCATCACAAACTTGGATTTCAATTATTTCTTACAATTTTGTCCAGTACATTTTTGGAGTCTTGTGTGGAATGTGTTATATTTGGCTTTTCGTTTCTCCACTTTTTGTTACATACCAATACAAACAAAAGAAATAAACATGAGAATGCCTAAACTTGTGTAATTCCAACAATATTCGGAGAGAAGTGGTGCTTTATCTGACAGAAATACAGGGGTGCCAATATTTTTAACCATGACTATAGGTCTGCATATATATATATATATATATATATATATATATATATATATATATATATATATATATACACATAAATATCATGTTTAAAAAAAAGTAAAATACAGAAGTCTATTGCCGGAAAAGTATTAGGACAAATAAAAGGAATTAAACTAAATGTTAAAAAGGGTGAATAGAACAACCTTACTTTCCTCTGAGAAAAGCTTCTAAAGTAGGTCAGCAAGAACGTCTTTTGAAAACCGACCATGAAATTTTAAAATTGGCAGAGCCTTTGCTGGTTTGAAAGTGCCCTTGTTGAGAAAAGCAGCTGATAAAACTGCAGCTTCGGGGCGGACAGACAGACAGACACACAACAAAGAAGGGCCCCCATAAAGTTCTGCGGATACCCCAGTTAAAAAAAAAAAAAAACTGGCAGAGTGCACCCATCTGCAAATGCCTTGTAAATTTCCCCTTGTCTAGCGTGAGAGAATAACTCGGAGAAATGACAGCCCAGGCGCTGTGGACCAAAGCAACTTTTCAATTCTCTCTTTCTTCTCTCCTAAGTGCCTCGGCGTGGCATATGGCTTTAACAAGACATTTTATCCTCTGCAATTAAAACAACCACTGCCTGCAGAGAATCTGTCACTAAGAGTGCTTCACCATGCAGCAGTTCACTAAATAGAGGTCAATACATATATATATATATATATATATATATATATATATATATATATATATATATGTATATACAGTATCTCACATAAGTGAGTACACCCCTCACATTTTTGTAAATATTTTATTATATCCTTTCATACAACACTAAACACTGAAAAAATGAGGCCTCGTACACACGAACTCGTCGTAAATGAAACATTGTTTTCCTCGACGAGTTCCTTGTTAGGCTTGTCGAGACTCTTGACAAGCTTTCTTTGCGTACACACTGTCAAGACAAAATCTCAAACGCGGTGACGTACAACACGTACGACGGCACTATAAAGGGGAAGTTCGATTCCACTGGCGCCATCCTTGGGGCTGCTTTTGCTAATCTCATGTTACTGCGTGTTGAGTAAAAGTTTGGTGAGAGTGGATTCGCACTTTTTAGTCTGTTACAGCGTGACAAATGTGTTATCTCCATTACAAACCCTACTTTTCACGCTCCCATATCATACTTTATTCTGAGAATGTGCGGGTTTCTAAGCATACACACGAACGTGTTTCTCATCGTAAACCAGGCCGACGAGAAACACGACGAGGAAATTGAGACTCCGACGAGGAAAAAGAGAACTTGTCCTCTTTTTTTTTTTGTCGAGTTCCACAACAGTTTTCTCGACAAAAAACATACACACGACCGTTTTCCTCGGCAAAAAAGCTCTGCCACCAAGTTTCTTGATGGATTCTGTCGAGGAAAACGGTCGTGTGTACGAGGCCTGACACTTTGCTACAATGTAAAGTAGTGAGTGTACAGCTTGTATAACTTATTTTAACTGACAGCTTGTACAGCTTGTAAATGTACTGTCCCATCAAAATAACTCAACACACAGCCATTAATGTCTAAACCGCTGGTAACAAAAGTGAGTACACCCCTAAGTGAAAATGTCCAAATTTGGCCCAAAGTGTCAATATTTTGTGTGGCCACCATTATTTTCCAGCACTGCCTTAACCCTGTTCGGCATGGATTTCAGTAGAGCTTCACAGGTTGCCCCTGGAGTCCTCTTCCGCTCCTCCATGGCGACATCACGGAGTTGGGGGATGTTAGAGACCTTGCGCTCCTACACCTTCCGTTTGAGGATGCCCCACAGATGCTCAATAGGGTTTAGGTCTGGAGACATGCTTGGCCAGTCCATCATCTTTACCCTCAGCTTCTTTAGCAAGGCAGTGGTCATCTTGGAGGTGTGTTTGGGGTCGTTATCATGTTGGAATACTGCCCTGTAGCCCAGTCTCCAAAGGGAGGGGATCATGCTCTGCTTCAGTATGTCACAGTACATGTTGACATTCATGGTTCCCTCAATGAACTGTAGCGCCCCAGTGCCGGTAGCACTCATGCAGCCACAGACCATGACACTACCACCACCATGCCTGACTGTAGGCAAGACACTTGTCTTTGTACTCCTCACCTGGTTGCCACCACACACGCTTGACACCATCTGAACCAAATACGTTTATCTTGGTCTCATCAGACCGAAGGACATGGTTCCAGTAATCCATGTCCTTAGTCTGCTTGTCTTCAGAAAACTGCTTGTGGGCTTTCTTGTGCATTATCTTTAACAGAGCCTTCCTTCGACAGCCATGCAGACCAATTTGATGCAGTGTGCCGCGTATGGTCTGAGCACTGACAGGCTAACACCCCCCCCACACACACACACACACCTTCAACCTCTGCAGCAATGCTGGCAGCACTCATATGTCTATTTTCCAAAGACAACCTCTGGATATTACGCTGAGCATGTGCACTCAACTTCTTTGGTTGACCATGGCGAGGCCTGTTCTGAGTGGAACCTGTCCTGTTAAACCGCTGTATGGTCTTGGCCACCATGCTGCAGCTCAGTTTCAGGGTCTTGGCAATCTTCTTATAGCCTAGGCAATCTTTATGTAGAGCAACAATTCTTTTTTTTAGATCCTCAGAGAGTTCTTTGCCATGAGGTGCCATGTTGAACTTCCAGTGACCAGTATGAGAGAGTGAGAGCGATAAAACCAAATGTAACACACCTGCTCCTCATTCACACCTGAGACATTGTAACTTTAACGAGTTGCATGACACTGGGGCTAATTGGGCCGAATTTGGAAATTTTCACTTAGGGGTGTACTCACTTTTGTTGCCAGTGGTTTAGACGTTAATGACTGCGTGTTGAGTTATTTTGAGGGGACAACAAATTTACACTGTTATACAAGCTGTACACTCACTACTTTACATTGTAGCAAAGTATAATTTCTTCAGTGTTGTCACATGAAAAAATATAAAATGATATTTACACAAATGTGAGGGGTGTATATGACTGTATATGATCCAGTTCCAATGGGGTCTAGTTAAAGTTTTACTTTAATACTAAATTAATCAGTGTGCAGCCATTTTAAATAAGTATCTGCAGTTTAATGACATACAGGGGCACCATTAGGGGGGAAAAGGCAGTACACCTGTAAGAGGCCCGGTGGTCCCCAGGGCCCCGGATGGCAAAAAAAAAGCTTCATTGCTGTGCATTGTGACATGTCAGTAGTTTATTTTCACAGACTTGAAAATGTCTGAATGGTCCACTTTGACCATATATGCCAATGATTGGCGCCATGAATATAAAAAGTTCACATTAATTTCCCCATATTATGGTGGAGAAAGTGTAGGAGATGCTGGGGTTGATTTAGTAAATTAGAACTATAGGCAAAACTTTTTTTTCCCATTTTGGATAGAGTAAGATGTCACATTTCTTTTACCAATTATATCCCATTGCAGAGATTTTCCTTCACTTTCTGTCCCATGACCAGACAGGAAGTGAGAGGAAATCCCTGAAAATTAAGATAATCCCTTGGGGCCCATCAGAACTTGTGTCCCCATTGGAAGATGTCCCCTCAATTACTTTTCAGGGGACAAACCAAAATTTGTAATTTTCTTTTCCTTTTGCTTTCAATGACAACAGTACACAGGACAAATAGAAAGGGGGAATTTCCTTAACCCCTTACATACAGGACATTTTCACCCCCTTCCTGCCGAGACCAATTTTTAGTATTCAGCGCTGTTGCACTTTGTATGACAATTGCGCCGTCATGCAACATCGTACCCAAACTAAATCTTTGTTTTTTCCCCCACAAATAGAGCTTTCGTTTGGTGGTATTTGATCATCTCTGCGGTTTTTATTTTTTGCGCTATAAACAAAAGAAGAGAGATTTTTTTTTTTTTAAACAATATTTTTTACTTTTTTATTTAATAAATATCCCATTTAAAAAAAAAAGAAAACATTTTTTTTCCTCAGTTTAGGCCGATATGTATTCTTCTACATATTTTTGGTAAAAAAAAATCGCATTAATCGTATACTGATTGGTTTGCGCAAAAGTTATAGCAAAAGTTATATTTACAAAATAGGGGATAGTTTTATGGCATTTTTATTTTATTATTTTTTTTTACTAGTAATGGCGCCGATCTGCGATTTTTTTTTTTATTGTGACCGTGACATTGCGGCGAACGAATCGTACACTTTTGACACGTTTTTGGGACCATTCACATTTATACAGCGATTAGTGCTATAAATATGCACTGATTACTGTGTAAATGTGACTGGCAGGAAACGGGTTAACGGTAGGGGGCACTGAAGGGGTTAAAATGTTCCCTAGTGTGTTCTAACTGTATAGGGAGGGGACTCACAAGGGGAGGAGACCGATGTGTGTTCCTCTGTACTGGGAACACACATCTGTCTCCTCACCCTGACAGGAGGTGGATCTGTGTATTTACACACACAGATCCACACTCCTGCCGTGATCAGCGGCAATCGCGGGTGCCCGGGGTCCCACGCGGTGCCGCGGCCGCGCGCAGCCGGCGGCGCAAATGCTGTAAATCGCCGGGAAGAATAGTCGTCCCATGATGTCCACCCGGATCGAGGGAGGGTTCCTGCCAGCGTCATTTTACAATGCGCCGGTAGGAAAGGGGTTAAAGGGGGCACAGGTAGCAATAAAAACTGACATGGATTCTAATCCCTTTCCACTTCATCCAAAACGTAAAAAAAAAGTCTTAGGCCTTGTACACACAACCGTTTTCCTCGACAGAATCCATCAAGAAACTTGGTGGCAGAGCTTTTTTGCTTTTATGCTTTTCATCGAGAAAACTGACGTGGAACTTGACGAGAAAAAAAGAGAACAAGTTCTCTTTTTCCTTGTCGGAGTCTCAATTTGCTTGCCGTGTTCCTCGTCAGGCTGGTTTTCGACGAGAAACACGTTTGTGTGTATGCTTAGAACCCCGCGCATGCTCAGAATAAAGTATGAGACGGGAGCACACCTTCGGTAAAAGTAGCGTTTGTAATGGAGATAGCACATTCGTCACGCTATAACAGACTGAAAAGTGCGAATCGTCTCTCACCAAACTTTCACTTAATGCAAAAATACAAAAGAAGCTTGGACAGCCTCACTCCAAAAATGTTCCTTTAATTAAACTCGATCACAAAACGAACATACCACAGCAAAAATTGGGACAAAAATCTAACGCGTTTCGCACTGTAGCTTTGGTGCTTAGTCATAGCTAGTACACTTTTACTTAACACGCAGTAACATGAGATTAGCAAAAGCAGCCCCAAGGGTTGTGCCAGTGGAATCGAACTTCCCCGGCCGTCGTATGTGTTGTATGTCACCGCGTTTGAGAACAAGGAGATTTGGTCCTGACTGTATGTACGCAAAGAAAGCTTGTCAAGTTTCTCGACAAGCCTAACAAGGAATTCGTCGAGAAAAACAATGTGTTTTTTCCAACGAGTACCTCGGTCGTGTGTACGAGGCCTTAGGGGAAGTTTGATTCCACTGCCACAACCCTTGGGGCTGCTTTTGCTAATCTCATGTTACTGCGTGTTAGTAAAAGTTTGGTGAGAAACGATTCGCGCTTTTCAGTCTATTACAGCGCGACGAATGTGCTATCTCCATTATGAGCGCTACTTTTTTTTTTTTTTTTCAAAATTCTTTATTTACACACAACAAAGAGCGTTTCACATGGATCACAGCAATATTCAAAGAACAGTGTTATCCAGAGATGCATATACAAACAAAATGTAGTCATAAATGTACTGTTACTAAGGACAAATAGATTATCCCTTAGGTCATCGCATAGCGGTAAGTAGCTACCCTGTGCCTGTAATACTCCGCCAACACTGTAGTGGTAAGATTCAGTGACCCATGGGATGTGGCTTGTAACCAGGGATCCACGGATCCGCTCACTTTTTCCTAATATTCTGGAAGTTAGCAAGAGTAGAAAGAGGAGGGGCAGTAGAAAGGGGAGGCTTCCCAGGCGTAGCCTGAGAAGTCCGAAAGTGGAACCACCTCGTGGGGAGAGGTCCCAGTCGGGGGGGCGGGTAGGGGGGGGGCGCACCCGCGAGCATGGATCCATATGTCTAAGAGGCCCTGTCTAAGGGGTAGACCCTTGGGGCTGGGTCGGGTTTCTAAGACTTTGTCCTTCATCTGAATAGGTGTAGATATTCCACAGTCGCCATGTTTGTGTGTGAACTTCCTGTCTGTCCTGGCTCGAGAGAATCAGATCTTCCATCTTATTTATGTCGTCTACTTTCCGTAGCCACATTGCCACAGTCGGTGGTTCTGTGGATTTCCAACAGATGGGGATGCAGGCTTTAGCGGCATCAAGAAGGTGTCTAATAATGGATTTTTTATACACGCGCGTGGGGATGTCATTGGCATGCAACAGTAGGAAGGCTGGGTCGTCGGGAAGTTGTCTGTCTGTAAATTTTTGGGATATCCTTCTGACTTCCGTCCAGAAGAGTCTCAGTCGTGGGCAGGACCAGAAGATATGGAGCAGTGTGCCCCTCTCTGTCTGGCAGCGCCAGCACAGGTCTGAAGTCGTTTGAAACAGTTTGCTAAGTAGGGTCGGTGTGCGGTACCAGCGTGTCATGATTTTATAATTTGTCTCTTGGACTTTCGTGCAGATGGAGGACTTGTGAGCGAATGTCAGTATTTGTTGTTTTTTCGTCGTAGAGAACGTACACTGTAAGTCTTGTTCCCATTTATCAATGCACGGGATACGATATCCCTCCGTCGGCGTGATAAGTGTATTGTATATAATGGATAAGGCGTGTGGTAGTGGTTCCGTACCCGAGCATAGCTCCTCCAGAGCCGTAAGGGAATGAGTGCCCGCAGGGGGGGGTGTCATGGTGTGCAAGAAGTGACTGAGTTGATTGGCCCTCAGGAAGTCCAAGTGGTAAACTCCGCTCGGGTCTATCAGATCCGCAATCGTTTTCCAGCGCCCCGCTACGCTAAAGTGGGAGGCCTGGAACGTGCCTGAATCCCTCAGAGTACGAAAACGTATGTCTCGCATTCCTGGTTCAAATTGTGGGTTGCCCAATATTGGATATAGCGGTGAGATTCCCATTGTCCGCTTTGTTTGAGAAAGTAGCCTGGCGCAGACCCTGAGCGTGTTTCCTATTAGGGGGTGAAGTCTCACTGATCTGTGCAGCGCCGTAGGGCACCACGGCGCTCTCTGTAACGGGGTCTCGCTCTGGGCCTGCTCCAGGTGAGGCCATAGCTTGGTGCCTCTATGTCGGCACCAGTCTACCAGACGGTTTAAGTGAGCAGCGTGATAATACGCCCGGATATCGGGCATGGCCATTCCCCCATGACTCTTGGGCAGGGACAGAACTGATCTGTGAATCCGAGGATGTTTCCCAGCCCACAGAAAGGTCTTAAACACGGTCTGAACCTGTTTAAAAAAGACTGCTGGTATATGAATGGGGAGGGCTTGGAGGAGGTATATAAATTTCGGTAGTATGGACATCTTCAGTATGTTGCACCTGCCGAACCAGGAGTGGAGACCGGTGGTCCACTGGTCTAGCAACTTCTGGATCTCTTTCAGGAGCGGCGGGAAATTAAGTCTAAAAGTTTGGGAGAGGGTCGGGGGGATGCGTGTACCTAGATAGTTTAGTGCTGTGTCTGTCCACTGCAGTCCAGTGCTGCCGCGCAGGCGTTCCAAACTCGGACCCGGGACTCCCACCCCCATCGCTACTGATTTGCTCATATTTATTTTTAGGTTGGAGAGTCGTCCATAGATCTCGAATTCTCTCAGCAGGCTCGGAAGGGATGTTCCCGGGTTCGTCAGAGAGAAGAGAAGGTCATCCGCGTAGGCGGAGACCTTATGTTCTCCGTCCCCCACTCTAACCCCTGATATGTCTGGGTTTGTTCGTACGTGACGTAGAAAGGGTTCAAGGGTGAGTGCGAACAGCAGGGGTGACAGTGGGCACCCCTGGCGCGTCCCATTTGTGATTGGGAACGGTTCTGATAGTACTCCGTTGGCTCTGACTCTGGCAGATGGACCTGTGTAGGCCGCTGTTATCCAATTCAACATTTTATGACCTAGTCCGATGTGTGTCAGCGTATCGAACATAAACTTCCAATTAACCCGATCGAATGCCTTTTCGGCGTCAGTACTCACAAAGATGCAGGGGGTTTTTGTGATGTTCACTGCATGTACTAGGTTCAGTACCTTAGCAGTGTTGTCCCTCGCTTCTCTTGTGGGGACAAACCCTACCTGGTCTAGGTGGATCAGGCTCGGCAGGTGGCTTTGAATTCTAGTCGCGAGGATCTTAGTAAGGAGTTTAAGATCGACGTTTAGCAGTGAGATAGGGCGGTAGCTTCCGCATTGGCTCGGGTCTTTCCCCTCCTTGTGGATAACCGCTATCTGTGCTTGCAATGTCGATGCGTGTAGTCTCGTCCCCGTACTAAGAGTGTTAAACAAAGAGACCAGATGGGGGCCCAATGATGGGAGGAGCGTCTTGTAATACGCCACGGTTAGTCCGTCTGGTCCCGGGGCTTTCCCCTGTTTGGTGCTGCCCAAAGCCAGTTGTAGTTCAGGTAGGGAGATAGGTCTCTCGAGAAGGTCCCTAGCGTCTGAGGGCAAGGTTGGCATAGCCGAGGAGTTCAGGTATTCCCTGGAAGGGTCTGCCCCTGGAGTCAGAGGTGTAGTGGGTAGATTATATAAGGTATTGTAAAAGTCCCTAAACTCGCGAGAGATTGACTGTGGGACTGACACCTTCCGTCCCTCCCGATTAATCACGTGAGGTATGTATGACGCACTGTTTTGTGTGCGCAGAGAGCGGGCCAGCATCCTCCCGCATTTGTTCCCGGATTCGTATACTTTCCGTCTACATATTTGGATGGTTGCCTTAGCTTTGTACGTAAGAATGTCTGTGATCCGCCTCCGCGTTGTGTCAAGTTCTACGCCCAACTGTCTCGTTGGCGTTCGCTTGTGTTGTGTTTCTAAAGTCTGTAGTGTGGCTAGCAAAGTAGTCAGTCGTTCTGTCCTCACTCTCTTTTGCCTGGCCCCGTGCTTGATAAGGATTCCCCGTACGACAGCCTTGTGGGCCTCCCATACTACCTCTGGTTTACTGTCTGGGGTGGTGTTGTCCGCAAAGTAGTGTCTCAGTTCTTTAATTACGTCTGCTAAGATGTCGGGGTCTTGTAGCAGGGATTCGTTCAGTCTCCAGGGGTGCCTCCGTTCAGAGTCGTGCTCTGATAGGGCATAAGTCAGGGTGATCGGGGCGTGATCTGACCAGGTGATCGACCCTATCTCGGCGTCCTTAACCGCGCTCAGGTTTCTGTGTTGTACTAGGAAGTAATCGATTCGGGAATAGACCTGGTGGGGTCTAGAGAAAAAAGTAAAGTCTCTTTCCCCTGGGTGGAACAGTCGCCACGTATCCACCAGCTGGGAAGTGTGGAGCGCCGTCTGGATGTGACTGCGGGTCTTTGCGGATGTCGAGGACAGTCCAGTGGACGTGTCTTCCCGTGGTGATAGAGGGATATTAAGGTCGCCCCCTATAATTAAGTGTCCAGTGGTGTATCGCGTCAAACGGTTAAGTTGTCGGGACAGAAAATTGTCCTGGTGTTCGTTTGGGGCGTAGAGGTTCGCCAGGGTGATTTCTGTCGAGCCAATCCGGCCTTTTACAAACAGAAAGCGTCCTCCTGGGTCTCTTTGTATGTCTCCCAGAGTCCAGGGTATCCCGGCCGCTATAAGCACCGAGACACCTCTGGACTTCGCCTTTGAGTAGGAGGAGTGGTAGACCGTGGGGTAGTACCTGTTTTTCAAGATTGGGAGTCTGTCTTCCCTAAAGTGCGTCTCCTGTAAGAAGACAATGTCAGCTCTCTGGCTACGAATGTCATGTAGTAGCATTCTACGTTTTTCAGGGGTATTCAGGCCTTTGGCATTCAATGACATAATCTTTAGTGTATCCATGCTCGCGGGTGAGGGGTAGGTAGGGAATCTGTGACCAGGTATGGGGGGGTATTGTACGGCCTAGTATGGCCAAGAGCCAGGGATTATAGAAAGAGGAGAGGAGGAAAGTCTAAGAGACGTGGGTCCTCGTCTAACTTGGAGGGGGCCCACGGGAGAAGACCAACACCAGGCGGTGAGGTCAAAAGGAAATTCTAAGTTAGCCTAAAAATGGCTAGAACGCTCACCAGAGGTAGTCTGGCGAATGAGCGCAGGCCTATGTGGGTAGGTGGATAGACAAAGCCGGTGGTGGGAGCTCCCGACCTCATCAATCCCCTCCCCCGGGCCATAACAGATGTTGGAATGCAATAACAGTAGTGCAATCTATGGTAGTGTATTGTCAATGTAGGAAGTTTTTAACAAAAAAGAACAATAAAAAATAAGAAACATGTAAGGCAAGACATAGGGCATAAAACACCAGCTATAGAGCCTCAACTTATATATACTAACTCCCAAGGACTGCAGGAGCAGATAAAGTAGGGGTACAATATACAACAGGTACAATATAGGTAGATTTAAAGGGTGGAGTATCCCCAGCTCCCTCCGTAGCGCCATCCTAAGCATCCAGCTGCCCTCCCCTCCCAAACATGATAATACAGTCTCAATTCGCTCAACCATTCCAGGGGATCCACCCACCACCCGGCTCCCTCTCCACAGAGTGGTCTCTTAATTCGTAACTCCACCAACATCCCCCGATCAACACTGTACCTCACCCCGTGCTCCTGTCAGGTATCATAGGACAGTCTCTGTGTGGGGTGCATCATCAACGGAGTGTTATCAGCCCCCCCATTGCACAAGCGGGGGGGGGGTATCGGGCAGAGACATAGCGCCCTCTCCTGCTGCAATGTCACATTCCTGTCTGGCTTTCGTATATACTGTTGGTCGGCTGTGCAGGAGGGGTTGGGAGGATGATGAGTGTTTGTTCCATGGGGGAGCAGGGCGCGCCCTAACAGCGCGGAGGCCCAGAAGATCCCATCTCTTGGGTCATTTCGGGGATCAGTCAAAAGTGCAGTGTTTACTACTCCTCTGGGTAACAGTGAAATCAGAGGTGGAGGAGAAGTCCTAATGTGCTGGAGGGGAGGATCTGCAAGGTGCTGCAGCTTCAGACCCCTGGGTAGCTGGTGGGTAAGGGGTTCCGGTTCAGGCACGCAAGGGGGCTGATCGGTGTAATTGTACAGGGGTAGGGATCGCAGCCCTGCAGCCCGGGAAGAGGGGAGAGGTCGTCAGGGACCTGCGGGTCTCAGATCAATCTTCAGGGAGAGCAGGGCGCGCTCTAACAGCGCGGGAGCCCAGAAAGATGTTCAGGGAAGTCAGGCCGGAATCTATGGAACAGCACGAGCTATCCCGCCCCTCTGAGTCTCCCGCTCGGGACTTGAGTGGTATATATGAGGGGGGGGGTCAGCCCTGTAAATAATGACAGCAGCCCGGGGCTTACAAAGTTATGTAGCACAGTGGTTCCCTGGATGTCGCGTAGGCCGGGTGGGTAAACATGGGGGGGGGGAGGTAGCCTCGCTGGCTCAGCGGAAGGAGGGCAATCTACGGTGGTTCGGGGATTGTGGCCTACGGCCTACTCACGGTGCTCTTCACCCGATGGTGCGCGGTGTCTTCTCCGTCCTCGCCCATGCTGGCGAGCGCCCATCCCGGGTCTGAACATCAAAGGGCCTCCCCGGCCGGGGGTGCGAGGCAAGAGCTGCAGCCAGTCCGGGACAGGAATCCGGTCTGTGTCCAGGAATCGGAAGAGGTCTGGGAGGTCCGCCGGCGTCTGAACGGCGAATGCAGCTCCGTCTTTCCTGAAGGTGACAGCGAGCGGGTATCCCCATCTGTACGTGCAGCCTTTTTGTTTCGCTAGGTCCAGGATGGGCTTCAGCATCGCGCGTCGGCGTAGTGTCGCTCGTGATAGGTCTGGCAATACCTTGATCGCTGATCCCCCCCAGCAGGACTTCTCCTCGTTCCCACGCTCCCCGAATGATGCGCTCCTTCTGTGCATAACGAAGCAGTCGGCACACGACATCTCGAGGTCTGTCAGGGTCATCTGATTTCGGGCCTAGTGCGCGGTGAGCGCGGTCCACCTCCACTATTTCCTCCGGGTCTCCCAGCACGTCTCGGAACATCAGCAGCAGTGTCTCGTCAAGGGCATCAGTCTCGACCGATTCCGGTATCCCCCGAAGACGTAAGTTATTTCGTCTGCTCCTATCTTCGACCTCCTCTAGGTGCAGTTGGAGTGTGATCGCTGCTTCCTTATGGAGGTCTCTGTCTCTTTCTAGGCCGGACACTCTCTGCTCTAGGGCCGTCAGGGAGCTCTCACCTGTGGTCACTCTGTCCGTTAGCGTGGACACTTCTGCCCTCACCTCTTGGAAGTCTCGTCTGTGTGTCTCCTCCAGTTTCAGTATGAGGGATTCTATATCTGAGCGGGTAGGGAGAGCTTGCAGGAGCGCCCGTATCTCTCGCTCCGCCGGTGTGCCCCTCGACCCCGCACTGGAGGTGGACATGGTCGGGTGTGCCTCCGGCGTACTGGGTGCGACAAGATCGTCTGACATGTCGTCTGGGTGAAAGATCCAGGCCGCCTGGTCTGGGTCGTCTATCAGGCCGCCATGTATGTTGCCACGTGGCGCCGCCACTCTGGCTCCCGGAGAGATTGGCTCTTGAGGGTGGAAATATTGGTGTATGTTGCCTGTTTTCACGCCGGAGCGGGTCAGTCTGGTTGCTCCTCTATTCTTATTCCTTTTGGCAGATTGCATGCCTGTTTTTTCAGGTCTTTGGCCGGTAAAAGGGAGGACAAGGCCGGGAGCTCTAGAGATCTGCTTCCTCACTCAGCCATGTCCAGGCCACGCCCCATGAGCGCTACTTTTACCGAAGGTCCGCTCCCGTCTCATACTTTATTCTGAGCATGCGCAGGTTTCTAAGCATACACACAAACGTGTTTCTTGTCGAAAACCAGCACGAGAAACACGACGAGGAAATTGAGACTCCCGATGAGGAAAAAGACAACTTGTTCTCCTTTTTCTCGTCAAGTTCCACGCCAGTTTTCTCAATGAAAAGCATACACACGACCGTTTTCCTCGGCAAAAAAGCTCTGCCACCAAGTTTCTTGATGGATTCTGTCGAGGAAAACATGTATGTACGAGGCCTAACAGTTAATTATACATTAAAAGCAAACTGTGCACTTTGCAATTGCTGTTACTCCAGAGCTTAGTAAATGAGTTGAAGCTCTGCTGACTTTCACCATCCAATCATGTGCAAGGAAAATGTTATTTGCTTATTTTGCTTGCATGTGATTGGGTGTTCTTTGTAAAGTGAAGCTTTACCTCATTTACAAAGCTCTGGAGCAACTGCACTAGCAAAGTGCACAGTCTATTTGCCTTTAGTAAGAGTCAGAAGATTCACTATAGTTCATGAAACACAAAACCAACTCTATGGGCCAGATTCAGGTAGATGAGAGTATCTTTCCTCTGGAGTAACGCTTCTCATTTACGTTACTCTGAAGACCCTTTCAGCGCAATTCCTGTAATTCACATAGCAGTTGCGCGTAAACTTGCGCCAGAGTAACGATAATGCGCTGGCGTAACCCGACGCAAGTGGAAGTGGGTGTGATCATATGTAAATGATGGGCGGAGCCCGGCGCAGAGGCTTACGTTCAGCGCATCATCCACGGAGCATGCGCAGTGAGTGCGGCTCCACTCGCCCCCTTGTGCGCATGCTCACAACTTCCGTCGGCACCACTTCCTGGGAAACGTCAGCGCAATGCGTTCCGCTGGGCGCTTAAAAGCGCTGGCGGAAACGCCATTCCGGCGCAAAAGTAGTTCCGTTTCCCCCCACCCCAGGGAAGATACTTTTGCTCTGTAATGGCTGCTCCCGCTACCCCCAGAGAGAGGAGGAACCTCAATTTTAATACCCAGGAGGTCTCTGTCATTATCTCGGCTATGGAGACGGAGAATGAATTTCTCCATGGCAAAAAAAGCCGCAAGACCAGCCGGGAGAGGAAGCAGGGCATCCTGGAGTCGATTGCTGCCAGGGTCAATGTCCTGGGCTACTCCACCCGGACTGCTGGGGACATACAAAAGAAAATCAATGACCTGCGGCGCAAGGTGAGGGACAAGGTGGCCTCCATCAGGAGGTATGAGAGGGGCACAGGTGGTGGTCCCCCATGTCCTGTCACCCTGACCGCAGAGGAGGAGGTGGTTGCTCGCTGCCTGGAGAGGGAGCAGGTGGAGGGGGTCGCAGGCTATGACTCCGTGGAGGAAGGCACAAGGACAGGTAAGTGTTTTTTAATCCCCTATTTGATGTTTTGCATTTGGGGGGGGGGGTACATGTGCCAAGTGTGTGGGACCACCAACATGTGTCTGCTTTGTGTCATCCACAGATGACGGAGCTGGGCCATCATCTGTCAGCCTGCATTCCACCCCATCCCCCCCACGCCATCGTGTGCCTGAGCCACTGGGTGGTGAAGAGGTTGTGGAGGAGGAGAGTGGCCACACCACACCTGCCGAGGTGGTTGTGGAAGATCCTGCTGTGGCAGAGCAGGACTTTTCTTTGGTGTTGTCTGTCTCCTCCCCTTCTCCTGGCCCGTCTGTCGTCCCCTCCCCCATCCTTGGAAGCCCCTCAAGGGCGACTCCTTCCACCCGAGGACCTCCATCTTCTGGCCCCAGGAAGGCGACCCAGAAGACCAGGGGGGTGTCTGATGGTGTCCAGGACCAGTTGGCAAGGGATCACGCCAGACAGACAGAACAAATGGGGGCCATAGCGGACCACTTGCAGAAAGTGTCGGACAGCCTGGGCTCCGTTGCCAACCTCAGCAACGCAGTGCAGGATGTGAGCTCTAATTGCGCTGCAGTGGTCACCACTTTGGGGGAGGTGCAGGGGGATATCCAGCACCTCACTGCAGCCGTCCAGGCCAACACTGCTGCCATCCATGGTAACAGTGCTGCCATCCGGGAGCAGGGGAGGCTGAGTCGGCGGGCCCAGCATTACCAGATGACCCGTCAGCTCCGGATGCAGGCCCAGACCAACAGTTATCTTGGACGGATAGCCAGGGCCTTGGAGGGCACGCAGGCCACACCTGCCAGGAGTGGCCCACCTGGGGATCAGCCACCTCCAGATGCCCCCCCACCCCCACCCACTCCATCCAGGCAGCTGCGGAGCCAGAGAGGGGCCCCCAGAAGAAGCCCCCGGCATCCCCGATGAGGCCTTTTTTTTGTGGCTGGTTTTATATTATTATTTTTCACATACTCAGGTCATGAGTTTATTTATTTTTTTTCTCAGGTTATGAGATTATTTTTCTTTTATTGATCAGGATATGATCTTTCTAATTTATTTTTGTACTGCACACGGTCAGGAGTGCAGGGGACAGTGTGAATGGTGTGTGAATGTGAGAGGGTGGCACTCCTGAAAGTAAGGGGTGTCACCCTCGGCCGTGGTGGTGAAGTGAACCCCACGGCTGAATGAATGATGTGTGAAAGGTGTGTGAATGGACAGTGACATCATTGGGGCCTTGACGCTGGCGTTACTGCTCCCAACTCCTACATGCTGGACTTGGGCTAATCCAATGCGATGTGCATGTGGTGTGTGTGATCTAGGGACATCAGTGGTGTACACGCGTGCATTGTCTGTGTAATTAATGTTTTGGTTTAGTGTCCAAAGATGCCTACGGCGAGGACCCTCCTGACTGCTCTTCCATCAGCAGACTGGGTGTCCTCTGGCAGGGGGGGGCTGTGTGGGTCGGGGGTCAGGTCATCACGTATGTCAATATGCAGGCCTTTTTTCATAGCAAAGTTATGTAGTATGCAACATGCACCGATGATCTGACACACAAAGGTAGGGGAATACAATAGGGCCCCCCCAGACTTATCCAGGCAGCGGAAACGGGACTTCAGGAGCCCAAATGTTTGCTCCACCACTGCACGGGTTTTGATGTGTGCTTCATTGTATTTTCTCTCTCCTCTGGTTTGGGGGTTCCGGAAAGGAGTCATTAGATGGGGTCCCAGTGCATATGCAGAGTCACCTGTAAGGGAAAAGACAGGAGAATGTTAGTCATGCATGTGCGATTTCTGTTGTGCATGACGGGAGGGGATAGTCATGCCTGACTCCCTTGTCACTCACCAACCAGCCAGCTGTCCCCATACATGTTCTGGTTAAATTCTGCTGGGATGGGACTCTGACGGTATATGAAACTGTCATGGCTGGACCCGGGGTGTTTGGCACGGACGTGCCATATGAGGCGTTGGGCATCGGCTATCACCTGTACGTTGATGGAATGCCAATGCTTCCGATTGCGGTATATGTGCTCTGTGGCACTGGGGGGCTGTAGGGCCACATGTGTGCAATCAATGGCCCCCACAGTGCGTGGGAATCTGGCAATGTTGTAGAAATCTGTCATTGCCTTCTGCCGCAGCTCCTCAGTGGTGGGTCTGATGAACTGGTTGGACATGCGTCTGAGGATTGCAGGGACAACCTGGTGCACACATCTGCTCATGGAGGACTGTGACATCCCAGCCACCACTCCACTTGTACGCTGGAATGATCCACTGGCAAGGAAATGAAGTGTTGCCAGTACCTTGACCAGTGGCTGCACTGCTTGTGATCGGTGTGTTGGGCTGGTGATGTCATCCTGCAGGGTTGTGGTTAGTTCAAGTATTGCATCAGGGCTGAATCTGAATAGGCGATACACCTCCTCATCCCCCATGCCAAAGAGGCTCATACGTGTGCGGTATATCCTCTCACGTGCCCGCCTTCTTGGTTCCAGGGGACCCATCAGTAGTTCTAGGACCACGAGTGCCCCTGGCATGTTGGCACACAGAGGTGTTGTCCTTGCAAGTGGGGGTGCTCAGCTAGCTCCTATCGTCGGTAACGCTGCTGTAGCTGCTCTCCTGCTGACCTGTGACCGTCTGGAGTAAAGATAAAGCAGCCTTTTGTAGAAATAACTTTGCGCCGGACGGATCAGATACGCGCGGCGCATGTAGCCAGCGTATGGTGCTAATCCGTTCGTGAATTGTGAAATATCCCTCATTTGCATATTTGCAGGGGAAATCAATGGGCGCGACTGATGCGCCCAGCGAAAATAAGCGCTGACGATACTCTGGCGTCGGAACGTTCCGCCGGTCGCAAATGACCCGTTATTGGGCGCATCTAGTTTGGTGGGTACGGGCACATAGAAACGACGGCGCATCATCACAGTTACGCGGCGCATATCCAAATACTCCAGCGCAAGTGTTCGTGAATCTGGCCCTATCTCTGTTGTATGTTGTTTTTTTTCCATTCAAAAATAAGGTTTGAGTATGGCCTCATTCATACGACCATAAAAAATAAAAAAAACACATTTAAACCTGCTCTTTATCTACAGATCTGAATGCAGCTGTATTGTCTTAAATGGAAGCATTTACACAGGTGAATAAACACTGCATTCAGATCAAGATCACAAAATCCCGAAATCTGAGGACATGCACATATATCATTGGGGGGGGGGGGGGGGGACAATTTTTAGGAATTAAAAATGTATCTATTTACTGATCTTTAAGGCAGGAAATGTTGTTCCTCACCTATTGATAATTCAAATTGTTACACCCATGTTACATGTAGCGATACTCCCTCAGGAGCCACTGGTTAGATGTGGGATCGGCATAAGTTAAGTTACCTTTGATGAGTCTAGGGAAATTGATTGCAGCAACTTTGAGAGCAGTAATAGAATGTCCAAGCCAAAGGTTGACGTTTTTTAACTGGTTGCCGACCGCCCGCCGTCATATTACTGCGGGACGGTGGCACTGCTGGGCGAGAGCACGTAGCTCTACGTCCTATCTTTTTCGGCCACTAGGGGGTGCGCGCGCCCCCCGCACGCCTCCGAGTCCCGCGCGCGTGCCCGGCGGGCGCGTTCGTTACAGAGCGGGGAACGGGAGGTATGTGTGTAAACACATTCCGCTCGTTCCTGTCAGCGGGGGAAACGCTGATCTCCCGTTCATACGATGTATGAACGGAAGATCAGCGATTCCCCCTAGTGAGTCAACCCCCCCATACAGTTAGAACACACCAGGAACATACTTAACCCCTTCCCCGCCCCCTAGTGTTAACCCCTTCACTGCCAATGGCATTTTTATAGTGATCCAATGCATTTTTATAGCATTGATCGCTATAAAAATGCCATTACTAGTAAAAAAAAAAATACTAATAAAAATGCCATAAAACGACCCCCTTTTTTTGTAAACACTATAAATTTTGCGCTAACCAATCAATAAACGCTAATTGCGATTTTTTTTTACGAAAAATATGTAGAAGAATACGTATCGGCCTAAACTGAGGAAAAAAAATGTTTTTTTATTTCTTTTTTGGGGATATTTATTATAGCAAAATGTAAAAAATATTGCATTTTTTTCAAAATAGTCGCTCTATTTTTGTTTATAGCGCAAAAAATAAAAACCGCAGAGATGATCAAATACCACCAAAAGAAAGCTCTATTTGTGGGAAAAAAAGGACGCCAATTTTGTTTGGGAACCACGTCGCACGATCGCACAATTGTCAGTTAAAGCGACGCAGTGCCGAATCACAAAAAGTGCTCTGGTCTTTGGACAGCAATATGGTCCGGGGCTAAAGTAGTTAAATGCTTTATTCCTCGGGCAAACACGACCAACATCAACAGAAGGTAGACAGGACAGGTTGATGAAGTAAAGGAACCTTGCAGTATCAGGCTTGGATAAACATGAATGCAAGCCTGCTTTCAGTAGAGATAGTCACTATTCGTCGCCACTCTAGCCAGAGTGGGTGAAGTGCCCCCGGACAGACTTCTGCCACAAGCCTGGCAGCCGAAGTGTCACTTTAGATTGCTGGGAGGTAACAGGCCCCTGCCACGGACCTGGCTCTGAGGATGCCTCTGCCACAGGCCTAGTACTTTGTAGTTTCTGATTAGGTGAGCAGATCCTCCCAGTAAATCACAGCTGGGTGACCGGTTGACAGTGGAAGTGTACCTGTCAGTGTGCCGGTCACTAGATCCCAGATGGTTCGTTCGAGTCTCTCAGATCACCTGCCTCCAGGTTCTCTTTGAGCCGATCCCCCACCGTACAGCCCTCAGCTTAGGATCTCCTTAGTATAGCTGAGGACCCAGTAAGTCACTGGGGCCCCTTTCAGCATCCACGTGGAACCCTGCGTAGCATGTGGCCCCGGCCTGGAAGGCCATATTGCCGGGGCCCGTTGGATACGCACACCCTAAAGGTGGGTGCTACACCTGGAACCCGCGAAGAACCAAAGAAAATGGCGTCCACCACAGATATACCCTCCCCCAGCTTGCCCCGTGAGGGAAAACCCCTCTGATTGGCTGCTGACAGTGGCTCTGTCAGAACCCCCTTTAGCGCCACCTGCCGCCCAGGGGTGGGGATATCACCCCTGGAGCACAGACTGACCTACAGGACAGTTCGGAAATGACATCAGCCCAAACTTTAACACAATTATGAATGGGAGCAAAATAACTCTCCCATTCCCCACTAACTTTAGCGTAGTGCCCATACTGAAAGTAAGGGGGCGCTACATACATTTGAATGATGCCTATAAAGTAAGCACCGCATGCTCTGTTGGGTGCAGTAGTTCCCTCGCCGCCCCCTACGTCACTAATGCATTCTTTAGTAGTACTGGGGTTGATTTACTAAAACTGGAGAGTGCAAAATCTGGTGCAGCTCTGCATAGAAACCAATAAGCTTCCAGGGTTTATTGTCAAAGCTTCATTGAACAAGCTGATTGGCTACCATATACAGCTGCACCAGGTTTTGCACTCTCCAGTTTTAGTAAATCAACCCCATTGCATCTAATGTGCAGTGAACGTGGATTTGTAGAAGATTGGTAAAGAATCAAGTTAAGTTTTCCAAAAGAATCAACGTTTCTCTATTTGAAAATTGAATGTTTAGAACGGATCAGTGCTAACGAATGTAACGTTGGTAATATTATAAATACGGCGAATGTTACTGAGATCTAAACTATCCACTCAGATACAGGAAATGCTGATGTTGGGTTCGCAGTGTGAAGGGAACTTAGTCGGCGTACATGTATGGGAAGGCAGGCATCTAAAGTGATTTGTTTTGGCATACTAACAGTTTGGTTGCTTTTCAGATTTTTTTCATAGGTTATTTTTCTGAAATAGCTTTTGTTTATTTTATTTAGCAAATTATGTTAACTTGATAGTGTTTCATAGAATTGTTTCACAAATGGCCTCACTTAATCTGATCTAAGATAATCTGGTAAAATGCTGGGCTTTGCTTGAGCACTGTGTTGCACATCCATCAGCGTTACACGCAGTGCCGCCTGGTGCTCGGTAATTCGGGGGGGCGGCAAACCAATGCCCCCCCACACCCGGGAGACAGACATGAATGCGGGGAACACACTCACATACACCCCTAGGATGACTCCGATCTCCTCCCTCCCCTGTCCAAGCCAGAGATTGCTGGATGGTGAGCCATCCCTGGAGTCTGACTGTGGCAGCTGGTGGGTTGGTCGGTCTTCCCCTGCTTCTCCCCCGGCCGTGCGTCTCCTCCGTCCTTGCATCTCCTAACCTCTCTCCCTTGGCCAATACGATTGCTTCCTGATTGCCTGGGAGGAGAATCAGTGTGAGAATAGTGAATATGCATTCGCTATTTCCACACAACTGGATGGGCTCTGAGCTCAGTGCTTTTTTTTAAGCCTATTAGAGCCTCTAGCGCTAATCACGTGCTTTAAAATAAAACGCTCCCCCCATTGGAATTCATGCGTCCGGCACCCTGCATGTAGATTAGGGGGCTGGATGCACGGATGGGGGGCAGTGCCCTTTCCCCCTCTAATGAATTGGCCATCACTGGTTATACAATCAGGAGCTTTTTTGAAGCAATGAAAAACAAGTGAAAATCATATCTGCAGGGTGGAAATGACTAAGATCTTGACATAGAATCAAAAATCTGCAAGCAGATAAGATCTTATGTATGTGTTGATGATTATGTCACCGACATGGAATATTCACTTACATGGAATATTTCTTCCACTACAAGGTGCTCAGTGTTCATTGCCAAGACTGAAAATATTGGATCTTAAATTGCAGAGGGCAAAGGAACCGCCTATTTTTGGGCACCTAAAATTTAGGTCAGTTCAATTAACAGTTCAATAATAACTTTAACATCAGAGACGGGAAAATTTATTTAGTTAGGTTCCCAGCTATCTATGTGGACTATAGAGCCTCTCAGGGCCGATCCTAGGGTCACAGGCGCCTGGGTGCAGAAATATTTCTGGCGCCCCCACATGGGCGTGGTCATTTTACTAACTCCCCCTTTTACAAATGTTTCCATGTCAATGACTCCACCACCGAGATGCTCCCCCACAAAGTCTTTATTACCCTGGGATCCTTAAAAGATCTCTTAACAATAAACACAATACAGGAAGAGAAGCAGAGTACTTTATTGGGACCTGGAGGGGGGCCTCTGTGATGGACACAGAGGGGGGTTCTGTTAGAGAGTCTGTTAGAAAGTGCCCCAGACATACTACAGACATGAGTAGTACAGGAGATGATCAGAGACTGCAGACATAGTACAGGAAATGATCAGAGACTGCAGACATAGTACAGGAGATGGTCAGAGACTACAGACATAATACAGGAGACGATCGGAGACTGCAGACATAGTACAGGAGATGGTCAGAGACTGCAGACATAGTACAGGAGATGATCAGAGACTGCAGACATAGTACAGGAGATGTATCAGAGACTGCAGACATAGTACAGGAGATGATCAGAGACTGCAGACATAGTAGCGGAGATGGTCAGCGACTGCAGACATAGTACAGGAAATGGCCAGAGACTGCCAGACATGGTACAGGAGACGGTCAGAGACTGCAGACATGGTACAGGAGGCGGTCAGAGACTGCAGACATACTACAGGAGACGGTCAGAGACTGCAGACATAGAACAGGAGATGGTCAGAGCCTGCAGACATACAGTGCCTTGCGAAAGTATTCGGCCCCCTTGAACTTTGCGACCTTTTGCCACATTTCAGGCTTCAAACATAAAGATATAAAACTGTAATTTGTTGTGAAGAACCAACAACAAGTGGGACACAATCATGAAGTGGAATGAAATGTATTGGATATTTCAAACTTTTTTAACAAATAAAAAACTGAAAAATTGGGCGTGCAAAATTATTCAGCCCCCTTAAGTTAATACTTTGTAGCTCCACCTTTTGCTGCGATTACAGCTGTAAGTCGCTTTGGGTATGTATCTATCAGTTTTGCACATCGAGAGACTGACATTTTTGCCCATTCCTCCATGCAAAACAACAGCATTTTTCAGTTCTTTCCACAGATTCTCGATTGGATTCAGGTCTGGACTTTGACTTGGCAATTCTAACACCTGGATATGTTTATTTGTGAACCATTCCATTGTAGATTTTGCTTTATGTTTTGGATCATTGTCTTGTTGGAAGACAAATCTCCGTCCCAGTCTCAGGTCTTTTGCAGACTCCATCAGGTGTTCTTTCTTCCAGAATGGTCCTGTATTTGGCTCCATCCATCTTTCCATCAATTTTAACCATCTTCCCTGTCCCTGCTTAAGAAAAGCAGACCCAAACCATGATGCTGCCACCACCATGTTTCACAGTGGGGATGGTGTGTTCAGGGTGATGAGCTGTGTTGCTTTTACGCCAAACATAACGTTTTGCATTGTTGCCAAAAAGTTCAATTTTGGTTTCATCTGACCAGAGCACCTTCTTCCACATGTTTGGTGTGTCTCCCAGGTGGCTTGTGGCAAACTTTAAACAACACTTTTTATGGATATCTTTAAGAAATGGCTTTCTTCTTGCCACTCTTCCATAAAGGCCAGATTTGTGCAGTATACGACTGATTGTTGTCCTATGGACACAGTCTCCCACCTCAGCTGTAGATCTCTGCAGTTCATCCAGAGTGATCATGGGCCTCTTGGCTGCATCTCTGATCAGTCTTCTCCTTCTATGAGCTGAAAGGGATGGCCAGGACTTCGTAGATTTGCAGTGGTACTCCTCCATTTCAATATTATCGCTTGCACAGTGCTCCTTGGGATGTTTAAAGCTTGGGAAATCTTTTTGTATCCAAATCTTTAAACTTCTCCAAAACAGTATCTCGGACCTGCCTGGTGTGTTTCTTGTTCTTCATGATGCTCTCTGCGCTTTAAACAGACCTCCGAGACTATCACAGTGCAGGTGCAACTTCTAGTTCATTCTGATTTTATTATGTTATAACAATACATTATAGAATATAATACAGACATTGATGTATTCAGATAAGTAATATAGTTATTTCATCTAATCAATTTCTGATATATTTTTGTTTCCATATATTGTTCAAAAAGACTATACAAAACCGGACTGGACAAGACAAGACTAGACATGACAAGACAGGTCAAGACAAACAAAACTGGACTAGACAAGACAAGACAAGACAACATACCCAAATACAAAAAAAAAAAAAAATATATATACAAAAATACAAAAAAAAAAAAAAAAATTAGGGCAAGGTTAAGGATTGGTAGCAACAACCCCCACCACTCACCACTAATTTGTTCTGTTCCTACAAGTAATTTCTAAATTCTTGTTGTTTCTCTATATACTCTCCAGTGGACCCAAGTCTGAAGGTGTTCCTCATATGTATCCAATTCAAGTGCTAAAAGTGATTCCATCTTTTCTATACCATCCATTTCACTGGCCCATTCCTTAACTGATGGAGTTTGTATTGAGCGCCAGTGCCGTGGTATAACTAATCTTGCTGCTGTCAACCAGTGTCTCAAAAGACCCCTTTTAATATTCTTATATGATCCTGGTAGTATTGATAGCAAAGTGATTTGTGGTATATTTAATATTGGTTCCCCAGTAACTAAAGTGTATAGCTGCATAATTTTTTCCCAGAAATTTAAGATTGGGGGACATTCCCACCAAATGTGTAGCAATGAACCTTTAAATATATGGCATCGCCAACATATGTCTGATTTATCTGGGTATATACGCTTTAATGACATTGGGCTCCAATACCACCTGGAAAGAAGTTTGTAATTTGTCTCTTGTGCTTTAATTGTTAGTGACATACAATGTGTTAATGTGTTGCAGGTGCAACTTCTGGAGAGAGTTTGCTGCACTGAAAGTAAAGGGGCTGAATAATTTTGCACGCCCATTTTTTCAGTTTTTTTATTTGTTAACAAAGTTTGAAATATCCAATAAATTTCATTCCACTTCATGATTGTGTCCCACTTGTTGTGGATTCTTCACAAAAAAATACAGTTTTATATCTTTATGTTTGAAGCCTGAAATGTGGCAAAAGGTCGCAAAGTTCAAGGGGGGGGGCGAATACTTTCGCAAGGCACTGTAGTAAAGGAGATGGTCAGTGACACATCAGTTCTGGACGGACACACACCTATACTCAGAACACTAGTTCTGGACAGACACAAACAAGAAGATTAGGAGGGAGGGTCGAACTCTGCCACTTCGGCGCCCCCACCTCTGCAGGCGCCTGGGTGCAAAGCACCCTGTGCACCCTGCCTAGGATCGGTACAGTGAGTGGGCATTGTCACCCTTGGACATAAAGGTCACCACTGGCAGAATCAGCAGGTGGGAATAAAAGGAATAAAACCCTGAAAAAAGAAAACTAAAATGTAACTTCACCCTAATTGGAAGCTCCATTTTTGATGGAGTCACCTAGATAATTCCACTGTAAGTTATTTTCCCCTTCCTCTTTCTACCTGCAACCTCTTGTGACATGGCACAAGTCCCAAGAGATTGCGTGTCCAGGGGCAGACTGACCATTAGGGAACTTGGGCACTGGCTGAGGGCCCGGGCCAGTAGGGGCCCCCCTAAGAGTACCTCCGTCCCAAGGAATCTGTGCTGATCTCAGAGCTCAGTGCCTGTTCCAGCACTGAGCTCTGTTAATTGGCCTGACAGGGCCTCGCTAGTGTCGGCCACTCAGGACACCTTCCCCCACATCTCTTGCAGGGTGCACGGGCTCTCCCATGCAGCGATCGTCCCTGTGTAGCAGCCGACACTGGTATCTCTCCCCACTGATTCTGCACATTACACAGACTCACTAAGGACCCTCCTCCTCGGCTTTGATGTACACAGACAGGAGTCGGGGAGGAGAGATCTCACACTGCAAAAACCGTGCTGGTTATCTCAGATCTGTTTGTGCATAGGGGATGGGACAAAAAGGGGTCCCTCACTGCCCTCATCCCAGGGCCCCCTCTCACCCCAGGGCTTTTTTTTGCATGATTTGTAGCGCATACACACATTATCCATACGTCTGGCCATTCACTTGATTGGGCTGCTCAATGCAGGACAAATGCGCCGAAGAAACACCCGCACCTCTTTGAGTGTGGAGCGTTGCACCTTTTTAGAGTGTGCATCTCGGTGCGTTTGTATCATGTTTTTAACGTGACAAAACACACAGCATATCTTGTGTCTTCTAACCACATTTGGGATGCCATTACAAATTAATGGCACTCTAAGCGCATTATGCGTTTTGCCACACTTTTAGTGTGATCTATAATTGCGTGCAGAATCTTGTGTAAACAGGGGGCTGAAGGACTGGTAAGCTGAAATATATTAAATTGTTTTTGAATGCTCGTAATCCAAAGTACTCGCATATCAATGCGAGTTTCTCCTTAGAAGTCAATGGAAACAAACTTCAATAACATGCAATACCGCATGCAGCCAGAGGTGGGGGGAGCTGGAGAGTCCTGGACACATATGGAAATCCCAGAGGACAGCTCGGCTGAACTCGGGAAACCTTGGAAAGGCTTAAGAACAAAGTATTTCTGAGGTTTTCCAAACATTTCCGAACTGCTCCACTCGGCTCTGCTTAGTTCCGGTGCCCCCCCACCTCAGGCCAAACCGCTTTGGCTTGAAACTTGCTCATTTTGCAAGACAACACTCGCAAACTGAGTCAGGATTTTTTTAAATACAGCGCTCGTATTGCCAAATGCTCGTTAACTACGTTACTCGCAATCCGAGGTTCCACTGTAGTCTCCAATTTCCTTGTGCATTTCAGTATGCGATCTCGCTGCACTGCACTATTCAAGTCTGTTGAGCAACTAGTCTGAGCGATTGTTTATCCAGTGTTCTTCACTGTGCAAAAACATACTGTGGTTGTTTAACTAAAACTGTAGAGTGCATAATTTGGTGCGACTGTGCATGGTAGCCAATCAGCTTCTACCTTCTGTTTGTTCAATCAACCTCCCTAGCGGTATGATTATGTCAGATTTTTGATGCTGAAAGCAGTACAATGTTTTGCATGGAAATTTGGCGTTTTATATTGTAGGCCTGTAATTCTTAGGAATAACTCACTAAAATCTGTCCAAACAAGTCTAGTAGACATCCCGGGTATAATAAAATGTAAAACACAAAATCATTAATTATAATATAATAAATAACTATAAATAATTATAACAAATAATAATATAATAATAAAAAAAAATATTCAATAATGTAATCAAATCAAAAACACAGGATTTTGTTCAGTTGTAGAATTGTCGCTGTCATTACTTTCAGTGTTTGATGACGAATTTCCCCACAAATTACTATCGCTCAATTCTGCAAGTGATTCTAATTTATTATCACTGTTTTCTAGCTGGTCTAAAAGCACTTTAGATGTAAAGGGACACTTTTTGGTTGCTATGGACAATCTCCAGTTTCTAGGCAGAAAGAGCAGTCTTTATTATATAAAACTACATGCAGGACACTGAACTGACCACTAGGGACAAAGGGGATGTGTAATTATTTGATACATTACTGTAATCTGTAAGATTACAGTATACTGTATCTATACTGTTTTGTACTTTTTGAATTTGGCGCCAAACTCCTTCCCTTGCAGGGAACGGATCTCCGCACTGCGAATCGAGCGAGACGTGGCGGCTCGCAGATCACAGCGGAGAAACATTGCAGGATCCAGGGGACAAGGTGAGTAACCTCTACATGGATCCTGCGATGCAGCCCCCAATCTGGCTCGGGGTTACCGCTTTTGGTATGAAAATTCACCCCGAGCTAATTGGTTGTTATGCAGAGCTGCACCAGATTTTGTACTCTCCAGTTTTAGTAAAAAAAACTGTGTTTCCCATGTCAAAAGATTTTTTAATCCTCTGTATGAGTGCTCTGATGATGTTTTAGATAAAAAGTATCCGTTTTAAATAAAAGTGCACTGAAACAATGAAACAATGCGGACACTGTGATAAACTCTCTCTCTCTCTCTTTCTATATATATCAATATATAAATATAGATCTATATATATATCTATATATATAGATATATATATAGATGTATATATAGATATAGAGATATATCTATCTCTATATCCATCTATCTAATCTCTCTCTCTCACTCTCTCTCTCTCTCTCTCTCTCTCTCTCTATGTATATATATATATATATATATATATATATATATATATTATTATTATTATATGTATTCCATCAATAGGGACACAGGTTCTAAGGATTATAGATATATATATATATATATATATATATATATACAGGGCTTTTTTTCTGGGGGAACTTGGGGGAACTCAGTTCCACCACCTTTGGCCCAAGACCCTTTGGTGTCTGCTCACCACAATCACTTGTAAACACAGAAGTCTGGTTTCTGTGTTTACAAGTGACAGCTCTGCACTCTGTGTGTAACCCCCCCCCACCCTGAAGTCTGCACTCTGTATGTAGTGCAATTCTGGTATTTAATGCCCCTTTAAGACCCTTCTACTGTTTGTGAAATCTGAACGGGGTCGTGGTTGAGTTCCTGCACCTATTTTCTGAGAAAAAAAAGCTCTGTATATATATATATCCTACATCTAAATCTAATTCTGCAAAATTATGAAAAAATCCCAATTTTGCTAATTTCTCTAGCAATAGCCAGTTTTACTTGGGACACACAAACACATTTTGTAGAATAACATTTGTGCATGGAGTGTAAAAAAGTAAAGATTGCTCTGGGTATAGTTAAAATTTAAATCTATGAGGTCTTATTTAATATAACTTGATATAATATTCTAGCACATTGTTCGTGCTTGTTTAGTTACATAAAATGACTTTCCAATTGAATCCAGTGCAAACAATTCATAATATCCTCCGCCTAAGTTTACTTGAAACGCCCAGTTAAGTTCAGGTGAATTGAAAAGAAATAAAAATAAAAAATTCCATTAACCCAGGTTAATCAGGTGTTTGTGGTGAACAAAGGGTAGAAAAAAAATCTTCTAAATTATCAGTGCCGAGCTTGTAATTATGTAGGATCCTTTTATATTATTTTTGTAAATTATGTGTTAATTCTGCTCTCTATTATCCTGATTTTCTAATAGTAAAACCTTTAAAGGGTAACTCTAACTTTATACTTTATGACTTAATACAGGGGCAGCAAAAAAAAATAAAAAAATTTGTAACTATCCATGAGAAATGATTTAGCTCTGTTTTTTCATGTAAAAAGTTTTGAAGTTCCTACAGTTGTCAGTGCAAAAAGTTTTCCTGTTGTCATTTGTGAACTGTAGAAAAGTACCACATCATGTCTATGTGAACTTTCTACAATCAACTGTAGACAGTTGGAGACTGACCCCCAATGTGGCTAAATGGGTTTAAAGGATACTTCAAAAGTCTATACAGACCCAAAGAAACAAATGGGCTAATAAATACTGTTTGCAGAGCTTTTTTTGATCATTACCCTGCTGCAATGTCACATTTGTAACAAAGGCGGAGTTCCACCTAAAAAAAAATGTTATGATAAAAAAAATGTTGGTGTTAAAAAAAGTTGAGAATTTTCATTTTTTTTTTTTATGATAAAAAAAAAAGGTTGGTGTTAAAAAAAGTTGATAAATTTCATGATTTTAATTTTTTTTCTGATTAAAAAAAATGTTGGTGTTAAAAAAAGTTGACAAATTTCATGATTTTTTTTTTATTATAAAAAAAAATGCTGTTCAGCATCACCAGCATAAAAGCAAACAGAAAATATAATTTCCACGTCATTTCAATATATTCTGTTTTACAAGAGGAGTAAAAGCTGTTCACAACGTGAATGTTCCCTTGGTTTAGTAAATAAGTAAATAATACCCAATCAGGTGCATGAAAAAATATTTTTTTTTTTTAATGCATGTGATTAGAAGACTGAAATAAATACAGCCTTACCTTATTTACTAAGCTACGTGAACATTTAATTAGAAAAGTGAGCATTCACTAGGCTAAGCGAGCAATCGGGTTCAATTTACTAAAGGAGGAGAGAATGTTCACTTTGCAAACTTTGTGTTCTTACCGAATACCCATCATATGCAAGTAAAATATATATATATTTTTTGCTGATATTTGATTGAATGATTGAAGCAAACACAGCTTCACTTGAATCACTAAGCTAAAGGAACATTAATTTAATTTAATCTATATTTCTTGTTTCTAACAGCAACCCATCCCCATCCCCAATTCATACTGAAAAGTAAAACAATTTACAGAAAGTTCAGAATCATTTGTGATGGTATGAGAGGCAATAATACAAAATGCCATCAGAAATCGTTTGCATTCTCTGATCCAATCTAATGATAAGCCGCTGAAAGGAAGACATTAATTATTTGTTGCATTGCCTCATTACAAGTCAGGAATTGATCACGTAAAAAAAATAAAAACAAAACAGCAGAATCTTGTATAAACTGCAGATGACTTTATATGACACCTGAATATTCAACTGACATTGTTTGGGATGATATATTTTTCATTGCACGGTAATACTCCACAGCCTTTTTTTTTTTTTTTTACAGTTAATTAACAGACTTTTATTTTTATTACTTCATTCCAGTTTCCTTTACACTTTCACCTGTTATAGATAAGATTTGTCATTTTACCTGTGCCCTTTGCACTATATTAGTATAGCCAAGAAGCATTTTGTTTGATCTTTGTATTAATATGTACAATGAGTGGCACTGAAGAGGTGACGTCCAAATCAGCCTACGTTTAAATTCAAATCCTGTAGAATCACTTCAGAGACTTGTATGAGTAAATTGAAATGTATATGTATAATAATGTATATAATAATGTCATATACAATCTGTATTTAAACCCTGCAAAGTTTAGCTCACCTAGAGAAGATTTCTTATTTTTCACAGTATATTCCCTTTACTTTTTTCATAAATAATTATTTAAAAAAAAAAGGCTTTTTTTTTTTTGCAGTTCTACATTTAATTAAAAATAATTATTGTTCTCAAATTAATACAAAAAAGCCCAACATTATCATTGGGAAAATATAAAGGTAAAGTGATACCTTTCATTGTCTGATTAGAAAAAAAACTGGAAGCTTCTGAGACAGCCAACGTCTGTTTTCAGGCATGCGTTGGGGGAATGATAGATATTAATTCATATTTGCATGGATGTATTTGTATTTCTGTATTAAATAGATAGCTAGATAGATACACACACTCACACTTCTGTTTATATAGAGCTAGTCTTTTTTACCTCTCTGTCTATCCATATGTCTATATTTAATCTATATGTATATATCTATAGATCAATTTATATATCTATAGATATAGATATATATCTATATCTATAGATCTCTCTCTCTCTATATATATATATATATATATATATATATTAATCGATATCTATAGATATATAGTGTGATCTATATATCTATAGATATATATATATATATATATATATATATATATATATATATATATATCTATAGATATACATATATCTATAGATATAGATATACATATGTATAGATAGATAACGAGTGATAGATGAGATAAATACAGAAAGTTTGGAGTTAAAATTATACCATTTATGGATCAAGTGTAAAGGCAGAAAATGCAGGAAAATGTGAGATGGCTTTGTCAAGCATATTTTATATATATATATTTATATATATATTTATATATATATATATATATATATATATATATATATATATATATATATATATATATATATATATATAAACACACACAGGCTATGAGCACACACAAAACTTTACACAGACACATATATATCTATATCTATATATATATCTCAATATCTATCTGTCTATGTATATATATATATATATATATATATATAAATATATATAAATATATATATAAAAAGATATATTTGACAAGAATTGTTGATTTGAGGTTTTAGCTTATACACGTATCATATTTCTTGGAGGACTATTGTGAAACTACGCAGGAACAGAAGTATTCACACTCAAAAGTCTAAAACTATTGTGATCCCAATATAAATAAATAATTAAATTAACATTTTATCAGTTGCTTTAACTGCAGCAAAAACCTTTCCCTTCCTTTGCCAATGAACTATCTATAGCATACACAGTGAATTTGTATTTTACATTTGCTATCAACATCCAGCACATGCGTGAACCCACAGCTGAACATAGAATTTTACATAAATAAAATAGCACCGTCATTACAAAGAAAGAAGAAAAAAAATAAAAATAAGCTTCAACGTGCATTACAAAGTGTTGGTCACATTGAAATTCATGATTGTCCTTTTGTATTGTGACATTTCATAATGAAACAAAAACTTTTTCTCGGGCTCCTTGCAGCTTTAACCTAAAACTTCCACTCTTTAGTGTATTGCATGGTGTGCAACACGTACACACTTGCGCATGCGCACAACATACATGCTGAACTAGCACTTGTCAAATTGGCATAATCTGCAACCTGCAAATATAGGCCAAAACAGGGAAAACATAAAATGGCGGAACTGAGTAAGCCGTAAAATGGCGTCTGGAGTTTCGCCAGGCACAACACAGAAAGAGTTGCTTGGCCAGGATTGTTTTATTGTGCTTTTCCTCTTTTATATAGGTATATGTATTATACCATATTAAAGTGAGCCTTTGAACACACACATACAGTATATATATAAATATATATCTATATAGATATATAGATATATAGATATATCTATATATCTATATATCTATATATATATATAAAATTATATATATATAGAGAGAGAGAGAGAGAGACAGAGAAATAGATATATCTACAGTACATGCTGTATTTATTTAATGTCTATTTTACTTTCTCTTTATTTTGTATTGCTACCTCTATGTATTTTGAGGACATTCAGCTGATTTTCACGAACAAGGGCAAGAAAGAGTGCTTTCCTGAATTATTCTGTGATTGACCAGCTCACATCCTTCTTCATCTTGGCAGTGTTTTTCTGTGCCCTGAAATGCAGCAATTCAATGCACAGTTACACAACTCCACACAGTTTCACGTTCATCATTTTGCTTTTCAAACATGGACGTGGCATCCTGATTGAACAAGGGGTTAAAATTTTCAAAAATAGCATTTCATAAAAGTGTCATTTGCTTTTAACAGGATTGTTAAATTTTAGGGTACTTTGATCAGAATAATTTCACCTGACAATTGCCCTAATGGCAGCATTGCAAACTATTTATTTTTATTTATTTTTTTTCATCTGGGTAATTTAATGCGGTATAGCCTTTTAATAACCATCATTTAATTGTTGTTCTTTTTTGTTTTCTGTATGGGGGGGGGGGGGGGGACAAGTTTCCTAGATGTACTGTGAGCATGAATGTGAATAAAGTATTTTCTTCTGGGTGCTAAGGGGTTAATTTTAAAATCAAGCAGCAATTTATTTATTTATTTATTTTTTTGACCTCTGCGAAATTTGAGGTGACGCAAACTTAGTTTTTGGTGGCATTCCAGCTCATAATAGTGTAAATTCAAGCATTGTCTGTGGACAGATGGGTGACAGTACCTGCAAACACACCTCCCCAATTGCCTACTTGTTTCACAAAATGAAAACCAATAGCTAATTATATGCCTTATTATCACTATTAATAAATACACCCCCATCAGTTCCTTCTATAAAATCAGCCGATTTGTGATTACAATATTTTTGCAGTTATACTTGTAAAAAAACAAAAATTACATACTATATGATATAGATAACAACATTAAGACACTTTCTTTCGAAAATGTTATGGATTTTTTTTTATGTTTTGTTCATAGAATAAACTAAGCATTGAGGACTTAAGCAATACCAAAAAATTAAAAATACATTATTTTTTAAACCATTCTAGTTAAAAAAATAAAATAATCAATCCATTCAATGATTATTGCCTTGCAAAATAGTCAAAGTAGCTATCCCCTGTATAGAAGATCAAGAAAATTAGTCAAGACTTGCTGCTTGAGTGAATTTTACGTACTAAATATTAAGTTATTATTGACTGATTATTTTCGAAGTGCTATATAAACATGATTAAGCAGTTATGCTAATGCCCGCTATTAGTATGCTTAATAAAATATAGTCTAAAATATATTGTGATTATTTACTTTATGTTTTTACCTCTCAACAGTGCTGCCAAAATGCGAATTATAGTCTGCCATTTAATTATGTGTACATACTGTCCTGTATAGTAGATGTCCTATAGGAATGACCCTAACTGCAAAGGCTGCACAGATCATACAGTCTTTGCATTCAATATGCATATCATAATTATAAAACTATATCAGACTGCCATAATAGCACTCGTTTACTGAAGCAGTAGTTTTCAGCTTAGCTGGAGTTCGCACCTAAAATCCATTACCCTATACAATTAACATTAATTGGAAATTTGAAGTAAGCACAGGCGAAATATAAGCTTCAATGTATAGCAGCTATGGATGGCTGATACAGTGGCCTGTATTGATATGGGAATTTTAAGGAATATTAAAGTAGCTTTGTATTATTGGTTATGTATACATCTGTAGTTATGGAATACACATTTAAATAGTAATTATTTTAACCAGAAAATTATTACGCATTTAGAAATCAAGAAAGAAAATTATTGAGCCATTATTAATTGATAACCTGTTTGCAGGTACTCCACATTCAATGATATAGTCAATCTGAAAGGCACTGTACATGGTTGTCCACATGGTAAGCTGGACTACCTAAAGCCATATTGCACTATGAAGCACTAAATCATATATATATATATATATATATATATATATATATATATATATATATGTGTGTGCGTGCAACAATGTGAAAATGTATAGTATAGTAGTAAATGTATGTGTATAGTAGCAACACGTGAATATATGCATACAATATATATATATATATATATATATATATATATATATATATATATATATATATATATATATATATATATATATATATATATATACAATGTATTTATTGGCATACAACACTCACTTTTTTTCCCCTGAAAATAAAGGGGAAACTGTTCCTGCGTGTCATACGCAAGGGGCTGTGGGGAAAAAAATAAATCCTGAAATGTCCCTCTTTATACCGCCCGTTGCTTGTTATACTCTGTTAAATATGGTGTGTATATATATATATATATATATATATATATATATATATATATATATATACATATATATATATTCTGCTTATTATTATATTGGAATGTTGATACTCCTGCACCTTTTAACATTAAATAAGAAGGAGACAGGGGATACTCATTTGACCTACCAGGTATAAATGAAAAAAAGTGATCGATAGCATTGGTATGCAGAAGGTTTTCTAGGTACCAACATTTCCAGGGACAGCTCTAAATCTTTGGACTGCCCTTGGAAGTCAGGGACAGTTGGCAGTTAAAACGTTGGTATGTTTCAATCTCATTCTGATGCAATACACATAGCGCTTGCAAAAACAGCACTGACTTCAGTTACAACATGTTCATCTTTCTGAAAAGCCTAATAAAATCGAGAAATCAGAACCTAGAAGTCTTTCATTTACCTTTTTTCCCCCCCCAGATCTTTGTGACTCATTGCTGCAGCCTGTGTGAATCTTAGCATGGCTTAATTCCTGTCTGTAACGGAGACTAGGCCCAGATTGCAGAAAACGCTGGCAGAATTCAACACTACAAGCTGCTTGCTTGTAAAAAAAAAAAAAAAAAAACAGCACCTAAGAATTTTAAGGGTAAATGGACAATTTGGAAGAGCTTTTGATTACAGTAAGGCAAACACAGCAAGTTATTTTCTAAATCTTGCTTTCGGAGTACCCCACATCCTGCCCACGAGGGAATGAACCTATTTTTAGGATGTCAAACTGTTTAGCATTTTTCTGCTGAATTTTTATATTTTTCGCCTCCTTCTGTTACCTTGTGTCCGACTGTCACTTATTTTATGATTAATATAGTCATACACAAACAAGGTGTTTTCCTTGGGCGGTTGGCACATATCTTGTGCCTATGAAGATAGAGTGTAAGAATGGGATTTTTATTTATTTTTTGATTCCAAATATTTTATTGAAATTTTTGAAGAAGAACAATAATGAATATAACAAATTCACACTGTGTAACAAACTATAATAGATGCAATAAATACCATTAGATAGCATTGTATAAACAGATTAATAACTTTGCCATATATAGTAAGTTGTACGGCAAAGGGGAAAGAAAGAAAAAAAAAAAGGGGGGGTAGGGAAAAAAGAGGGGAAGTGAAGAGAAGTGGGATAGAAATCATTTATTTATTTTTTAATCCAAGAAAATCTAAAATATGACGTGCGTGTCACTGAGTGTAGTTAAGGTGAAATGAAAAAAGTAAACGCTGCAAAGCTTAATTGCTGAAATGGCTAATCGACGGTTTCAAGAGACGTGATTGAAATCAGTTTGCTCATGAGTTTTGACATGAAGGTCTGCTATCAGTACTATAAAATCTATTAATCTATCAATCTCTAGAAAATCCTAATCTATGTATTTGTGTGTCTATATGTGTGATAGATAGATAGATAGATACATAGATAGATAGATACATAGATAGATACATAGATATATAGACACATCTGTTTATAACGAGCTAGTCTATTTACCTCTCTGTCTATCTATAGGTCTATATTTAATCATTACATATATATATATATATATATATATATATATATATATATATCTACACACGCACACACACATAAAACTTAAGCTGCAACTGATGGTGCATGCACCCTTATAAAGAATGAAGAAAGGTTTGTTTTATCAATTTTAATTCAAATATATATCTATATCTATATATATATATATATATATATATATATATATATATATAGATAGATAGATATAAACACACACACTGTGCACATGTACATACACACGTTGGCTGCTAATAAAGGTGTACACCCTTTAAAACAGGTTATTTTGGGGTATTTTTTACTAAACTCTCTTCATATAATACGTAGTAGCCCCTCACCCCCACCACCAAATCCGAATTGCTTGACCCTCCAAACCCATCTTCCCTTTACTGTACGAGGGCATGACTACAAGGCCTGTAAAGTTTTAAATCGAGCCTGTGCATGTTTAATAATGTGTTTCTTCCTCACTGCCACCCCCCTCTCTCCCTATTTTTTCCCTCCTTCAAATTTACCAATGAAGTTAAAAGTATATATTTTTTTTTGTATGAAAGCAGAAAGGATTCAATTGGTTGAGAGGAATGGCGAGAGGTGACGCAACAGGATACTTGGCCGGGTAGAAATGTTGATGTATGCCAAAGCTAGGCGTACCAAGAAGTACTGTTGCTATGAGAGAAATAGCCGTTCAAGGCCTAAACTCCCCCCCTACACACACACCTCCCCGCCCTCCCCCCTTTTTCCCTTTTGCTTTTTTGGCTTGTACCATCGAGAATGCAAACAGCTCACTGTAACGAAGGAAAGGAAGAGCCCGGCGGATGTTTTCATTAGGATGAATAGGAAAAAAAAGGGGATACAGGTTAGTGAGAAGGGGTGGGGAGCTATGAAGCCTAAATGCTAAAGGTGCAATCTGGAAACCGCTAGGATCACGTTAACTAAAGCAAATCGCAAGACTAGGCTAAATTATGTTACCGCAGTTCGTATGAACAAACTGATTATTTTTATTTTTTCAAACATAAAAAAAGACCCCCACCTTAGTTTTTGAGTCACTTTTTCCCTTCTGAGGATTGAGCGGTTAAGGTTTTGCTTTAACTCCTCGATGTCATCAAATAAGAAAAAAAAAAAATATATAATGAAACGAAAGTAAAGAACTCTGAAAAAAGAAAAAAAATCAGAAAAGAAAGCAAGAAACGTGGGGAATAGCTTGCAGGATTTTTTTTTTGTCTTCCTTCTTCAGCAGAGAGAGAGAGAAAAAAAAAGTTTGTTCTACTGAACTTAGTTGAGCAGCCTTTGGAAACCATGCCAAAAGAGGCAGGATGTTCTGCTTACAATAGGCGTACAGAGATCTGCCACAAATGGAAAAAGCCAAATGTTGGTCTTTGGAAAGAAAAAAAAAATACCATACACTCGCGCTTTCTTTTTCTCTCACTCAATCCGCACATCTCTGCCTGAGAAAACGTAGCGTCTTTTTTTGCTGCAGGAGGGGGCCTACCAATGTGTGTGTGTGTTTTTTTTTTTTTTCTTTAGCTCTGCAGCCCGCTCATGCCTGTGAAGGGTTAAGGAACAGGTTTTTATTTTTTAATATCTGCTGTCGGCGGGAGTTAGTCGCCTCTCAGCTGTTTTCTAGTCCTCTAAGGATTCTGTCTTTTTAAATAGAACTATCTTACTGAGTTTTTTTTTTTTAGCAAATTGAGGAATGGAAAGGACGTTTGTTAAAAAAAAAAAAAAAAGTGGGGGGAAAAAAGGCGTACTGGGTAACCAGCAACGTGACACTTGGCATGATTCCTGCAGCTTTGCTTCGGGTTATGCAGGGGGAGGGAGTGCTATGAGAAGCTGCTTTAGCAGTTCGGCAGTAAAGAAGAGAGAAAATGGAGGGAAGACTTGTCGTCTTCCTCTAGCGTGGTGGATCTTCTGCACAATCCTCTGGCATGCCTTTTCTTTCTTTGCAGTCTGATTTTTTTTTCTTCCCCCTTTTTTTTTTTTCAATGTAGGCACACTCAATCAAACTGCAATCATGGCAGCTGGTTTTCTTTTTTTCCCCTCGCTCTCTCTCTTTCTTTTTTTTTTTTTTAGCCCAGCAGTGGAGCTGTGTCGCCCAAGTGCTTATCAGCTTTTGACTCGGTGCCAAGATCATAGCTAGAAAAAGGGCCGGGCAGCTTTACTTCAGATTTTGCAGATGGTTTTAAAGTGAAGGCAGGGGAGAGGGGAGAGGAGGGTGGGGGGAGCAGGGCACCCACTCAAACCGGAGCTGAATAGGGGATCTACATGCTGGCTGGGTGTTAACTGGGTGAGAGCATATAGCTACACAGAATGCCAGGGTAAACTTATAAGTGCATGTGCATATGTCAAGTACATAAAAAAATATATATATATATATATTTTATAATACATATGTAGTTTTCAAATGTTTTGTAGTATGCTGCACCCATTTTTGTGGATATAACGCAAACAGGTCACGATCCCTTACATTGCAAATTTGTGCACATAGTGGTTGTTTTATGTGTCACCTGCTCAAAGCTCCGTCCAAAATTAGCTTTACTGCTAGGCCCACATGTTAGGAATAACCTGCAAAATTTGCAAGGAGGTGGGGAAAAAGAGTAGCAGTATATTAGTAGAAACATGCACACACCAGCACATACACTACCTATAGTGATAATACTAAAAATAAACACATTTTAGATTTGTTTATTACACTACAGTATAACTACAGGACTGACCAACATCTCAAAGTATGATCTCTCAATCTTTTGGGTCTGCGATCTGTTGCAACATTCTCCCCCCCCCCCCCCCCCCCCCTCTTAAACCTGCACAGATAGACTAAAGCCCTGTACACACAGCCGGGATTCCCGGCAGAAAACTGCAGAGAGATCTTTGGCCGGGAATCCTGGCCATGTGTACAGGGCTTATGCTCCCTCGGGACTGCCACGCAGTGTTTTCCTATGGCAAGTGTAGTAAATCTTGCGGGAGAAAAACGCAGGAAATCCCGGCGGGTAAATAGAGAGCAGGTTCTCTATTTTTCCCGCCGGGATTCCCAGCAGTTTTCGCGGAGAGGGAGCATACACACGTCCAGTTTTCACGGCTAAAAGCTCTCCCAGCAGTTTTCTTGCCGGGAAAACTGGTCGTGTGTTCGAGGCTTTACACTGCTCCTAACACACTACCCAATGGAATGACCAATGCAATGCAACCCCTTTTATAGGACTATAAAATTCAGCATGCTCCTCTGGCATTTATTTTACCCACCCTATATTATTACTGGTCAGCAAATGGGAAAACTTTTGCCAGTGTTTTTTCAGATGCTTTCGTTAGACAGTTTTGTGGCAGCATGGGCCTACTTCAGAAGTATCTCCCTACCAATATTAGGGATCTATAAATTCTTTTAGTCAGTATTGGAAGCCACAATGTCAAAACAAAATGTTACTGTACAAAGAAAAATCATCTGTCCACTGTAATGCCGCGTACACACGATCGGTTTTTCTGATGAAAACGGTCTGATGGACCCTTTTCATCAGACTCACTGATTGTGTGTGGGCCCCATCGGTTATTTATCCATCAGTTAAAAAACTAGGAACTTGATTTAAAATTATCTGATGGTTAACTAACCGATAGAAAAAAAACGATCGTCTGTGGGTACGTCCATCGGTTAAAAATCCATACATGCTCAGAATCAAGTCGACGCATGCTCGGAAGCATTGAACTTCATTTTTCTCAGCACGTCGTTGTGTTTTACGTCACCGCGTTCTGAAATGATCAGTTTTATAACCGATGGTGAGTAGGCACGACTGATGAAAGTCAGCTTTATCGGATATCTGATGAAAAAATCCATCAGACCGTTTTCATCGGATGAACCGATCGTGTGTACAGGGCATTAGTTGCCTGTATTGTGTCCAATTTAACATACCCTCATCTGACAAAGTAAAAACAAGAGGACTAACTGGAGTTTGCCTTTTCTCCCTTTGCCTGCATGGGTTTCCTCCAAAACGCCAAAGACATGCTGGTAGGTTAGGCCGACCATACACGGTGCAAATATCTTTCCTGCAACCATGGGTTACAGGAAAGAAGATTGCACGATTCCCTTATTAACACAAGCAGTGCCGACAGGGGAATTCATCATTATCTTCTCAAGGGAGTGAAGACAGTGAATATTGCAGCCGCTTGCGATAATAAAATGAATACGGCAGGCCGGTTACACCCAATTTAATTAATCGATCAACTTGGTACATTCAGCCTGCTCATTAGAAGTTCAAATCGTGTATTGCCAGCCTTTAAGTGGTTATAAAGGGAAAAGGTTTTTTATCTTAATGCATAGAATGTATGTGTGCAGCAGCCCCCCTAATATTTACCTGAGCCAAATCTCGATCCAGCAATCTTGCATAAGAGAATTGGCTATCCGGGACTCTCCCTCCTAATTGGCTGAGACACACAGCGGGCACCATTGGCTGTCAATTAAATCCAGTAAACCAATGAGGAGAGAAAAGGGGCAGGGCCGAGGTATGAAGGGACACACAGTTCATGGCAGGGCCGATGTCTGAAGGGACACACAGTCCATGTGGAGTAGTGGCATAGATCAGGAGCCCCCATAGCAAGTTGCTTGCCAGACACACGACCGAGGAACTCGTCGGAAAAGACACAACTCGTTGGAAAATAGTTCCTTGTTAGGCTTGTCGAGAAACTTGACAAGCTGTCTTTGCGTACACACAGTCAAGACCAAATCTCCTCGTTCTCAAACGCGCTGACTTCAACACATACAACAGCAGGGAAAGTTCAATTCCACTGGCACAACCCTTGGGGCTGCTTTTGCTAATCTCATGTTACTGCGTGTTAGGTAAAAGTTTGGTAAGAGACATTTTTACTTTTCAGTCTGTTACAGCGTGATAAATGTGCTATTTCCATTACAAATGCTACTTTTACCAAGGTGCGCGGGTTTCTAAGCATACACACCAACGTGTTTCTGGTCGAAAACCAGCCTGACGAGGAAATTGAGACTCCCATGGAGGAAAAAGAGAACTTGCTCTCTTTTTTCCTCGTCAAGTTCCTTGACAGTTTCCTCGATGAAAAGCATACACACGACAGTTTTCTTCGGCAAAAAAGCTCTGCCACAGAGTTTCTTGATGGATTCTGTCGAGTTTCTCGGTCGTATGTACGAGGCCTCACATGTTTGTTATTTTTAACCACTTAAGCCCCGGAAGGATTCAACCCCTTAATGACCAGGCCATCTTTTGCGACACAGCACTGCGTTATTTTAACTGACAATTGCTCGGTTGTGCGACATTGTATCCAAACAAAATTGACATATTTTTTTCCCAACAAATAGAGCTTTATTTTGGTGCTATTTGATCACCTCTGCGGTTTTTATTTTTTGCGCTATCAACAAAATCTTACTGCCAATTTTCAAAAAAAATAACTATATTTTTTACTTTCTGCTATAATACATATCTAATATATATGTATATAGAAAAAAATGAATGTATTCATCAGTTTAGGCCAATATGTATTCTTCTACATATTTTTGGTAAAAGCAAAATAGATTTTTTACTAGTAATGGCGGCGATCAGTGATTCTTATTGGGACTGTGTTTTTTGGGAACCAGTGACATTATTACAGTGATCAGTGCTCAAAATATGCACTAACATTGTACTAATGACGCTGGCAGGGAAGGGGTTAACATCAGGGGCAATCAAGGGGTTAAATGTGTTCCCTGTTTGTGTTTTTTAACTGTATGGGGGACTGTGTGACTGGGGAAATACACAGATCCATCTTCCTGCTTAGCACAAAGACAGATCTCAGTGTCATGCCCTTATAGAACAAAAATCTGCCTTACTTACTAAATTGAGTCTACCTGACCCCCTGATTGGTTGGCCAGACGGAGCATGTGCACACGGCCGGGAAGCGTGCGCACCCATAAAAAAGCTAGTGCACGAATTGCCGCTCCGCTACGCCGATTTGCGCAACTGAGCCACCTTGCCGCAGTACATCTGTGGTGGGTAGTCGGCAAGTGGTTAAACCAAAAAAACAATACTTTAGTATCACTTCATTTGGTTCCCGTATAAATTGGCCCTACGATGTGAATGCCTGAAAGTAAGTTAGGGACCTTAACCTCTTCAGCCCCGGACCATTTTGCTGGTCAATGACCGGGCCACTTTTTGCGATTCTGCACTTCGCCGCTTTAACTGACAATTGCGCGGTCGTGCGACGTGGCTCCCAAACAAAATTGGCATCCTTTTTTCCCACAAATAGAACTTTCTTTTGGTGGTATTTAATTACCTCTGCGGTTTTGTATTTTTTGCGCTATAAGCGAAAATAGAGCGACAAATTTGAAAAAAAAAAATGAATAATTTTAGGCCGATACATATTCTTCTACATATTTAAAAGAAAATCGCAATACTGTACGCGTTTGATTGGTTTGCGCAAAAGTTTTACTAGTAATGGCGGCGATCTGCAATTTTTATCGGTACTGCGACCTTATGGCGGACACTTCGGACACTTTTGACACATTTTTGGGACCATTGGCATTTTTATAGCGATCAGTGCTATAAAAATGCATTGATTACGGTACAAATGTCACTGGCAGTGAAGGGGTTAACACTGGTGGGCGAGGGAGGGGTTAATTATGTTCCCTAGGTGTGTTTTAACTGAAGGGGCAGTGGGACTGACTGTTCATAGATTGTATGAACATGCGATCAGTCATTTCTCCCCCTGAAAGGACCGGGAGCTGTGTGTTTACACACACAGCTCCTGGTTCTCGCTCTGTAACGACCGATCGCAGTGATCGCGCTCGCCGGGCACACATCTTGGCACCAGGGGCGCACACCCCTAGTGGCTGAAATGCGAAATTGCGTTATATTACGTGTTTTCGCACAGCCGAGCCGACCTGCCGCCGCAAAACTGCGGTGGCTGGTCGCCTAGTGGTTAAAGGGGTTGTAAACCCACGTTTTTTTACCTTAATGCATCCTACGTCACTGACCCCCCCCCGTTTTACTCACCTGAACCCCGTATTTCCCACGCCGGAGACATGCTCTTCCCCTCTGCTCGTTGTCTCGGCTTTTGAATAGATATATTGATAGCAGCGCAGCCATTGGCTCCCGCTGCTGTCAATCAAATCCAGTGATGCATGCACTGGGGGGCGGGGCAGAGTCTGGCATTCTGCGTCTATGGATGCAAATGCTGACTCAGGAGCGCGCACGCAAGGTAACCCCCCTGGGTGAGCGTAGCGACAATTTGCAGTCGCTTTTAGCCCTCACTAGCGGCCGAAAAGCGCAGCTAAAACGACTGCGCCTCAGTATGAAAGTGCCCTTATTGTAGGCTCCTTGGGGCAGGGACTGATGTGAATGTACAATATTATGTAAAGTTCTGCATAAATTAATGGCACTATATAAGTACCTGTGATAAATAAATTATAAGAGGGTGCAAAAGCCTACTAGGCCTTTGCGCCTTCTTGTTTTTACTTTATCGTTTAGCAGCAAGATTTTCCGGAAGAAGGCTGCATTGGTAAAGCGTACCTGTTCATGATAAGATTTATATAGACTCCGCAGCATTGATGTATATTTTGACTTCAACAGTACCTTGTGTTATGGTTCAAGCATTTTGGATGCCCTCATTTGATACAAAAATGTAAAAAAGCAAAAAAAAAAAAAAATATATATATATATATATATATATATATATATATATATATATATATACAGGCATACCCCACTTTTAAGTACACAACGGGACCGGAGCATGTATGTAAAACGAAAAATGTACTTAAAGTGAAGCAATACCTTTTTTCACTTCTAGGCTGTAGTGGGGGTGCCAGAGGCTTTAGTGGGTGCGTCAGGGGCTGTAGTGGGGGCGTTAGGGGAACACTCACATGTAAATAAGCTCATCTGATGCAAGGGGGGGCCGTTCCAATCCATCCCCCGGATATCGCGCTGCACACAAAGGACAGTGCTGTGGAGAGGCTGGATGGCATTCTGTGGCTGACAGGCTGGAACTGGGCAGGCTAAGTGCTCAGAACTTCAGTTCCGTCTAATGCGGGTGCACGGCGCGGGAATTTGCACTTGTGAGACACTTTACACTCGCGGGTATGTCCGTACTCGCGAGTGTACGTAAAGTGAGTGTCCGTAAAGCGGGGTATGCCTGTATACATATATATATATATATATATATATATATATTGTTTAAAATATTTGTACCCATTTAAAAAAGTAAGGTCGTTCAACTTTTATTGAAGAAAAAATATATAAAATATTTTCCACTTTTCACATGATTGGAGAATTGAGGTGGCTATTCGCACATTATTTTGTGTGAAGATTTGTGGCCTGTTTGGTAATGCATCCTCAAAATATTACATTGTCATTGTTGTGTTTTTTATTTTTGTGTTGCAGCATGCAAATATACAAGGTTTTAAAATTCACATGATATTTTCCCCCTTTCTTTTTGTATGAACTGTTAAAAAAGAAAAAAAAAAAAAAAGAATATCCACACATGCTCCTGCTTACTGTATGTGACTGAAATGTCAAAGCAGATGCTACAGTAGGGAAAGGGAGGGTTCAGCTGATGTCTAGATTCATGCAGTATGTGTTTGTGTGAGGGTACGTGTATTAACAAATAGCTTGCTCACGCAGGGCCATGCCTCCGTTTCATCATCAGCTCTAACCCATCTCTTTCGCTAGCTAACGTACGCCTCCTCTTTCTGAGACAGACTGCTCTAGCTGCTCACAAGGGGGAGATGGGAGTTTGCAAATAGCTACTGCTCCTGATTGCATTCCTACTGCAAGGGCCTCCCCTTCAAATGGCTTGTGCCAGGGCACAACTTTTTCTGTTGCAGCAAATAGGATCATCTTTTCATTTTTTTCCCCTGCTTTTTATTTTAACCCTCTGCTTTTTTTTTCTTCCTCTCTGTCCTCCTGCTCACTACCCCCCCCCCCCACCTCCCCCCCCTTCAGCTATTTACAGCTTTAATTCTTTTTTTTTATTATTTTTTCTGCAGCCTCCTTGATTTTATACTCCAAGATTTTTTGCACCCCTCTATTTATAACCAAAATTGATTTTTATTTTCCCTCGGTGTAACAATGAGCCAAGCCGTGCCAGCTCGCCGTCTTTAAGGAATATGGCTTCCCCACTTGTTTTTTTTTTTTTTCGCAAATCGTGACGTGCTTGCCCGTCAAGTATACAAGCCGCCCTTTTCCGTTTTTTTTATCTTTTACCAGTCGCGGACTAAGACCACCTGACTTAAAGGATGGATAGTTATATTTCCTCTGTTATTCTGACAGTGGATACAAAAGGGAATACTGGTTTTTCCTTTTATTTTTTGCATATTTGCTTCATTCAGTTTTCTCAGCAATTTTTTTTTTTGGATTGCGAGGCATTTGGGTGTGCATAGCAATGCACTGGCTGGGACAGGTGCCAGCTGAAAAGACAAAAGAAAAAAAAAATAGGCGGCAAAGATGGAATATGGCAGTATACAGCGACCTTTTTTTTCCACTGTAACTGTATACATGTAGAATGGCACGAGTTGGCGCAAGTAACTGTCAAAGAGCCTATACATATATAGCTATATGTATATATAGCTATATATATGTATTAATATATCTTTTTTTTCTCTTTTTTTTTTTTTTTGACTGCAGTTTAATTTTTATGTCTCTGCAGATGTAGAAATGGCCATTTGTTTCAAAGGGGGCGGAGAGTTTTTTTTTTTTTTTTTGACTGCTGAATTATTCATAATTAAGTAGTGAAGTAAGACCATTAGCATGCACCCTATATACTGTTTGTCTGTTTGGTAACATTCTTCATTCAAGACTTGTTAACTGCCAGACAAGCTTAACACGCTTCTCTGTTTTTCCCTCCCTTCTTCCCTGTCTCTTTTTTTTTTTTTTTTGCTTTTTGCCTTTCATGCCAGCCCCTCTCAGCCTTCTGTCGTTGCTGGGTGCTGGTAGCCAAGGGGTAGTGGTGGCAGGGGGAACGCACGCTGCCGAGAATCTCAAGCTAGTTGTTAGGTAAGGACCGCCTTCTAGCTCTCACAGGCCTGCAAGCACTTGCACAAACCAAGAAACTGAGCTCTCAGACTCCTCTTGTCTGCTTTTCACAGGAGGCTGCAAGGTGAATGCTTCAGGGGCTCGTGCCTCTTCCACCGGTGCATGAAAACCTTTCCCCATCTATTGACGGGTAAGACCCTTTAATCTGTTATGATGCTGCATGTAATATTTGTATCAGCTAATCAAGCTTTTATTTATCGATCGTCTGTATATTCAGCTCAGACTAGGAAGTTCTACTTTAAACATAACGGCTAGTGCAGCTTAATGGCCTGATTTCTGTTCCTCTCTTGGTTATATTTTATTTTTATTTTTTTATTTATTTTTTGGCACCGTGACCATCTATTTTTTCTTATTTAATTAACTCTGCACCCTTGAGGATTTTGGTCAAACAGACTGTTTAATAATCTTTCAACCATTCTGCTTGTTTGTAAGATTTTGGATACTTTCAAAAATATTTCACGGGGAAATGCAGATGTGTTTTTTTTTACTATACCTATTTTATTGTCTGATTCATAGTCTGGTAGAAATGAATTTATTATCAAGTGTCTTGATCGATTATTAGGACATCTGTGGTCGGTCGTGAATTGAATTGCACTGCAATTTTCTATTGCATAAAGTGTATATAGTTTCTTTGCATTTGCCAGAAAATGTTGTATACCGATTGTCATTGGCATAAAACGGGATATTATTATAATTTAATTTGAGAGGTTTTTTTTCCAACCTATCAATTTGTTGTATGGTCTTTTGTCTTCTTATTAATTATGGAATTTAAAAAATTATATGAAATATTGTTTTATGTATTCAGAAGTCATTACCATATGTTAGTGTGTATCTATGTATGTATATGCACATACATATATACACTGTATATTATTTTCTCATTATATATATTGATAAGTGTAGTATCACTTTGTCATCTCTTTTATATAATCATAATTATACGAAGGTCAAAGTTGCATATTTTGCTCTTTTATGGGTTATTTGTAAATTTCTCCTCAATGCGTACTATCTTTAAAGTTCTACAACACATACGTTTCATTATTTTAACTTTTATTTTCTCATTTTCATTGCTGTCTGTAGGATATAGTAATTAGGGAGGGATAACATTTCTTTCTTTCAATGCTACAGGGCAGTTAGTACAATTCTGATCACCTACAGGTAACATAACGTATTTCATGTACCTACCTTGGCGCCAAAAAAAACGACATGGCATATTGCATACGTGAAATACCCAGATATTAGAACACGGCACTGGTAGTTACAATAGATTTATAAGTGAAACTTGCGTATTAGAAGGTATGTTACAATGTATTGCATGCAGTAATCATTACTAGATACTGCATATGACAATTCGTCACTTTGCAAAAAAAATTATTCCAAAGACACAATCAAAGGCATAAATAAAAGCCTAACACTGTTCTATATGATTCTTTGCAACATTTACGACTTCTAAGTGCAGAGAAAAGAAACCTGCAGCAATTTGACTAAACTGCACTCGTATTACTAATAAAATGGTGACTAATATGTAAGTAAATATGATGAAAAAATGAAATATGTGTCAATTCTGGTTTTAAAAATTGGGACGCTTAATTAGACATGTCATTTAGGCATGTAGGCCTTGCTCAGTAATAGGACATTTTTCTTGCTAGGAGAAATTTAATGTACCTTTCAGAAAATATAAGTTGCTAAAGGGTAATATCATTCTTATTTCTCTAAATTTGTAGAATATGTTTATATTTTAGCAAACGACTGGAAGCATAATCTCCTGTGTTGTCCAATTATTAAGAATCCTTTCCTTATAAATAAGTGAGGGGAGAGAAAGCAATACTTGCCATTGAAAAGCTCAGTAAAGGGCTGAACATAGAGAATTACCTTTGCCGTAAATTTCAATACACGTTCGATTTTTTTTTTCTTCAGGTTTGAATATAAAAAATAAATACAAAAAAAGAACAAGATAGGGTAGGTAGGCCTTCTCTGCCCCAAAGCCTTCACATTTACCAGTCTTTTAACTTCCATAATTCAGTTATCATTTTTATTTTTGCGTATTTATTTGTACACTATTATTGGATACCGACTCGCAAATCTTTGCCGCTAAGCGAATGGAACTTCGGACCTATAACCTGACAAAGCTGAGGAATATATTTAAAAATTCAGGAAGATGACGTGTGTATCTCTGTCATTGTAACTTAAAAAAAATTCCGACTGTCCTCCATTTTTTAAGATGACATAAATGCAATAGTGGCGGTAAAGTGAGGTGATAATGGCGACTATATTTTGCTTAACAGGACTGCCGTCCGGTCCGTTTTTAATGTCCACATAAAAAAATATATATATATATAGATATATATATAGATAGATATTTAACTTAATATATATATATATATATATATATATATATATATATATATATATATATGTGTATATATATTTACATATATATAGATATATCTATAAATCTATATATCTATCTATCTACATATATATATTTACACAGATATATTATGAACTGCAGCCTGAATGCAGCAAGTAGACCCAAGCAGTAGCCTATGAAACCAATGTATTAGATCTTTGTAACAGAATATTAAAAGAATAATTTGAAAGACAGGCCACATAAAAACAGGTTGGACTGCATCCAAGTCCTTTGCTTCACAGTTTTTTTTTTATTTTTTTTAAATTTTTTTCATTATTTTTGCTAAACTGTATAACCAGGTTGTTCGCATTCCCACTTTTACACATTTAAAATATTATATCTTTACCCTCTTTACATTGTAGCTTTAATAAAATATTTCGCTCAGTTAACTTAAATTACGCATATTTTTGGCTACCTAAAGAAGATCGGGGACACATAAAATAACAATACATCTCTAAATGAATTTAAAGAATTGGAATCATTGAATATCTTTAAGGATTATTTTGAGGAGTGAAACTACCACCACATTTGTTTTCTTCGTCAGCCATGTTTGTTTCAAAAATTGATGTGTAACCCCCTAGACCCGCAGATATTTATTTTCACGCTTGCGTGCAAATCCACAACTATCTTCTATTCACGAAGGGTGGGAAAATGACAACGTTTATATTGAATTTCAGTCATAGAAGAAAAAAAAGAAAAAATTTCCAGTTTGAAATAATTTACCCGCAATTCTTGATCATTTGTTAAGTAGGCCAGGTAACATTAAAAACGGATTCGATCAAGATAAAGAAATAGACAGGGACCTTGTAGTGTCTTGGGCATTCGTCTTCAGCATGTACGCTAATGCAAAGTACATTTTATTCCAATTTTTTTGATTTAATAACATTTATAGGAACAGCTGTTGGGCTTAGAAAGGCCTTGATTGTTTTCGGGTCCTTTGTATCAAGTAATACGAAGAATTTGAAACAAGAATTTGTAATTACTGTACAGACTGCGTGCACTTGTTAACGGATAGCAGTCAAAGCAGAAGTGGAAGCTTCTGAAATATATGTGTGTGTGTGTATACTGTATACATATATATATATATATATATATATATATATATATGTGTATGTATTTTGTCTATATGTGTGTCAGTGTATGTGCGGTAGAACTGTGGTTATGGTAATAAATATTATAGCATATGGTATATTTAATGAACATATTCTCACGCAGAGTATAGATTCTACTGCGGATTCACCCAGTTATGTAAAACTGTCAAAGAACAATAATATCCAGCAGTTTTTTTCTTGGATAAACCAACCTAATGAGGGAAGAGACGTCATGTATGAATCTGAGACTGGTTATTTGTTCTGTAGTGTAAGAAAAAAAAAATGTGCGTGTATATGGTGTGCTGGGAACAGACACACACATGCATATGTATGTATATATATATATATATATATATATATATATATATATATATATATATACATGTGTGTGGACCTGCAGCTCACCATACACACACACACATATGTATACCCTATATACCACACACACACGTCCATATAGATATATATAAAACTACCAGACTGGATCACCTGTACAAATGACATTTTCCATAAATGTGGGTGAATGTGTGCCACACTAGTACTTATGAAGTGACTGTCAAAATTTTCCTTAATTTAGCAGTTGAAATGAGTCCGTTGTTAACCCTCTGTGCCACTGGGTGAGGAAACTGAATTTTTATAGCACAACACTTAATAATATTACGCATTGCAGACAATGCACTCCATAAACAGTATACATTATAAACGGTCAATAAACATATCTATACACTGAAGGTTAGAACACAGAATTACAGTATATCCCTTTTATTCACTTGATGCTGTACTTTTTGGTAATATATTAAGGAATAGAAACCAAACAGAGTCAGGGTCTTTTTACATGATCTTTTATTTAGTTTAATACAATATTATTACAATAAAATGAACTTACCTCTGTTGTATCGCTGAATGCATATATTATATAGAAGTGATTAAGTGTTCTCCCTTGTAAACAAGTAGTGTAGCGGAATACAATGCAATGTCCGGTAAAATATTACAATATATAACACTACCTGTAGATCATTAACTGGTAGAATGGTCAGTTGGTTGTGTATTACAGAATGTGATCGCTCCACATCCTCTTAACTTGCAAAATGCTTTACCAAAACGCTAAGATTAGGATTTGTTCATCTAGCCCGTACAGGTTTAATCACTATAATTATGCTTACCGCGCGCTGAAACGGGTACTGCCAACTTCTCACGACCTTGATCTTGGCGGGTCACCTAGGCATGGCCTTGCCTCAAAAAGTAGGCACACCATGGACCTACAGTAGCACTCATGGCTGACTACAGAATCTGCCTATCGCCAAGCAGTACTATTTGCTGCGACAGTCATTCCATGTTGTCAGGTTAGCCAAGAAAAGGGGAGCATGTGCGTACAGTAAAAAGACTGATCTCTATTCTCTTGGTTATACCATGTTATATGCTTTTCCTGCAAATGATTCTTGAATGGATTGGGTGGTATATTAATATTAGCCTGCCTTAGATTAGACATACCGCTAGATATTTCAAAGCAACATGCCAGATTTTAGCGGTGATCTTACCATGTAAGGGTTCTTGCACCACTTGGTGGTTCATACATGTGCTTCAAATTTTCAAAGGCACTATTTATTGCCAGAATTTCGGCTTTGGTATTTGTATGGTGTTGTATGGCTGAGCATTTTCATTTTTTTTGGAGGAAAAGAATAGACCCAGCCTTATTGTGTGCTGACTTGAGTTGCCATCCAAGTTAGGATAGAAGGCTGCAACAGGTCCATGTATGCAGGTTATGCAAGAAAAGAGGGGCATGTCTATATTGCCTCCTGTTTTCTCAGTGAGATATCTGTCCATTGATATGACATATTCAAAATTACTAAGAGATCTGTCTTTTAAACAATATTAAGATTAACATGCAAACTTAGATCACCCAAGCACGGATGTATGGATGTATGAATATGGGAGGAAACAGCAGTCAAAATACACCTGCCTCCACCTTGAACCCCTAGGGAAACTAGCCAATGGCTAATAATAAAAAATAAGGATGGATGTAGATGAAGATTGTTAACTGATCGCCCTAAAACTGGCCATAGCTGTCAACACATCTATAGGTGCCATTAGACTGCATTCCCTCATTAGCCAATGAGAACTAAGAAAAAAACAAGAACAACGCGTATGTTAATTAATGACTGCAGTGCTATGAACCTGTGGACTGCATATTCCCTACCCTGTCTGTCTAAATGAGTACGTGTCCCTGGGATTGGCACTGTGCACAGGACTAAGGTGAGACTCACTAAGGATCCAGATGCATTGTATTGTATAGTCCGGATTTTAGGGGGACATAATCCTACTTGAAAGTCAAAAGGTGACATTCAATACGAGAGCAGATGGTTTAAAAAATGGAGAGAATGTCAGACATTGATTGACATTGTACCAGAGTGTACCTGACAATGCTCGGCACAGGAGCAAGGGTAGGACAATCTTAGAAGAGAGCAGTTTAGGAAAGGTCATCAGCATAGCATGGAGGGAGCACACTGGCGCCATTATGCTGTATGCCCACTGCAGCTAATGCCTCTCCATGATGCCGCTGGGTAAAGCTAGAGAGAATTTTTTTTTCCTGTGATTGCAGATGCAGCTGTGCCAGCTTTTATTTATCTATCTCGTCAATGCCCATTTCAATATGCAAATGTTTTATGCACATCAACACAGCTAGCAGGTCTTTATGAAGTGCAGCAAACATGGAATTAACAGCTGCGTTTGAGACGTGTCATGGTTAATATGTTATTGTATTATTTTATTTTTTTAACAGAACACCAAAAAAAGGGAAAATGTGTATACAGGCCATGTGTTTGGCTATTGAAAGTGAAAAATAACATATTTGCTAAATTATGAATATAACTGGTGTTTTTATGAGATATAAAGATTTCCGTCGTATTTTTACACTGTGCTCATTTTATTTAACCACCAAAGATAGACAACTAAACACAAATGACGTTCAATAAATATATTTCATGTTTGTATTATTGGAATCCCCAGAAAATTACATCAATGCAGCTGCAAAGTGAAGAATTTCTGAATTCTAATTTTCATAATACTATTTAGATTAAGTTCCTTAGATGCTAAAGCATATTCTAATGTGGATAGAAATAGAAATATCCTTATGTACTCTATGATAATAGGGTGTCAATGAAAAGACATATGTTACAACACATGTTTATGTGTGTGTTGGGGGGGGGGGGGGGAATGCATCAAAAGCTAAAGTATTGCTTGTCTTGGGAAGAACAAAACCATTTGGGATAGGTACTCTAACCTGCAGACGTTCTTCCTAACCCCATAGATATAAGATCGTCACCCAATGCAGCTGAGAAGAGCCAGATCAGGCAATCATCATCCCACATCTATGGGCATATTGACATATAACTGAACTCTATGAAGAAGTAAAAGACACAAATTGATGCAAACAAAGGAAATAGATCCTCATGCTAATCATGCATCCCAAATTTATTTACGGGGTAGCAGACACCACTTCTACCGGGCGCCTGAATATACAAATTGTTGAAAAGTCGTCAATCTTCTCCAAAACTGCTTATAGAATCTTTATTATTGTAAGAACAGGGTAAAACGCATTGTCTGTGCTGACGCGTTTCAGCCAATTCTGACTTAAATCACTCGATGCCCAGGGCAGTTTTGAAATTTTTCACATACACGTTGAAATCGGCTTTCTAAGTAATGTTTTCTAAGAAAATTTCTTAGAACTAAGTAATGTTTTCTAAGAAAATTACTTAGAACCGCCAAGGGTATATTTTATGAAATCAGAGGGCCTTAAAAATAAAATGGTGGCTGTTGTAATTTTTAATTAATACATTTGGGAGGCTGTTTATAAAATGCAAATTTTCTGGAAAAAAATTTACTTTAGTGAATTTTAGTGCACACAAACACAATATAATACCCAACTTTGGGTAAAACATAAAAGGTGATGCTACGCTGAGTAAATAGATATCAACTTGTCAAGATTTAGGGCTCATTTCCACTGGCGTTTTTACAGCCACTTTTCTGAGCGTTTTTTGCAGCTTAAAAACGCCTGTCCATGTTAGTCTATGGCCTCATGCCCACCATGACGTTTTTGAGCTGTAGATGGCTAAGCTGCAAAAAAAACGCGGGACCAGTGCGTTCTGAAGCTCCAGCAATAGAGCTGTAAAAACGCCAGACATTGAAAAACGTTCAAAAACGCTCAAAAACGCCGCCGCGGCGTTTTTAAAGCTCCAGCTCAAAAAAAAACGCTCAGAAAAGTGGCTGTAAAAACGCTGTAGATGGCTAAGCTGCAAAAAAAACGTGGGACCAGTGCGTTCTGAAGCTCCAGCAATAGAGCTGTAAAAACGCCAGACATTAAAAAACGTTCAAAAACGCTCAAAAACGCCGTTTTTTTAAAGCTCCAGCTCAAAAAAAAAAAACGCTCAGAAAAGTGGCTGTAAAAACGCCAGTGGAAATGAACCCTTAAAATTGCAAACGAAATGACGACAAACGATTGTACCTAAAAATGTCCATAGGTAAAGTTTTAAAGGCCTTTAGAGGTTACCAATTTAGAGTTAGACATAAGCTCTGGTACTAGAATTATTGCTTTCACTCTTACATTCAGGGCAATACCTCATGTGTAATCCCTGTTTTACATATGCGTGCCGGTCCTGTGTGCCCTTTGCATTTGTGTACCAGCACGGGCAGGGCCATCTTTAATATCAATTGGACCCTGGGAAAACACTTTCTAGGGCTCTACCAAATCCATTTATTAACTATTTGTGGGCAGTGCAGGCTCAGGGGTAGCTGCTTTGGGTCCACAACAATGACTGGGCCCGGGGAAGCTGCCTCTTTTGCCCTGCGTTAAAGACGGTCCTAAACAGGGGGGAATGGGGTGCTTTAAAAAAATGTTTTATTATTTTATTTACATTTTTTTTTTTTATTTAACATTTTTGCTATCACAAGGGATGGGCAACATCTCTTGTGATAGCTTGGGCAGTAATAGGAACTCTTTATGAAGAGATCAGAATATCTAATAAACCCTGATCCTTCTTTTGCCCTGCAAAGCATCTGATTAAACACGGATCCGTTTGATCAGATACTTCCCTGGCAGAACCAAAAACAGAAGTGATGAAATCCTTGTCACTACAGCCTTCATTGGTGACAGAGGAGAGGGAGGAACGGTTGTTCCTTCATCTTCAGTGGGGGCAGTCAGCCCCACCACTTGAAGCGGTCCTGGACTCCCCAATGGAATGAAAGCGAGGAAATGGTGACAGGCATTGTCGAGAGGGGGCACTTTCTAGACCTGTAAGAGTGATCGGGCAGCTGTGAAGCCGCTCCAATCACTGTTACCTGAAAGCTGGTCACCAGCTGTAAAAATTGATACTGGGATCATGGCTGCAGCCAAAATCCTGTTATAACCACTTGCTCTCTAGTCAAAACATATATACGACCTGGGCTGGATATAATTATTCATAGCACACAAATGAATGCAACTCCATATTCATTCATATAGCTTAAAACGTAAACCGCTTAGGTACCTACATTTGACTTGATATCCGTCTCTTGAATAGCAAAACTCAGATTGAGATATGGAAAAGCAGAACAAGTAGCCGGAGCTGCAGTGCTCATGTGCTAAGAAGAGACATGCCGATAGAAGTAGAGAGCAGATTGACAGAGATGAGCTCATCGGTCTGCTGCTTCTCCTTTTACTCTCCAAGGGGATTCTGGGCTTCCATAAAGGGCTGTGCTGTATGGCAGAGCTGTGTAAATCTCAGAACTGGATGGACAGAAATACAGATATTTTTTGCAGGTAAAACAGGCCCCATATATTTATTTAATCTATGTTTTTAGATAATTGCCTGGGATTCAGCTTTAAATGAAGGTCATCAATCTGTACAAAGTCACTGAATCCTATTAAAATTTATATTAGTCACATTGCAGCTACTTGTCCTCTACAAACTTAGCAGAACTGATGTAAGCGTAACACACCCAGACTTGAGGAGCACCTCAATTCTAAAGGGTTTCTTGGAAAGTTAAGACAATTTCTCGAAGTCAGCAAAAAAAAAAAAGTAAAACTGCCTGAGGTGCACTGTGAGCTCATGTTTCTCCACATGCTCAGGAGTGTTTGTATTTCTTGAAAACTAAAGAATTTTGCTGAGTATGTCTCTTGGCCTTCAAAAAGAAAATTGCATATATACAGCCATACATGTGCGATTAGAATCATATGCTTCCAAGAAATTCTAGCCCTAAACAGCTCTTTAAAGTGGTTGTAAACCATTCCATATACCCAATGAAGTTAAGGTCCTCTGGTAATACACAGAAATCAAACAAATCCTCTTGCATAAGCTGTACTTGTTTATCTGCAGTCTTCTCTTCTCTAGTGCAGAGTGTATACAGCTTGTCTGAGCTTTCAGAGAGTAGGGGACGGGGAGCTGAAGTTACACTCTGCAGAGCTCAGCGAGAGTTGATTGGAGGGAAAGGACACACCACTCTTCACACAGTAACAGAGACTGTCAATCACAGGCTGTGTGCTGGAGCTCCATCCCTGTCACCTTTATATTTCTTGGTCTCAGGAAAATGTGTCAGAAATGATTCATGCTCATAGCAGAGGAATGGGGCAGCAGCCTGAGATGATAGGTTTAGCTGTTTGTGACCAATTACAGCCAGACAAAGGTGCCCGATGCTAGTCCCTGCATTATAGCTGAACTCCAGGAAAACTCCGGGAAAACAGCTAAATACACAATTACAGTATATTATTATATGGGAAATGTTTTGCAAAGTATATGTTTGTTTATTATCCATCCAATCCTGAGATTTACCTAGCCTTTCCAGAGACCTGATTTTTCTCTGCTGCATTAAGTAATACTTACAGGTCTGGTCCCTCCCCTAGATTGTGACTGGACAATAAAATGAAAATCAGAAAACTGATGAGCTTATCTCTCTGTCACTCGGCTCTCTCCTCCTATCAACACGCCCCTCGTTAGCACATGAGCACTGCAACACAACTAACTGGCTTCTTGTGCTGCTTCGCCCTCTTGTAGTCTGAGTTCTGCTGTACAGGGGATTGCTAGTGGCTCATAGATACCAAGTCAAATTTAAGTACTTACACTGCTTGAATGTAAAAAAATAAAATATTAAATGGCTGTATAAATGACTACAGAGCCTCATTAATGTGCATATTTATTGTCCCCCCTGGAGTTCAGCTTTATTGAATGACTTAATGTAACCATAGGCTCAGTTCACAAAGCTTAGCCATGTGACTGTACGTCTCAAATATCATTGGACAGTGATATAAAAACTGGCACAAAAAAGATGTGTCGTTTCTTAACCACAGACATGACCACTGAAGTTAGCACCACATCCCTAGATTAAGAAGATATTGGAGTATGTATGGGATTTTTACAGTGTGTATACTAGGAAATAGATCTAAAGAAAATATTAAAAGAAAAACATTTTATGTTATTTTAACATTAGTTAAACATATCTAAAAACACAGCGAGTACATATAGTACAGTCCTTATGGATACAGCAAGTTTGATGTAGTTCCAAACATGTTTCGCCCTCAATCTGGGCTTCCTCAGGGGATGCGATCCACCTAGAGCACAAACCTTCTAATATAGAGAGATATATACATTGATGTTGATTTAAAACATTTTAGAAAATAGAAAAAACAAAATAAACACCCAAAAATAGTCAGACAAATAAAGATGTGCATATTCGGCTCCCTACTCACCCCTGGATCTAGGAAAAAATATAAAAAAAACTGCAATCAATGGAGATTCAAGGATTCTATAAATGCCACAACAAGCCAAGGACTGCAGGTGAGACCATAAGAGGCATTTAAGGACCGACTAGATGGATAATAATAAAAAAAAAGTTGTGTTTTTATCCTGTTGTATTTGCTTTGTGAATTAAGCCTATTTATACCCCCAGAGCAAAAAAATAAAGGATACCTCTGTTCTAATGGAAACTCCCTACGCCCGATGATGAGTATTCTGTTTACTTTGTAAAGATTTGCTCTTATTTCCTGTGGGTTGTGTAAAGGCAGCCTATTGAATGAAATGAGCTGCCAATGCACCCTAATGTACCCAACTGGACAGGTCCACTTTTTTGTAACACAAATAGTCAATATTGTGCATTGTGGCATGCTGCAACATAGAACATAGGTGCTTTGCCTTAAGCCCCGTACACATGGGCCAAATATCGGCCGAAATCAACTGTTCCAGTGGAGACCAGCCAACATTTGGCCCATGTGTGCAGCTTCCTGTCTGAGGACCAGTTTCTGTTGAACAAGAATGCTTGAAAATTCTGCTTCTGCATCCGATCAGCGCTTGCAGTCAATGGCTACGAGTGCTGACCAATAAGTTCTGGTGGAGGAGCGATCCCAATATCAGAAAACAATAGCACAGTGGGGGAGATCGCTGAACTAACATTGCATTAGTATGACGACCTCAGTTGTTTTTTTTTCGTTCAGACCGAAAAAAATATGTTGCTTGTGTTCTGGGCTTTAGGGTGTTGCAGTGATTTTCAGAAAGGATCGCACTGCTGTAATTTGTCTTATGTGCTGTACTGTGTGTTGGGATAGTACATGTGCTACTATGATGCCTTAATGTAAATGAGCCCTTAACCCTCTATCCAAAACTGGAAAAAAAGTTTTGGCTTTACACAGACTTTAAGATTTATCCCCATTTCTGCTTCGGGACATTGTCGTGGTTGTGGCATGCTCTAGGGGCTGGCAGCATAAGGATCTCAGAATCTATAGGAAAATCTGTCTCTTCCAGACCCGAAACCCCCTCCACAAACCCCTTCAATCTGGCTGCACGTTTATTTATTCAGGCTTCGTGCCAGATTTGGCATCTAATGATATATACATTATTCAGGCACCTGTGTCACATTAGTGAAGATGCAATTAGAGAATTGCTGTGCTGGGCAATTTTCTGGCACAAAGATTTCTGTGGGTAGGGTCGAACTTTAACAATGGAGCTAGCAGACTGTGGACATCTTCAGATTTTGTCAGATGGCCAAGTACTCTCTAGTAACACCCCTCAGCAGTCTCATTTTGGGGTAATTTAAAAGAAAAAAAAAATCACTGGAGCAACAAAGAACAGATTCTCGTGTGTAAAAGCATGTGATTAAAGAAGAATAGGAGCCGTTCTTATTTCAGACATTTGTGCATGAGGCATGGAGTTCTAAAAAAAAACATCTGAAAGGGGTCGCAAGAAAATTTGTTTTCATGTTCCATCCTCCTTTGCTTTTTTCCCAGTTTATGTGACGTGCATTCTTACTATGCATGAGTAATAGTTACAATTAGGTGGAGGGTAATTCCAGAAGCCATTAGATGTAGGGATCCAGGTGGCAATAAAATCGCCATGGCAACCAGCAAAAAGTGAAAGGTGGGTGTGACAAGAAGGACACAGCAAAAGGAAAGGAATGTGAAAAGGTAGAAAAAAATCTAAGCTGATGTAAAGTATATTCAAAAACGAAAAAATATATATATTGAAGCTTACTTGTCCTTGGAGAAAATGTGATGGCTGCATCAGTTTTTTTTTTCCCTTAGCTTTCATCTGATGATGCTGCCAGTTAGGCCCTGTACACACGAGGAGACATGTCTGATGAAAACGGTCCGCGGACCGTTTTCATCGGACATGTCTCCTGGGATATTTTGGTCTGATGTGTGTACACACCATCAGACCAAAATCTCCGCGGACAGAGAACGTGGTGACGTAGAAGACACCGACGTCCTCAATCCAGGAAGTTCAATGCTTCCACGCATGCGTCGAATCAATTCGACGCATGCGCGGGATTTCGGTCCGCTGGTTAGACGTACTAACCAGCGGACATGTCCGACGTACTAACCAGCAGCCTAACACTTCCTGTCCCAGGGTCAGTAGCTTTACTGTATGTATGAAAGACAAGAGTGGGAAAGTAAGCGCATTGGGACTCATAGGTGTGCGCACAGGGTGTGCCTGGGCACACCCTAATAACCCTGTGATGGGCAGATTCCCCTTGATGCTTGACTACAGAGAAAGGGACTGGGGAATTTCTGTCCTCAGTGCCTTTCTCTGTCTCAAAAGTGAGACATCAGCGGGCCGGCGTATCTTTGCACCAGACCCACAAACCAACATACGCCTAAAAACTGGCCAGCCTACGCCGACGTAGCTTACATACGCTGGCTTAGCATGGGCGCACTTTTCGTCTGGACGCATGTTGCTACTCCCATTGATTAGGCATTCAAACATGCAAATGAGGGAAATACGGCGATTCACGAACGACGAGGTGCGCGGAAATTGTACGTCCGGAGTAAAGTTATTCCCCATAGATGAGGCGCAGCCCGGCAACAGACATGCAAAGGTCTGCACCAGAGCACACAGGCCGGCGTATTGGGCGTACATTACGTTCACGGCGTACATGGTGAGGCGGTGTAGCTTAGGCATTTGTGCCGGCGTGGTTGTGAGCATGCGCATAAGGGTGCTGTTTCATGCGTCCACCTCACGGCAACGTCATGGCGCATTCGCATGTTTGTGATACGCCGGGCGTAAAACACTGCACCATGCTCGGACCATCATTTGCATGGGGTCACTCCCACTTCCACCTACACCGGGCCTGCTCCTTGGAAAAATATTCCATGCCGACGCAGCGTTGGGAGCAATAGCTTGCTGAATGCAGTACTTGCCTCTCCACAAGAAAATATAACCTGACAAAGGAGTGAGGCTTTCCCCATTAGATTCATTGGGTTTAGATATGTACATTAAGTGCAAATGTTCCACTAGAAATGAAAGCAAGGGTTGGGAACCTGTCAATGGTGCTAGGTTATTTCTTTAAAAAAATAATAAAGTGCAATGCACACTGGTGATCTTTTATCTCTTCCATGTTGTTCAGTTAGATGTCCACCTCTCAAGGATTGCCTACCTCTGAATAAAAGGAACATTGTACAACTTCCAAAAATCCAAAAGTTTAGAGTTAGCTTCAGGATATCTGCATAAACGTGCACACTTAAGCAGTGGCAGCATGCTGACGTATGCATAATTAGTTAGTTATGGGATTAACCCATATCTGATGTCTATAGCACTTTAAAACCTAGTCACATGTTCATGTAGGTCTGTTGTAGACTAAGGTCATCATACTCAATGCCTACTTTTAAAATCAAAATTCAGAGGCCTAGATTCAGGCTCAAAAAAACCCATGAATGCTTTTCTGAGGAGATTGTACAGAAAATAGACTTCATATAGTTCTGCAAAATATAGTATGTGATAGAACTGTAGTATATTCAGGGAAAATGTAACCTTAGGCAAAGAAAGGCTACGGGCAATAGATACAAAGAGGCGTCTTTTCAATTTATTGGAAACAGATTTTCTTCCCATCATCATAAAAGAACGATCATCTTATATAACCTTATTTGTAAAATATATTATTTAAGTGAGATTAGGACAAAGAAAATACATTTCAACAAAAGAAATGTTACTTAGGGCACCAACAGATTTGTTCTTACTGGCTTCAGCGCTTAGGCCACAATGGTAGCACGATGTTCTATATCGTATTGTAATACAGTTTGTATAACAATCATGCTTAAGGGTCAGATTCTGTTTGAGGTGCAGTCTTCTATCATAGCTCACAACTGGCCCTCTTTTTCAACTAAATCCTTCTGGCCCTCTTTTTGGAAGGACATTTTGTGGAGAAATAAAAAGCACTTGTGCGTTTAACTAATCATATTTGTTTAATACTATTTCATAGTGAAATTGGGGATAGAGCATGGGTGTGTCCTTTGCTTACATACTTTGTGGTAGGAGGTGTCCCTCTATTTCTTCTCATGAAGTTGGGAGGGATGTTCTGTGTCTGTATAGAGTTTTATAGAATTCAAATTTAGCATTCGAACAAATTAATCATGATCCAAATAAATAATAACTACATTGACCAAATGTTAATTTATTATCACTGTAAGCATTTCAGTAAGTATAGTCCAACTGGGTGGATGATGATGATGTTATATAAAATGCAGTGTTTTATACCTGTACTAAAATATAGAGCATTTTGTTGCTATAATTGATTATTTTAATGTAAGTAGTAAAGTCTTTAACTTTGTAAACCATCATTCAATACAAAAGCTTGTAATGGTGATACCTTTATTGGCTAACTTGAGTTCTTAAAAATGCAAGCTTTTGGGATCCCTTAGATTCCCTGCTAAGGCTTTATACAATTCAGTTATATTTTTTGTATTTTTTTTTTGTATAAAAGTTTAATCCCAACTGTGCTGTCCTTACAATAAATCAACCCCAAGTTTAACAGAACTTCTATTCACTCTGTGTGGTATTTTCAGTGGTTCACTCAATCCTTCTCCATCGCGTGTAGATGTGCTCTCACCTTAAATGAATGGCCTATATATTATAGAGGTCATATAAAGCTTTTTTCCCCTTCCTAATGTCCAGGCTCTGTATGCACCCTTTTGCTCCAGTGTTATGCACAACATATTTTATTTATGATGTATTGTGTTTAAATGAGATTAGCACTACTGTCTTATACTTGTACATCATGACACACCTACCTGTTGTGCTCTCTTCCAGTGATGTAAGGTCCTTGTCTTCCGGGTTCCTTGCTTTGCCCATTGTTCAGGCACTAATGATGTATCTCCTGTGCATGCCCACTGAGTTACATTACCTTGTGACTGGGATCTATTCCCAGCATCTGTAAGATCCTAGAACTGTACACTTAAGTGTACCACTGCCAGTATACAGATTTAAAAAAATGACTAACAGGTATGTAAAGCAGTTTTTTTGGCAGCAGAGACTTCTAAACTCTCATCTACCTCTTACCTGCTGGCAAATGTTGAGGTTGATTTAGGCCCCTTTTTCACGTGTACAATGACTTGGGAATGCAACGTCGCATGACAAGTCGTTCCCCATGATTTCCAATGACAACCATTTAAATTAGTACGACTTTAAGTCGCTGTGACTTCAAAGTAGACCATGCACTACTTTGGTTCGACTTTGATGCGAGTTGAGGTCCATAGACTTCAAGTCTCCCTGAAATCATGTCAAAAGCCGCGTTAGTGTAAAAGAGGCCTTCGTAAAACTGTAAAGTGCAAAATCTGAAGTAGCTCTGCGTAGAAACCAATCAGTTTCCGTTTTTTTGTTGTTAAAGCTTGATAGAACAAGCTGAAGTTAGAAGCTGATTGGCTACCATGCACAGCTGCACCAGATTTAGTTCTCTCCAGTTTTAGTAAAGCAACGTAACAACGTAACATAAGTTGTATCTGTTTATCTGCAGTATTCTCACCTCTACATCCATTCAAAGTTTAGAATATTTAAAGCTCAGAAAATAGGTGTCGGAGAGCTGAAATTGCACTCTGCAGAGCATAGTAGGGAGAGCTCTGAGAGGTGATAGGAGGGAAGGGACACACCCCTCCACACAGCACACATGAACAGAGCTAAGAATGTCAATCAGCTGTTTGCAGGAGGGAGAGGAGGAGAAGCAGGCATTCAGCCACTACATGGAGGGATTGGTTCCTCTACATGCCGGTGCCATCCTATCCAGGCCGACAAAGGGCCCTCACCCAATGGTGACCCCTATGATCCCTGGTACACAGTATCAAGGTATTGTTCATAATTTATGTCTAAGCTTTACATCCACTTTAAGGTTTATCCTCTTTAAAATGATGCCCATCTTTTTTAATCTTTGCACAAAGGGGAAGGGGGACAAGCGGCTGCTAAGCGTAGTCATTTAGTAAACGCTTTAATAGCATAAAATCATACGCACTCACATGAAGCCAATGAAGAAAAATGCTCATCGCATGTATAAAGCCATGGTCTGTGGTACGGATGTGGCTGTAGCCAATTTTATACAAAAATTACAAGGCTCTTTTACAAGAGGAGTTGAGAATCTTCACACAATAAATTGTATGAATATTCATTTTATTATCCAATCATGTGGAAAGGAAATTGCTGTTTTTTGTTTCGTCTACACACAGTTGGGTATTGGGTGAACAGTAATTGTTTTTCACATAATTTCAATGAATATTCCCAAGTTATATTCTGTGAATGTCTCAACTCCTTTTGTAAATCAGCCCATTTGTGTTGCCAGAAGCGTCTACAGCATTGAAAGGCATATCAGCCACTACCATAGTCAAAATCCCAAATACATATGCCGGCATGATCTGACTTGCTATCTGGTGTAACGTTTAGGCAGAAGGGTTAATGAACACTGCTGAATCATGGATATGGCTTACAAGGTTATATGACATCCTAAAATATGTAAGCAAAGCAAACAAACCACAGTAGTAAAAATACACAGTGTGCCTTCTATCCAAAGGGCTTAGGTGTGCAAAACCCCAGCTCTGCACGCTTCAATTGAAAGCCCCAAACTGCACTCTTTAAATTAAATTAAGTGCACGCTTCGTCTATTAGGTTTCAGAAAGCCAAGTCTGTTGTTCAATTACCTAGTGATAGAGCTGAGGATTAGCTGGATAGACCACCTCCGAGCTAAACGTTCAGGTTAGTTTAAAAAGTGCATCTTTTTAAAAACAAAAGTTATATTATTTATTTCCCTCTTTCCCGAGTAGCTAATCCTAAAGAGACATTGATTTCCAGTCTATGAGATTAAATAAATTGCCTGTTAGGCCATAGCATAATTATCAGTGGAGTGACAGCATGCAAAAATATAATGCTTAAAAGGGTTTGAAACAGAAGGTATTTAGTGAGCCCCCTCCATCACAAAACCAGTCTTCAAGAGGTTCTAGGAAAAGGGGTGGAGACATGCAAATCTTTTTTAGACATACACTATATTACCAAAAGTATTGGGACACCTCACTTTACATGCACATGCACTTTACCGGCACCCCAGTCTTAGTCCGTAGGATTCAATATTGAGTTGGCCCACCCTTTGCAGCTATAGCAGCTTCAACTTTTCTGGAAAGGCTGTCCATAGGGTTTAGTGTGTGTCAATGGGAATGTTTGACCATTCTTCCAGAAGTGCATTTGTGAGGTCAGGCAATGAGGTTGGATGAGAAGGCCTGGCTCACAGTCTCTGCTCTAATTTAAACTCTTTATTGATTAAAACCTTCTATACAGTCTGTACCCAGAGGCGCCTCTTTTTCTTTTTTTTTTAAACAGCAAAGGGTGTGGCATTGACAGGTAGGGGTGGGTCATATTTAAATTAGGGGGCACACAAGTTTTGTCAGGCCAAGGGAAGCACAAAACCTAAATACACTACTGGTGGTAGTATATGTTGAATTTGATTCTTCTAAATTTGGTTATAGTGTGTACATAACCCAAACCATTTTCCTTTTCAGTTGGATGGAGTGTAAAAGGAATAGAACCCCATCCATGTTTTATTGTTGTCTGTGCCCTTGCTGGAGAGATTCACCCTCTCTGATTATCATGGAGACAGAAACTAATGGGAAATCCCAACTTTTACAGGATTTTTTCATCAACGGGGCAAAAGGTGAAGGCAAATCTTCCACCGTAACACAAGTTCCGTTGACAAGTGCCTGAGAAGGGACTTCCCCTCACTTTGTAAACCTTTCCTCTTACGTCTACTTGGTTCTCCAAAACAGAAAGTGGAGATAAATCTACCCAACAGAACACAGAAAAAAAACGGACATGGGCCTTTAACCCCTCAATGTTCAGGAAATCTTGTAACATTTTGAATACGGTAATCTTTATTTCAAGAAATAACATTAGCCATCTAGGTAGTAATGTGATCTCTGCATCTATGCTCCACCTTGTCATTTTTTATTTTATTTTTAATAAATATGTTGTTTTTCCCACATATAATTACAAAAAGGATATTAAAAAAAAATACTCTCCTTATTTTTAACTTTAATAATTCTTGATACTCTTGCATATAAGCATGATACCCAAAGTTATCGTATGGTATGTACTTCTTACAAGCAATACTTTATTCTGTCATTGCCTTTGTAATTGCTATAGAATGTTGAACACACTGTAGGTCTCTATTTTAAAAAAGCATGTTTTGTCTTAATTTTGTATATTTAAACTTTAAATAAAAGAAAATTTAATACAGAAAAGTCAGGAAAAAAGGAGGAATATTGATAAAAAAAAAAGGTAAAAACTGTTGAAAATGAAATCAGCAAAATAAAAAATATAAAAGTACTAGAAGACACTCCTTATTTTTAGTGTAGCTTTCCTACGCTAAAAATAATGACTTATATCTAGTTTAAAGTGCTCTAAAAACAGCAATGTTTTCCTGGGTTGTATTCTCCTTTGTCAAAATATGGTGAAAATGGGTGAAGACATTGCCCAAGGCAGCTTTAAAAAAAGAAAAACTGTCAGAATTAACATTTCCCATGATACAAAAAACGGCAAAATGGCAGCATTTGTAAATAGCTACCAAATTGTTTGCTGATGCAATCGTAGACACAATTTCCTCTAAAAAAAATTAAATCTATAAACATTGTGATTATGTTCTCTCCTTTACCTTTTATAGAACTATATGGTTTGTTTCTGGTCTCTTAGGCCGTGTACACACGATCAAATCTGTCTGCTGGAAACGGTCGGCCAGACCGTCCCAGCAGACAGATTCGATCGTGTGTACGGGCGAGCCGACGGATTTGGCCAGCCGACAGATTTCAAAGCATGCTTTCAAATCTGTCGGCTGGGAACCCGTCCGCCCGACATGTCTGCTGGTTAGTACGGTAACCAGCAGACATGTCTTCTCGCACACGCGTCGAATGGTTTCGACGCATGCGCGGAAGTGTTTTACTTCCTGGTGCGGTGACGTGGCGGCGTCAACGTCACCGCCACGTCAGCGCGCCGTCTGCCGGTGGGGATTTTGGTTGGATCGTGTGTACACGATCAAACCAATACGTCCCCAGCAGACAGATTTGTTTAAATCGGTCTGTCCGACCGATTTGAACAAATCTGTCTGCTCGTGTGTACGCGGCCTTAGAGCCCAATCCCACTATCACATTGCAGCAATGCATGTTACATGCGATGCGGTCCCACCCCAACTCACCTTAGACATGCGCAGTGTGACCCTATAGCAGTAGAGGCTGAGGGTTCTGTGCATGTTTATGTTTGAAACGTGGAAGTATGCTCGCTCATGGGATGCTGGAAATAAGTGTCTTATGTTTGAAGTATCTTTGAACTTGGGGCTAATGACTTTGGTTGGAGTTTTGGTCGCAGGCTTTGAGCATGCTGGTCATGGCCTACTGGTAAACATTAAAATTGAGGACACTATTTGCAAACTGCATTGCACATACTGGGCCCTTAGACAGCATAGTGTATTTTAGTGAAAAGGTGAGCTTAGCCTATAAAGCTAGAAACTGAAAGAACTTACCTGTAATAAAGCTTGGCTCACATCATGAAGGCAGCTGGTTCCTATAAAACCTTGTCATCAAGACAGTTGCAAGGTTTATAGCCAAAAAACAAACCTTTACAACCCCTTTACGGGCCTGTGTCCATGCCATTGGTTTGAGATGCTTCTGAGATTATTCAGAATGGTGCACTTGGCCTCCAGTTGACCTCCTTCTGAATTTGACCTTCTTCAAGCAAGTTTTGCATTCCTATAGATTGTGAATGCTAAACCCACTGTACGTGAACAAAAGCCTATTGTCATAAACAAAAAAAGGAATACTGAAATGACATGCAACAACATTGGTTTAGAGGCCACTATAAGTTCCTTAGGCCTTGTACACACGTACAGGTTTCCCATCGGGAAAACTGCCATGAGGGCTTTTGGCTGCGAATCTCGGCCATGTGTAGGATCCATCGCAGTTTTCTGACAGGAAAACTGGCAGGAAAAAAAGAGAACCAGCTCTCTTTTTTCCCACCGGGATTCCCGTCAGTTTTTAACCTGGCGGGTTTCCCGACTAAAGCTCTAATGGCAGTAACCCAGCAGGTTCTTGGTTTTCCCCTCGGGTTTCCCGGTGATGAAACTGTATGTGTGTACTAGGCATCAAATGCTACTGCGGCCTGATAAAATCAGGACCTTTTGTGTACAGTCCTGCTGCCCACTCAGCTATTTCAAGTGTCCTTTATACAAAAAGTGTAAAAGCTGTGTGCATCCATTTGTCTGGGACTAGGTTGAAGTTCTTGTTTAGTTCAGCCCCTACGTGCAAGGAGAGTGTGAGGTTCTTCCTAACAGCCCTTAAAGTGGTTGTAAATGCTTTTTTACAACCTTATGCTACAATTATGCCTATATTAAAGGATCACTAAAGGAAAACATTTTTTAGCTAAATAGCTTCCTTTACCTTACTGCAGTACTGGTTTCATTTCCTTATTGTTCGTTTTTGCTTTGAAGTTGCTGTAATCCTGCTCTGTTCTCCACACTTCCTGCTTGTCTGTTTCCTTATAACCACAGTGCTGGGAGCTTTCTCACGATGGTTTAAGCTGTCATTACTGTGTGTCTAAAACTTCCCAGAACCAATCAGATTCATTTTAAAAACAAAACACTGCCCTGGATTTGTTTGTTTTTGTTCTGTGTGTCTATTTCTACTTTGCAGAAACATGAAGCCAGTTCAAAAGTGAAACTAACCTGCAGGCACATTATATGATTGATTTTTATCTATTTTGAATCATTTTGAAAAGGAATCAGTTAACTTTTATGTCTCTATACCCTGTAAACAGTCATTTCAGCAAAAAATTTTTTTTCCTTTAGTGACCCTTTAAGGCTTACCTGTAGCTAACCAGGATATTTCCTAAACCTGCACAGTTTAGGAGATATCCCCTGTCCTCTGCAAGCGCTGATGTCATCGGCACATGCGCACTGGGGCAAACTGAAGCAATGGCACCTATGTGCTATTGCTTCAGTCTGCGTGCCGTTACCGGTGGCTCCTGTGTTCATGCGCGGGAGTGACATCATCACAGCTTCGGCCAATCACAGCGCCGGAGCCGCGATACCCGGACGTAACTCCGGGATGACATGTCAGCGGCTGGAAGGGGAGATGAGGACCGCTGTGGGGGCTTTGATCCGAGGTAAGTAATAGATAATGAGCTAGTATGCTATGCATACTAGCTTATTATGCCTTTGTCTTGCAGGGGTTTTTTTGTTCTTTTTACGAGGGTTTACTTCCTCTTTCCTCTAATATGTATGTGCATTTAGCACTTATTTCCACATAGTTTTCTCTTAATCTTGATAATAACGTATTTATAAGTAGCTCTGATCTTAGGGCGTATTCACACTGATCAATTTTTATAACCACTTTTGGTGTTTAACCGCTTGCTGCCGTCTGCACAAAATGTACTGCAAGCAAGCAGCCACTGTAGGCAAAGCAACGTACCCATCCGTTGCTGTCTACTCCCGGGTTTAGGGCGCACAGAGGCAGGGCTGGACTGGGACAGAAACTTGGCCCTGGACTTCATCCAGACTGGCCCAATTTGAGAGGTCTCTCCCATGACGGCCAGACGTTCAACGGCAGTCCGCTGTCACTGAAGCTGGCCCACTGAGCCATCGGCCCACCGGGAAACTCCCTGTAGTCCTAATGGCCAGTCCATCCCTGCACCCCATTCGTCTCCCACTGTGATTGTACTGTGACAGCAGGGGTCTGCCAGCAATGATTCATGGTTGTGACCAGCTGATAAACAACACAGAGCTCCATACAGAGTGAGCGATCTGTCAGTTTCCATCTCTTTAAAGAAGGGATGATAAACTGAGAGATTAGTTAGTAAGAGCAGCACAGACACAGTACACACATTACACATAGCCACATATTTAACCCCTTGATCGCCCTAGATGTTAACCCTTTCCAAGCCAGTGTCATTAGTACAGTGACAGTGTATAGTATTATCACTGATCAATGTATTAATGTCACCAGGGATTTCATAATGTCACCAGGGAATCCCTGGTTTTCCCAGTCCCTCAGATTTCCTATCAATAACTGAAGGAGAGCACAGTGTGATCAGTTCTCTAGCTATGCTGGGATTTCTGCCTGTTCCCATCCAATCTTCATACTTTACCCCCCTGAGCAGCCATTCACTGGGAAGACCAGTGTCCTGCTGTTTCTCCTCCCCCAGCTCTCTGAGCTCCTCATGCAGCTGAGAAGAAAGTGTATGTAATCACGTATAAAAAAAGGTATTTATACTGTTATATGTATACACAAATGTTTTATGTTTCAATTCTTATTTAAGCTAAATGGTTTGAATGAATGAATGAATGAAAAACTTATATAGCGCGGCACATGCAAACTGAATCGCCTCTGGGCGCGGTTTGTTTTACAAGGTGAGGGTTCACATATTGTGATCCTGCTAGGAAGGCCCTTCTTCAGGCTTCTCCTGATATGGGGTGACAACTGTCTTCCCACTTGTGCACCTGTATTGTTACAAGCAGGGTGTGATAATGCAATGCCCTGATAGTAACACATTGGGGTTGATTTACTAAAGGCAAATACTTTGCAAAGTACAGTTGCACTCTGCAAGTGCAGTTGCTCCAGAGCTTAGTAAATGAGGTCAAGCTTCACTTTGCACAGCTTGCACATGATTGGATGATGGAAGTCAGCAGAGCTTCTGCTCATTTACTAAGCTCTGGAGCAACTGCAAAGTGTACAGTCCATTTGCCTTTAGTAAATCAACCCTATTGCATTGTCAATACCAGGGCTTACTCTTAGCGCCACAAAAACTCAGTGACTAAGGGCTCGTTCACACTGGCTGACATGCATTCTGCCCCGTATTATTAAATATGCCTGCTGGCGCGCATTGTGAAGGGGCAGTGGGAGGCAATGTTATATTGTGTTGTGCTGTTAAGCCTTTTTTATCTTTCTTTTTTAACTTTATTGAAATGTCACAAAATGACCTTTCTTTGCTCTCCAAGTGCCTCAGCTCACTGTGGTGCAATGATGTAAGTTGTGTTGCGCTGCGTAAAACTGCAGACATGCTGTGTTCCTATGCAACGCGTCACAACACCCCTGTATGGTGTGAACAGGATACATAGAAAACAATTATATTTTACCTCCCCCTGTGTTGGGCCTGTATTGATCTATGCAGCTCAACATACATGTTGAGAATGAGCCCTAAGCTATGAATCGCATGGTATTTCTGCGATGCAGATCTTTCATTGTTTGCAAATCATTTTTTCCTAACAACAAAGACACTAAAGCTGAATTCACACTGTTCTGTGTGCATGTGGCGAGTGAGGTAAAGCACAAGCAAAGGTGTTAACGGGCCCACATAGTTTCCTTTTCACACTGAACATCATTGCGTAGATATGAACCAGCCTTATAGAGAAGATGGGATTTCTACTTCACAGGCATTTTCATGAAGCAGAATGTATGGGTTTTTCTGCAGTAAAACAGACAAGCCTGACTAGGCCCGAAGGAGATCGATTATGTCGCTGATTCAGATCGCTTCTACTAAATATCCAGTGTGGCCATATTCACACCTGAGTGTACTGTCACACAATTCCTGAACACTCAGGATGAAGAATCCTAGTATTCTCAATGGTCTTGTTCACACCTGAATGTTGTATAACTTGTATAAACATGTATAATAACATAAGTGATCCATATACTAAACTTGGTGTTGAGTTATTCACTTTAGGCTTCATTCACACCATAAAAAATTTGTAGAAGGCTATATATAGACACCTCATCCAAACAAAGATTTTAGAAAAAAATGAGCAATTTTACGGACTTTAACGGTATCAGAAAGAGACGCAGCAACCAAAATTCTATCAAAAATTATTTATTACAAAATTTGTTAGAATCACATAAATAAAACCATTAAGAGCAAAAGCTCATGTATAAATATAAGCCATTGGCCAAGCTATGTTGGCTTGTACTGTTCTGTCAAGACGTTGACGCGTTTCGCAATCTGCTTCCTCAGGACCGTTATTTCTTAACAGACAACAGTAGGCCTATCCAAAAGAAACACAACAAAATTAATTAAATCCAAACATACAAGGAGAACAGCATTGCATAACATAATTTCAAGGGTTGAGAACAGAGGGAAATCACCACTTACATGCCCTCCAGCTTAGACCGAGTAATGGCGCGCCATGCACAATCCAGATGCAGCTCATGATTGATATGATACCATCAACAATTAATTGGTAATCTCGAAATCTTCGAATGGAAAAAAATGGAATGCCATGGTGTGAATGGAGCCTGAAGGTCATCACTGAGGTCAAGGGGGCACTCTTTACGTCTGGAGGAAAAGAGATTTATTCTCCAAATCTAGAAAAGCTTCTTTAAAGTAAAAGCTGTGAAAATGTGGTATAGACTCCCTCAAGAGCTGGTTCTGAGCCGGCTCAGTAGATTGCTTTAAAAGAAGTCTAAATTCTTTCCTAAATCTATACAATATACAGCGGGTCCCCGACTTACGAACATCCGAGTTATGAACTTCTACTTACGAACCGGGTGCTGCGGGGACCCTCTTTTCTCCGGACCATCTGCTGTTCTGCGCATGCGTGGCCAGACGGAGCCTCGGGAAATGTCCGAAATTGGCTGCGCATGTGCAGAACAACATTCGACGAAGCATCGGAAAACATCGAAAATGTCCGTAATTGCTGGTCTGCGTGGCCGACTTACGAACATTTCCAATCTACAAACCTGAGGAAAGTCCCTAACGGGTTCGTAACCTGGGACCCCCTGTAACTGGATACTAACATTTATAGGTAAAGTTGATTCAAGGAATATCCAGTTGCCTCTTTGAGGATCAGGAAGGATTTTTTTTCCCCTACTGGAGCCAATTGGATCATGCTTTGTTGGGGATTTTTACCTTCCTTTTGGGTCAACTGTGGTTATTGTATTGTGAATATCGGATTGTATTTTTTTTTTCCCTGGTTGAACTAGGTGGGTTTGTGTCTTTCTTCAACTTGACTAACTATGTAACTATGTTGTAACTTGAAGAAAGTACACCTTCTTCTTTGGCAGTGGCAGAAAAACGCATGCTTTTTGCACATTTGTTTTTTTTTAGGCACTCCTATTTAATTGTCTATCGGGGCAAGAACATGCAGTTCTACTCCATACAATTTACGTATACGAGCGTGTGCAAAAAAAATAAAAATTCAAAATCCCCTGACTATGATCAAGCGTAATTGAGTCTAGAAAGGGTGGTGCTCAATGCAATGTATTTTCTCAAACCCAGGAGCATTAGAGTTCCCAGGTTGATAGCCAGAAAAAAAAATCGCCAGATTGGTTTTGCGTCCCCTGAGTCCGTTTAAAAGGAAAACGTTCCCGTTCGGCCGGACTGTACCATAATCATCGAGCTTAATGTGCCCATTTTTCATGTATGTCGCATTAAAGCGTTAAGGATTTGGGAGGAAAGATGAAAGTGTATCCTTCTAGGCGAGTTTTGTTGCTGCCTATCTCCAGTAAGTTGGCGGCAGCTGGAGATCCCAGCTCTTTCCCCAGCACACCTGTGAAAACAAGGCGCAGGGGCCGATGTGAATTGGCTTTCAAGGGTCGGGGCGGGCGCTCGCTCTGATCTGCTGCTGGTGAAGTGACGGAGAGTCTTGCCCTAGTTTTCTCTTTTTCCTGTTTGAGACAGACAGGCTACAGCCAATTACCGCTGAAAGCAGATTAACTCCTGGCATCCTGAATTCACTTCTGCGTGAACACATCTCTCCTGCTCTTATTGACGGCCTTCTTGGTTTAGCAATTGTATTTTTTCCTTCTTTTCTTTTATCATCTTCTGCGTTTTTCAGCTGCGAGGAATTCTCAATGACGGCAGACTCTGGAGTTGCAGGTTTTGTGCGGCGAAAAGTGAGTTAATATTTGCTGTGAGATTATCTCATCCCTGTGGCCAAACACACATTTACTGCGGCTTGCGACGAAGTATTTATTTTTGTTGCTAAATCATTTTCTAGTGTGTACCAGGTCGCCCTTGATAATAGTGACTTGTATTTGGGGCGACCGGTCGCTGAAAAAATGGATGCTGAAAATACAGTTAAGGCACGCTTGCTTGGAAATGAGTTGCATTATGCATGTCTGCATGATTTAAGTCTGCTGGGCCTGGTTCTTGTGGATTGATTCATGTGTAGGCTGCTCTGGATGTCCGGGAAAGTCAGGGGCATTTTAAATCTAAAAATACGCAATGGGTTAAATGCTTGCCTAGGGATAGAGAAATAAGGTGTGATACCTATCTTATTCTTCACTCCACTAGGCTCCTTCCAACCGGCCCCCTGAAACCTGTTCTATAAGACACTCCGGTCAGTAGTCGCATGCTGACTTCATTGAGTACAATGCAGGACCAATAGGCTTGCGTTGTATGCGAGGGTCCATCCACAACCTGGAGCATCAGGGAGAAAAGTCGGGCACTGGAGTAAGGAATAAGGTAAGTATTGCACCTTATTCCGCCACCCCTAGACTTACAGCAGTGGTAAACTTATAGCGGTGGTAACGTGCCAGCTGCACATTATCACACTTACCTGTCAATGGAAGCCTCCAGTGCTGCATTGTAAGTGCGGGGGACGCTTCCATCTTCACCCAGTTTTCCTTCCGGGTTCGCTCTGTTTGGCTACTTAAATGGCCTTACCGTGATGAAATCACTCCTGCACATGTGCATGGAAGTCACATCACCACGGCACAGACCAGGTGCCATAGTGTACTCTGGGGGGTGCTTCCATCTTCACCCGGTCTACCTTCCGGGTTCGCTCTGTTTGGCCACTTCAATGGTGCTATAATGTACTCTTGGCTTCACATCAGTGTTGCCAACCTACCAGATTGAAATTTATTGGCACAACACCTGAAATTTATTGGCGCAGCCACGTTTTTACTGGCATTTCACAAGTTACGAAATTAAATTTTTAGGTGCAAATTTCAGTATTTAGGCTACAAACAAGTACGCTAGGCAAATAGAAATGTGATTTAAGGTAGATATTAAGGTAAAAAAACATATTTTTGTTATTTTCGATATAATAAGGTTAAATTATTTAGTCACATCACCCCCTGCCTCCATCCCCCTCTGCCACCAACACCCCCTGCCTTCACCCCCCTCTGCAGTGCCACAATCAACCCCTGCCTCCTATCTCCCCCAGGCCCCCTGCCTCCAATCACCCCCTGCCTCCGTCGTCCCCTGCCTCTAACCCCCTCTGCAGTGCCACCAACAACCCCTGTCTCCATCCCCCACCCTCTACGGTGCCACCATCCCCCTCTGCGGTGCCACCAACACCTCCTACCACTAACACCCCCTGCCTCCATCCCCGTCTGCCACCAACACCCCCTGCCTTCACCCCCCTCTGTGGTGCCACAATCTCCCCCTGCCTCCAATCTCCCTCTGCCTCCAATCTCCCCCAGGCCCCCTGCCTCCAATCACCTCCTGCCTCCATCGTCCCCTGCCTCCAACCCCCTCTGCGGTGCCACCAACAACTCCTGTCTCCAATCACCCCCTGCCACTAATACCCCCTGCCTCCAATCTCCCCCTGTCTCCATCCCCCTCTGCGGTGCCACCGCAGCCACCATCACCCCCTGCCTCCAATCACCTCCTGCCTCCAATCTCCATGCACAGTTCCAAGCTGAACCGATCTCGGCTATTTTTACTGGCACATTCCTGCAACCACGGACATTTACGAACAGGAGGGAAAGTGCCCGTTTTTACAAACTGTCTGTAAAAATACGGATGGTTGGCAACACTGCTTCACATGCATGGTTCAGTGTACATTACAGCTGACAGGCAAGAGGGAGCATTTATATCAGAGGAAACTGATAGGCTCTTCTGCCATAAAAACCTACCTCTCAGCATTTTTTATACTTTTAACTGTAATACCACTTTAACCACCCAAGCCAATTCTGGCAATCTCTGGCTTTCCGGTTAAAAAAACGGCAGTGTTTACATCTGCCGAAGCCGGAAGTGACGTCATGACCGAAAGGTCATAGAGATGACCAGGAACCATCTGGTTCTCAGTCAGCTCTATGGTAAATGGACATTCCCTCCCACTGCCTGTAAATATAATCAAGCGGATAAACAGCAACGATGATTGTTTTTGCATGAGAGTAAATCCCGGGCAGAAAAGAATGATATTCAGATTTAACCACATAAAGAGGAACTGCAGTCTGCTCTCATATTTGTATTTAAAACATCTTTGCCATTCTGAAGCTTCCCTCCAACCACTTTGCATATTATTTTGTATATACTGTGATTCTGTACTTGCCAAATATGCTGCAGAAATCTCCCTCCACTGAGTCTGGCTGCAACCATTTTAACTGTTGGGCAGCTGAAGCTGCTGACTGTTCACTTCCTGGATTTACACAGACACACAGAGGCACGCCTCCAGTCCTGCAGCCCTGCAGCTCTCGTTGGCCCTCTTATGACAGTAAATCCCCCCCATCCCTTCCTGGCAAACTGGCATGACTAGTGTACCAGGGACTGGGTTATCCTATTACATTTCCATGGAGGGCAAGGCAACAGGGACATCTTATTCAGTGGTGTAATAATAGCCATAGCAGCCCATATGGCTACTATAGGGCCTGGGGGTGGAGAGGGGACCAAATAATACATTTCAATCTTAGAAAATACTGTATGTGTGATATTAAGGATTGCAGAGGTTGTTTTAATACCTATCTAACCATTTCTTCCAGCACTATCTTGCTGTGGCCGTGGAAGGAGTGGGAGGGTTTGGTAGGGAGATCATCAGGGGGTCTTATTAAAATTATGCCATGGGGTCCCATTATCTGTAGTAACAAGGGCTTTTTTTCTCAGAGAATAGGTGCAGGAACTCCGACCTTCACTCTTCGTTTTTTGCTCCCTACCCGCCCCTGAGCACCGTTCCTTGGTTCCACCATCATTTTAGAGAATACAGAACTAAGTATCATTTTGCTACCAAGTGATTTGCATGGAATTTGTTAATGATATCGAAGAAAGACAGTAAAATAGATCCCCTTCAGTGAGCAACAATATACCCTACCCCAGCAATAGTAGACCCTCCGCCCCAACAATGATAGCCCTGGTAGTAACACCCATGACCTTAATACAGACCTTAGCCTCTTGCCTATCTTTTGTTCTACTGCCTACTGGAATGAAAGGTCCTGAGTATTGATAAGTTTAACCGCTTATCGACCGCCGCATGTAAATATACGTCAACAGAATGGACCGTACTGGCAGATGGACGTGCCGGCACGTCCCAACCTTCCCGCGGGTCGGGGGTTCGATCGCTATGTGGGCGATCTACATGCGGTGGTCGGTAAGCCTCTGGGAGCGATCCGGGATGAGGGGATGGCTGTTCGTTTCTGATCGCTCCCAGCGAATCCGCTTTCCCCCCCTCTGCCCGCCCTCTGCCTGTGTAATGTAAACACAGGCAGAGTAAGTGATGTCACCTCTCCTCTTGGCGGTATTTTCATTCCAGCGAGAAGATCAACCCCCCTATCACAGTGTCACTGATTGCAGTGATCATATATTTACTGATCACTGCATTTAGTGTCAGTGTGACAGTTAGTGTGACAGGCAGGTAGTGTTAGGTCCAGGGTAGCCCCCTACCCCCCCTAATAAAGGTTTAACCCCTTGATCACCGCCCTAGTTAACCCTTTCACCCCCTATTGCCAGTGTCACTAATCGGTTTTCTGATCGCTGTATTAGTGTCACTGTTGCAGCTAGGTAGCTATTTTTTTATGATATTGCGATTTTTTTTACTAAAGACATGTGGCTGAATACATTTTGGCCTAAATGTTTGACTAAAATTTTGTTTATTCGATTTTACTTATAATAAAAAGTAGAAAATATCATTTTTTTTCAAAATTTTCGGTCTTTTTCCGTTTATATCGCAAAAAAATAAAATCGCAGAGGCAATCAAATACCATCAAAAGAAAGCTCTATTTGTGGGAAGAAAAGGACGCAAGTTTTGTTTCGGTACAACATTGCATGACCGCGCAATTACCAGTTAAAGCAGCGCAGTGCCAAACTGTAAACACCTTTTGGCATTTAGCAGCATATTGGTCCGGGGCTTAAACCTTTTAAATACGTCGTAGCTTGTATTTATACATGGAGGGTGGGTTACAAAATTAAGATAATTAATTATTAAGGATCTTTTTACTGCTTTGCTGTACTACTGGTTGCTCTTTACTGCTCCTTCTTACAGTGGAAATCTTCGAGTCGGCCATCCCTTGTTTAATAATATACAGCCATCCCTGATCACTATTACCAGAAACTGTGCATTTGGAGCAATGATTTATTTCTTTTTTAAGTAAAACCTTTTTATTAAAAATATATTGTGAACAAACATAAATCATATGAAAGGATGTCAATGACATATGATATACATATATGTATAAATCATTGAAAAGGATAGACTTTCATACATGTGTTATAGATATAATATACAATATGTTATTCATGCATGTATTATCAAAGCTTCATGTTTGTTCAAGATAATTTGTATAATATATAAGCTTGGACATAATAAGAATTTAATAAGAACTTAATTAAAAAAGAAAACTAATAAGAAAATAAATATAAATTGAAGCATTGATTTATAATCCCAACCACTGCCATTGTAGTTGGTGTCACAATTTAAATAGTCTTATGCCGCGTACTCACAACCGTTTTTCATGTCATGGAAAAAAACAAAGTTTTTCTTGACGTGATTCTTGTCAAGCCTGCCTTGCATACACACAATCGTGAAAAAAAAATGCTCGAGCAAAGCGCAGTGACGTACGACACGTACGACAGCATTATAAAGGGGAAGTTCCATTCGAATGGCGCCACCCTTTGGGCTGATTATGCAAATTTCCCTTCTCATAACTTGCTTCTGAGCATGCACGTTTTTTTCTCCGTTGTTAAAGCCTACACAAGACCGTTTTTTACGACGTGAAAAATAGAGCAGGTTCTAAATTTTTAATGCCCATTTTTCTCATCCAGAATAATGCTCTGGAGCCTACACACGGTCGTTTTTAATGACCAATTTAAAAAATTGCATTTTTCTCATCATAAAAAACGGTTGTGTGTACAAGTTATAGGGAGAGTTCCTAGCTTATTGCTGTTTGAGCTAAGATAAAGTGTAACTCGTGCCCAAACCATTTGTTCTAGTTTAGGAAAGAGTGGAAAGGAGCTAAAACCTCTGGCAGGTGTTTACTTCTAGGTGTGCAAGGAAGGAAGCGCCAGAAGCAGAATGTTTAAAATCCAGATACACCAGCGTTCCCTTCAGTCTTGCACAGTTGTACAGGCCCCTCTCCTGTACTGAAATGGCTTACTCTGATTTCACTGCACACTCTGAGCTTCTCATAATGTGCGTTAGCAGCTGCAGGATGTCCAATGGAGCCTGCCTCTTTTCCTAAATGGGGAACATCCAGCATCATCTAATACTTTCCTCCCAGCCTGACTGTCCCTGGCTCACATCTTTCACTTATTGGATTTCAGTTCACTTTCAATCATGGAGGCTCCGATTCACATGTGGGCATTACGTAGGGTGCTCTGCATGCAGAATCTTCCATCCCTTCAGAGTGACATCCACCTCAAGGTGTTTTGATATTTTAATAATTCCCGCCAATGATGGGTCCAGATGGAATTTAAGCAGCAGAACCAGCTTCTGGAGTGATCACACTAATGACCCCTCAGGATCCCCCCCCCTGTTTATCAGCCCAATACACCTCTCAGGCCTTGATGAAGGAGGATCTTTTACAACCCATGACACGTTTTGGCTTTTTACGATAAACGATTCTGCATAGCATCAAATCTGTATGCGATTCTGCTTCTGGTGCTTTTTCTACTTTGCACACCTAGCAATAAAAACCGGACAGAACTCTTCCCAAATTTATCCTAAAAAGTTTTGATTTTACATATACTGTAAGTACTTTGGCATTTTCCACCTATGTTCCACGTAAACTGAATTCACTTCAGTGCAGGGTGAGCGGTCAGTGCATACTGGGGCTACATTCACACGTGTAATCTGATTCAGATTATGTGCACGGTCAAGCATGTGTAAACTGCATTACAGCCCAAATCGAATTATTCCTAATTAACCCCAGCCATACCTCAATTTTCATGTGTGACAAGGAAAAGGGGGAAGTATAGCCCTTTTCTTTATTTTTAGTAAACAGGGGTAAATTTATTTACTATAAATAACAGCTCTAAAATCGGAGCCCTTGCGCAGTGCCACTGCACCCAGAACTTGCAGTGCAAGTACCAGCCAGCTTTCCAGTTGCATACTCTGGCTCCAACTACGGTCCTTCAGCCCCAGTCTATCATTGTGATGGACAGTCCCGCTAACAAATAGTAAAGTGCATGTGGTGCGAGGGGGCAGGATCAGAGCCATGGAACAAAATGACTGGGAATTATTGGACTGATGTAGAGCAGAGGGATGTAGGAGTGACATTCAGAAGTGGAGACACCACCTAGTCTCTTATCTGAGAGTGTATCTATTTCTATAGAGCTGTTTTCAAAGTTGAATCAGCCTACTTACTAGTTAAATTGTATCTTTTCTAAAAAAGATTGTAAAAAAACTCCTTAAAGCGGAGGTTCACCCTAAAAAAACATCTATATACCATTACATCCAGCATACTTGTGACATCTACAGTATGCTGGTATTTTTTTATTTTTTTATGCAAGACATACCGTCTCGTCTTATAGTTCTTTTCACCCGGCTTCCGAGTTCTCACTCCCGCGGGTAGGCGTTCCTATGAAGGGGCGTAGATGATTGACGTGTGGGTAAGGCGCGTCATGCGTTTGGAAAATAGCCGAACTGGGACTCGGCTCTATACGGTGCCTGCGCCTGCCATGTAGAGCTGACTGCGCCTGCCATGTAGAGCTGACTGCGCCGTATAGAGCCGAGTCCCAGTTCGGCTATTTTCGGAACGCGTGACGTGCCTTACCCGCACGTCAATCATCTACGCCTCTTCATAGGAACGCCTACTCCCTCAGGGAGTGAGAACCAGGAAGCCAGGTGTAAAGAACTAAAAGACGGTATGTCTTGTGGAAAAAAAAAAAATACCAGCATACTGTAAATGTCACAAGTATGCTGGATGTAATGGTATATAATTGTTTTAGGGTGAACCTCCACTTTAACCTACATGGTTAAGGAGATATTTGCAGAAAACACTACACCGATGTCTACGGCGCAGGCGCACTGAGCATGCTGTTTTCTGAATGGGATAATGCCGGAAGCGCGAAAGTGACGTCATCGCAGCTCTGGCCAGTCATAGCGCCGGAGTGGCAATACAAGGAAGACGCTCTGAGGGGATATGGCGGCAACAGATGAGAACGCATACTAGCTCAGTATGCCTTGTTCTTGCAGGTTTTTTTTTTTTACAGGAACATTTTTTGGGGGTTTACTTCCTCTTTAAATATGGGATTGATTTACTAAAAGCAAATAGACTGTGAACTTTGCAAGCACAGTTGCTCCAGAGCTTAGTAAATAAGCAGAAGCTCTGCTGACTTCCATCATCTAATCACGTGCAAGCAAAAATGCTATTTTTCAAATTTTCCTTGCGTGTGATTGGTTATTATTTGCAAAGTGATGCTTTACCTTTACCTCATTTACTAAGCTTTGGAGCAACTGCTCTTGCAGAGTGCAAGTCTATTTGTCTTTAGTAAATCATCCCAGACATAGGCGTGCGCACAGGGTGTGCCAGGTGTGCCCAGGCACACCCTAATCACCCTGTGGAGAACAGATTCCCCCTACTGATCTGTCTCCTCCTCTCCCCCCCCCCCCCCACAGCACTGCCGGCTTCTCTTCTCTCCCATCGGTTGTGGCTGTGGATGTTTTAGGATGAGTGGGGGAAGGGGCCAGTAAATATGGCATTTACCGGCCCCTTCTCTTTCTGAATGAAGATCGTAAATGATCGGTAGAGTGTGTTTGAGCTTTGGGGTGCACACCCTAATGCTAAAGTCTGCGCACTCCTATGATCCCAGATGAGTATTCAATCATTCCCTACAGAGAGAAAGGGAGACCCTGGGGATAGGCAAATAATATCTAACTATAAGAGACCTGTGTACTCTTACTTGAAACTTGGGGGTGGATTTACTAAAAGCAAATAGACTGTGAACTTTCCAAAGTGCAGTTGCTCCAGGGCTTGGTAAATGAGCAGAAGCTCTGCTAACTTCCATCATCCAATCACGCGCAAGCAAAACTGCTGTTTAATATTTTTCATTGCACTTGATTGGGTATTCTTTGCAAAGTAACGCTTTAGCTAATTTATTAAGCTCTGGAGCAGCTGCACTTGAAGAAGGCAACTGTACTTTGCAAAGTGCACATTCTATCTGCCTTTAGTAAATCAACCCACTAGGTGTGCTTTGTGTATTTTTTACAGATCTGTGTAGTAATCCAGTGTGATAATTTCCTGTAATAAAGACCGGACACTGCCACTTTCTGTCTTTGTGCAGGGTGACTGGTCTTGCCTCCACCCCCTTCTGTAATTTTGGAGGCAGCCTTTAGTGGGTGGGGCCTGATAGGCCCCTCCCACAGCTCTGCTCCCTGCACAGGCACAGTGATGATGTCACTGCTACTTTTACAAGGTAATAATATGAGTTTGCAAAGGCATTTAGTGTGCACAATTGGGTTTCTATCCTTTGTGGCTATTAGGGAGGATATTTAAGAGCACATTTTCATGCCTGAAGTTCAGCTTTAATCATTTCATGAGTACAATGTGCTTTGTTAAGACTTCACACACACAATGCCCTGCTCAGTGAGAGTGTTAGCTTGCAGCAGAGTACTGGGCGTGCACACCTAGGTGCATTCCTGATTCTCAGACTTTGCTGTCAAACTGACAAACTCGTTTTGGGATTATAGTCAAGTTAAAGTGCATGAAAATGCAAAGTCCCCTTACCTTAAGGGGACCAGATTTTTAAAACGAAATCCGGGGACATATTTTTTCTTTACTAGTAATGGCAACAATCAGCGAGACTCTGCCCATCACCACCCGCCTCACAGCCTCTCAAGTCTTATGCCGCGTACACACGGTCATTTTTTGCAAAAAAAAAAACGTCGTTTTTTAAAATGTCATTTCAATTGATCGTGTGTGGGCAAAACGTTGTTTTTTGTCTTCAAAAAAACGACCAAAAAAAAATTCCAACATGCTTGAATTTTTTGTATCGTTTTTCAAAACTTTGTTTTTTGTTTCACAAAAAGTCATCGTGTGTAGCAAAAATGTCGTTTAAAACAACGTTTTTCAACTCGCGCATGCCCAGAAGCTAGTTATGAAGCGAGCTTCAATGGAAAACGTAACCTCGCTTTTTGTGAAAAAAACGATGGTGTGTATGCAACATCGTCTTTGAAAAGTGACGTTTCAAAAACGTCGTTTTTTACTTCACAGAAAACTTAGTTTTTTTTCATCACAAAAAATGATCGTGTGTACGCGGCATTACTCTTCGGGTCCCGGCTATTAATGGATGGGGAGCGGAGGAAGATCACTCCGCCAGGAAAGGCAAGGAGATAGGCAGGTGGCTGGCTAGGATTTGAGCCAAGTCAGAAGAACATGCGAGCGGAGCTGAATGGGCATGCGCCCGAAACTGAAGAAATATTCCCTCCGCTCCGACCAGCGCATGATCATCAGAAGGGGGCACAGATAATGGGAAAAATACAACCCCCCTATGCTAGTAGGCACGGCGGAGTAGGGGGGTGTAATTCAATTTTTGTAATTTTAATTCTGCACTGACAGTCTTTAAAATTGCCCCTGTCCCCTATTAAATCCAATCTGGGGACAAAACCAGGGACAAACTTGGTCCGGGGACAGTGTCCTCAATCAGGGGACTGTCCCCTGAAACTGGGGATGTCTGGTCACCCTACCTTACCTGGTAGCTACACCTCACCTCCAGGTTAAAGCCATTCAAAGATTTGTGTTTCTCAGCTTTCCTGGGACCACATGGTAAGATCCAGTGATGTCACCGGAGCCTACAGGAAGGCTTGGTATAAAGTACACATATTTATATAGTGTATTTTTATCAGCTTAAGCATGTTTTAATTAGGGGGTAGGGATACTTCCAGGTAAGCAGACCTTACATGAACTTTAATGCAAAGTCTCCCTTAACCGATGCATACTGATGCTGCTATATTTTGTCTGGACAGCAAAGCTTCAATGATATTTGTCACAAAAGGTTCGAAACTAGATTTGACCCAGCATTTTAATATGCAGGGATGTGAATCTGACCCTAATGCCGCGTACACACGATCATTTTTTGTGAATAAAAAAAACGACGTTTCAAGTGATGAAACAAAACGACGTTTTTCAAACTTAATTTTCCAAAACGACGTTGCATACACACCATCGTTTTTCCAAAATGCTCTAGCAAAGCGCGGTGACGTACACCACGTTCGACGGCACTCTGTTCCATTGAAGCTCCGTCTCATAACTTGCCTCTGAGCATGCGCGGCTTTAAAAACGTCGTTTTCAACATAGTTTTGCCCACACACCATCACTTTTTATGACACAAAAAAACGACGTTTTGAAAAAGACACAAAAAATTCAAGCATGTTCGAATTTGTTTTTGGTCGTTTTTTTGAAGACATAAAACGACGTTTTGCCCACACACGGTGATTTTTAAATGACGTTTTTGAAAGCGTTGTTTTTTTTCATCACAAAAAATGATCGTGTGTACGCGGCATAAGATTCCCCAAATCCTTGGGAGAATATGTGCAGTATAGAGGAGCAAAAGTCCCCATAAGATTTAATAAGCACCCAATTCTGCTTTGGTAAAATTCCATTTGGCAGGCTGTGAACAAAAGCTCAATGAATGTGCATTTCTTCTGTGTCTAAATTTGAAGGCCTTGCTTATTTTGTGCGCAGTATATTTAAAGGGAATGTACAGTCATGACCTAGCCAAGAAGCATTGTGACAGTTCTACTGAATTCAGCTAGAAATCATTATAGAACTATAATATAAAATGTATAGTATAACTGGAATATTAAAGTGGTTATTAACCTCAGACATGAAATATAAACAAAGCATGTCACTCTATAGTGTGTACTTATGATCCGCCTCCGTATGTCCATAAGCTCAGCGGGAATTGCTCCGTATATCCCCGCTGACCGGTCGGATGCCAGGGCGGTCTCCGCACACTGTGCCTGGACCGCCCTGTCTTTTCTCTGCTCTCACCTATGGGGGGTCCGGATGAACACGGACCATATGTCCGTGTTCATCCAATCCACTCTGCAGACGGAAGAAAAAATAGGATTTTCTTCCGTCTGCAAAATCGGATGTTTGCGGAGGTGGACGATTACGGGTGTCAGCGGATGTTCATCCGCTGACACCCGCAATCACATATGGACCAATGTATGTCCCTTTTTCATCCGTAAACGGATGGATGAAAAAGCGGACATACGATCCGCACGTGTGAAAGGGGCCTAAGTGTAATTTCTGTCTGCTGCTTCCTTCCTCTGCTATCAGCATGAGTCACTTATGACATCTTTTCCTGGCACCAGGTGAAAAAAGGTGACAGGGAAGAGATCTCCAGCACACATCCTGTGACTGACAGCCTCAGCTCTGTCTCTGTGTGCTGTGTGAAAAGGGAGGGGGATGTCCCTTCCCTACCCTCCAATCAGCTCTCACTGAGCTCTGCAGTTTGTTACTACAGCTCCACGCCCCCTGCTTACTGAAAGCTCAGACAAGCTGTATAAATTCTGCACTTTGAGCAGCTTTAGTAAATAGAGGCTGTGGATAAACAGGTACAACATACACCCTGTTCCAAAATAAAAAACGTACAATGTACTGTTCCAAATTATTACGCAGTATTATTACAGTAAGTTTCAAAACACTTTATAGGTTGTAAAGAACTGAAAATTGTCCATTTGTTGTGTTTGCAGCATATTTACTGAAATCAAAAGCTATTTTAATCAAACTTTGATCAACATTTTAACTTTTTAAACATTTGAACAGGTCACGTTACATTTTAACATCGGACCCCATATTTGATAGCAGATTCACAAGTCTTGCATCCATTGAACTCGTGAGTTTTTAGACAGTTTCTGTTTGAATGTGTTTGGAAGATGACAGAATATAGCCTCCCAGAGCTGCTATTTGAATGTAAACTGCCTCACACCCTCATAGGCCGCGTACACACGACCGGTTTCCTCAGCAGAATCCATCAAGAAACTCGGTGGGAGAGCTTTTTTGCAGAGGAAAACGGTCCTGTGTACGTTTTTCATCGAGGAAACTGTCGAGGAACTCGACGAACAAAAAAGAGAGCAAGTTCTTTCCTCGACGGAATCAAATTGGCTCGTCGTTCTAATGTACATCCTCATGCTGCATGTATATGATTTGTTACTGTGTTGCTTTCCTTTTCATTTCAATAAACACTTATTGAACAATAAAAATTGGCTCGTCGTGTTCCTCGTCGGGCTGCTTTTTGACGAGAAACTCGAGAGTGTGTATGCTAAGAAACCCGCGCACCTTCAGTAAAAGTAGTATTTGTAATGGAAATAGCACATTCGTCACGCTGTAAAAGTGCAAATGTCTCTTACTAAACTTTTTCCTAACACGTAACATGAGATTAGCAAAAGCAGCCCCTGCCGTTGTATGTGTTGAAGTCACCGCGTTTGAGAACGAGGAGATTTGGTCTTTAACGTGTGTACGCAAAGCAAGCTTGTCGAGTTCCTCGACAAGCCTAACAAGGAACTCAACGTGAAAACGATGTGTTTCGCCTGACAAGTTCCTCGGTCGTGTGTACGAGGCCTAAGATATTTTGCTTGAGGATGCTCCAAAGGTTCTTAATAGGATTGAGGTCAGGGAAAGACCATCTCATGTAAAGAATACCTCTGTATCGATGGCTGCTATGGGGAAAATAACAGGAGAGAAAGGAGCCACATCATGACTTTCTCTCCTTTTATTTTTCCCATAGCAGCCATTGATACAGAGGTATTCTTTGCATGAGATGGTGCATTGCCATGCATGAAGATGATTTTATTACAGAAAGCATAGTTCTTCCTTCTGTACCAGAGAAGGAAGTGGTCAGTCAGGAACTCCACATACTTTGCAGAGGTCATCTTTACACCTTCGGGGACCCTAATGGGGCCGACCATCTCTCTTCCCATGATTCCGGCCCAAAACACGACTCCACCACCACCTTGCTGACCTTACTACTCCATTCATCTGGACCATCTAGGGTTGCATAGCACTCATCAGTGAACAGGACTGTTAGAAAATTAGTCTTCATGTATTTTTTTGCCCAATGCTTGTGAGCATTGGTTAGTGGTGGCCGAATGGAAGGTTTATGCACAGTTGCAAGACTCTGGAGGACTCTACACCTTGATGTCCGTGGGACTCTAGAGGCACCAGCAGCTTCAAATATCTGTTTGCTGCTATGTAATGGTGTTTTAGAATCTGCTCTCTTGATCCGATGCATGGATCTGGCAGAAATCTCCCTCAATGTGCCTTTATCTGCACAAAACCTGTCTGTACTCTGAATCAGCCACAAATCTCATAATAGTGCGATGATCACGCTTAAGTTTTTGTGAAATATTTAATGTTTTCATACCTCGTCCAAGGCATTGAACTATTTCACACTTTTCGGCAGCAGAGAGATCCTTTTTTTTCCCCATATTGCTTGAAAATGGTGCTCTGCTTAATAATGTGGAACACCCTCCTTTAGTAGTTTTTCCTTTAATTGGGCTCACCTGGCAATCTAATTATCACAGGGGTCCGAGATTGTTTTGAGTGATCAAAAGAGCCCTGAGACACAATGCCATCCATGAGTTACACTGAAAAACAAAATATTTCATCTCTGTGACGCTGAAAAAGAATTTGCATAATAATTTGGAACAGGGTGTATGTGGGAGGGATTTTTCATCTCTGTGTATCGCCTGAAGCTAGTCACTACACTGGGTGTATGTAAGGGTAAAATTGAAATCTATATTAAAGCTGTGAATATGTATTGATAGATATTATAAGCAACTTAATATTCATTTTTTAGTCTATAATTTGCTTACATTGGCTACATTTATAGCGAAATTCTAGCAGTATTTTTTTTTTAGCTTTGAAGGGAATGGTAAATAGTTAAAACCTGAATGAGTTGAGTTGAGTGGCATCTTGATATAGCGTGGTGATTTACCCCGTAGGACCCCGACGCACTGGAGACCCCAAGAAATGCAGTTTGCAGATGTCATTGGGACTGGAGGACAAGAAAACTATAAAAATATTGTCAGTAAGCTTTTACTAAAAATTAGTTTTCTATTTTTATTGGTGTCCCCATTGAAGAGATTTGCCATCATGTCCTATAATAACAGGAAGTAAGGGGAATCTTTTCAATAGGCACGCAGACAGCAATAAACAAAAGCCTGACATGGCTTCTCACCCTTTTATGCTCTATTGAACAAAAAAAATGAAAAGATTTGGCTAAAATTGCTTTAAACATTTCTTGTTAAAATTCTGGCTTGGGATTGTGCGACCACAAAATAATGAACATCATGTACTTGTAAGTATTTCATGAGGCATTATCCAGGATAGCTTGTGTTTAGCTGTGGCCACAGGGGCTTTCCGAGCTTTTGCGATAGACATCTTAGCAGCTGGTAGAATATAAAAGATGAGGGATTTAATATGTCTAGGCATATCATCTGCCAAATCACTGTTTTAGCAATTTTAACAGTATAGATCAGGATGATGTGTGATGGTCCAAAAGCATTTGATTTTCGGACAGGTCCACCAAATATAACACATGGTTCCCACATGTCTGCAGCTTCTGAAGCATAAAGGGGAGGCATCAGGGAAGATCATAGCAAGTTTTGTTGGTATTATGTACCAACGAGCCAGAATTGTATAGTTCGCCTCAACGAGAGTGGTGTTAGAGATCCCTTTGTGCACCATAATAGACCATCTGGACCAGTCCTCTATATCTATGTCTGTTCCCAGATCCATATCCCAAGCTAATTGGTGGGGTAGCTTTGTCGAGGTCTCAAAAAGGAAACAGTACATTCCCTCTTGAACCAGTATCCCACATGCACCTGTTCTCAAATAGTGTCCTTGATGTAATGTCATCTGTAATTTGCTTAAGGGAATTCAGAAAGTGAAATATTTGACGAAGGCGCAACATTTCTGACGAGGGCATCCCAAGGGTTTGGAGGAAGTACTCTGTTGGTTTTATCCCTTTGTGGCCAAGGAAATGCCTTATCCTGTACAATCCCTTGTTAATCCACCATGAGAAGCATTGTGGGGAGATGCCCAGGAGACAAAGACGAAGGATTACTAAATAGAAGGGCCATTGGAATATGTGCAGACCTGAAGGTATAGGTTTTGCAGAGTCCTAGAGACAGAAGAGATGGACATAATATCGCCTTGCGATCCTTAGTAAATCTTTAAGGAGTGGAGACCAGTGGCGGCTGGTGCTCAAAATATTGGGGGGGCACAAACAAACAAAACAAACAAACAAAAAACAAAAACAAAAAAAAACAATTGGAGCCACTGTGCCCATCAAATGCAGCCACTGTGCCCATCAAATGCAGCCACTGGGCCCATCAAAAACAGCCACTGGGCCCATGAAACGCAGCCACTGTGCCATGCCATGAAACGCAGCCACTGTGCCATGCCATGAAACGCAGCCACTGTGCCATGCCATCAAACACAGCCACTGTGCCATCAATTGTCACCACCGTGCCATGCCATCAAACGCAGCCACTGTGCCATCAATTGTCACCACTGTGCCATGCCATCAAACGCAGCCACTGTGCCATGCCATCAAACGCAGCCACTGTGCCATCAATTGTCACCACTGTGCCATGCCATCAAACGCAGCCACTGTGCCATCAATTGTCACCACTGTGCCATGCCATCAAACGCAGCCACTGTGCCATGCCATCAAACGCAGCCACTGTGCCATCAATTGTCGCCACTGTGCCATCCCATCAAACGCAGCCACTGTGCCATCAATTATCACCACTGTGCCATGCCATCAAACACAGCCACTGTGCAATGCCATCAAACGCAGCCACTGTGCCATCAATTGTCACCACTGTGCCATGGCATCAAACGCAGCCACTGTGCCCATCAATTGTCGCCACTGTGCCCTTTAATTGCCGCAACTCTGCCCTTTGTCGCCACTGTGCCCTTTGTGGCCACTGTGCCAATTGTCGCCACTGTGCCCTTTGTCACCATTGTGCCAATTGTCGCCACTGTGCCAATTGTTGCTACTGTGTCCTCTAATTATCGCCACTGTGCCCTGTAAAATGCTACCCCCAGCCCAACACTTACCTTTCTGGGGTCGGCCATCCTCCTTTCACGGTCCCTCGATGTCTTCAAACGCCCTCCTGACCTCAATGCCACTGGCTCTGATAGGCACTTCCACAGCCAACCAGCTGCCGTTATTCAGATGGCCGGTGCTCACCAGGGCAGCGGCAATACAGCGGCAATACATAGATTCATGCAATGCATGAATCTATGTATTGTATCAGTGGTGGTGCGGAAGCGAGAGGGGGCGGCGCTCCGGCGCCCTCTATGGATGCACCGCCACTGGTGGAGACCCCGCTTGAACTTTCAACTTGACCCAATTGGGTTGTTAATAGGTAGAGAAAATTAGCATCAGCTGAATTATATGAGCCACCTTGGAGTATCTCGGAAACTTTGGAACCCCTAGACTGCCAGATGATTTTGTAGCATACAAGGTTTTGCTTGCCACTCTGCAACCCTTCAAGCCCCAGATACATTTGAAAGATTGAAATCTTTTTAGATTAAGAGAGGGAACAGAAATCGGGGAAGAACAGGGCTTTAAAGTGTATATAGTCCCAAGAACAAAAATTCCATATATTGCAGCTTACCAGCCCTTGGATGTTATGGTTGCAATATATATTTTTTTTTTATGTATTTATTTTAGAAGGATTCTGCCAGATATACATTTCCTGCCCTGGGATGACAACACTCACTCACTGTAATGTATCCGTGGAGAAGCAGGGTTTTCACCCTAGGACAGGACTACAACAACCACCCCTGTCCTCTTGTCCATAACACAGAGAACAGGTGTTCAGGAGGTAGTTGGGAACAAGGAAGTTGGCTGAGGTAAAGTACACAGGAAGTTGTCAGCTCACAAGGTTTCTGAAGGATTAACAGCAATAATTGATAAATGGTATATTTAACTTATCAAAAGGAAGCAGATAAAAGAGATTTATTATTAAAGTGGAACTACACTGTATCTGGGCACCACAAACCAAAAGCGCTGTTTAATTTATTTTCAATATTCAAAGCAAAATGCCCATCCATCCATATCTCCATGCTTTATTTTGCTGAGAAATCACTTTGAAAAACACCTCCTTGAAAAACACAGCCGTGGCCATCTTGAATAAGAACAGATAATTCATGTAGATTTACTTCCTGGAATCCATCTGCCTTTAGCTCAGGAGGGTGTGCTTAGCTGAGAAAACCCCTCCTCCCCTCCTGAAGACTCATGGCATGTATGACATTCATTTACATAGGTCTGAACTAGAAAGTAACTACAGAAATGTAAAAAAAATAAAACCGTTTAAAACAGGGATCCTCAAACTACGGCCCTCCAGCTGTTGTGGAACTACACATCCCATGAGGCATTGCAAAACTCTGACATTCACAGACATGACTAAGCATGATGGGAATTGTAGTTCCTGAACAGCTGGAGGGCCGTAGTTTGAGGACCCCTGGTTTAAAACAAGCAAACACAATATATTTTACTATCTATTTACCAATGCTAGCAGCATAAGGATTAAAAATAGTCAATGTTGAATGAGGGAGTGAAGTTCAATTCAAGTTTTACAAATACATCTAAGCAGAACTCCAGCTAACGTGATAAAAATGAACAGTCCATTAAAAGATAAAATTACAAACTCAGGTTTTGCTGCAATATTCAGATTCAATCCAGAGATTTCCCCCGCAGTATTTTTTTTTTCTGCCTCTAGATGTCCTGAGTCTGATGGCCAGCATCATTACTTCTTGTAAGCTTAGGTAGTTCTGGACCCCCTTGTCCCCAAATGTTTTATTGGACCAAGAAGGTTAAAGTGGATGTAAACCCCAATTTTTTTTTTTTTTTTTTTTTGATGTCACAATGTAGAGTATAAGATTTCCTATCATCTGTGTCCAGTCTTGCCACACAGAGTTAATCCAGCGCTGAGTAATCCTCTTTTAAAGTTCAGTGCAAATTAACAGAATTCCAGATAAAAACTTGCCAAATTATAAAGTCCGTTTCTCTGTTATTGCTTTCAGTAACAGGTTATTTACAAATCTAGCTTGGACACGTTTATCATAACAAGAGGTGATCCAAAGTTCATTGTATATTACTAGGATGTGTTATGATGTTATATCAACTCATGTTATGATAAACAAAACATAACATATGATAAACATGTCCTAGCTAGATATGTAAATAACCTGTCACTCAAAGCAAGAAGAGAGAAAACTGACTTTTTTATTTAGGCAGGGTTTTATCTGGTAGGCTGTTCATTTTCACTGAACATAAAAGAGGATTTCTCAGATCTGGATTAACTCTGTGTGGCAAGACTGGGCACAGATGATAGGAAATCTTATACTCTACATTGTGACATGCTTTCTCCTCCTATCAGCATGTTCTTTGTCAGGACATGAATTGATTGGCTCCTTGTGCTACTTCTTCTTCTCACACTCCAGCTCTGCTGCACAAGGACTGCTAAAGGCTGATACCGGATCACATTCAGGAACTTACATTTAATAATGTATTCATGATTGTAAAGCTGAACTGATTTGTTGGTATCTACATAAAGTCCAGCTTTAAAAATCAATATAGACAAACCTAAAGTGTATTTCCACCTTTGTAGTCAGATTTTAGAAAACCCCACTATGTTTGTTACGCATTCCCATTCACACATCATGCCTAAAAATATTTAAAAAAATATTTCTTATCTTTTAGATGTTTTTTAGGGGAAGTTGTCATGGCTGGATCTACTTTTTTTGGACAGTGTTGCCTGTCCCAAATCTGTTATCATTAACATACTATGCAAAAAGCCCTAAATCTTGGTATATTTAACAATGAAGATCTCCCTGCATACTGCAGACAGATTTCCCTGCATAGTACACACCGAGTTAATTATGACAAGCACAACTGGCCAGCCCCCTGATAAACAAAGGAAACTACCTAGGATTTTTCCTTGCTGGAGACAGTGGTGGCTAGTGCTTTTTTAGGGGAGGGCCTAAACAAACCTGGCCCCTCACTCCCCCCTCCACCATATCGCTCCCTCAATTGATCGCCCGCCAGCCCCTCACGTACCCCATCCAGGTCATGACTTTGGCGGCTTTCCCCCTGCATCTCCTCCCGAGTCCTGGCGGTCACTTCTCCTCCTACTGGCCAATCGAATCTTAGGACTACTGTCCCTCGGCTCTCAGGTAGAGGCCTAGCCATTTTCGGTAAGGGAATCAGGAAGTGAAGCCTTGCGGATTCACTTTCTGGTTTCCCTACTGAGCGTGCGCGAGTCGCTCTGCGCTATCTCACTGATCCCTGCTGTCTTCTGGGACCTGTGTGTCTCTCAGAAGACAGCAGGGGGCCGGAGAAGGGGCTAGACATGGCGTAGATCACTGCGGATACTGCGGCGATCTATGCCCAGAAGTGGGAGCAAATACCTGTATTATACAGGTATCTGCGCCCCTCTGAAGGGTGCCAAATGTGGCACCAGAGGGGGGGAGGATTCTGAAAAGCGGAAGTTCCATTTTTGGGAGGCCTCCCTCGATTTTGACAATATCTTCTGATTTTGGGGAAAAGCTTTCAGTTTTGTTCATCTCTGCTTATAATGATAGCTTTGCTGTGCAGCTCTGAGTAGCTTTTCTACCCTATAAGAAATGCACATGTGTCCCTATCTGATCCCATCCACGCACCCCCTATAACAATGATTTTCTGCAGCGGCATCTACAGTCATGACTAATAACGTGAATTTAGCAACTTAAACACTGGTATCTGTGGTTGACTACTGAATGCAACTTAACCACACTGTGTACTTTTCATAACCGATGGTGAAGTGAGACAGAAACTATCAGTCTTAGAATCTGTCCCCAAGTGACATTTCATATATATGTGTCTCTATCTGGGTGTAACCAGTTTAAAGCAGAGCTTGCACTTCAGGCAATATCCGCTTATTCATTGCGGCCCCCTTCTTTAGCCCCTGCATGAAGTGCAAAAAAAGAACCTGTGGGGGGAGAAATGGATAATAATCTCACACTTTCCCTGACCTCCATAGTTTAGAGGGGACATCACCTTCCTGCCAGTGAGATCCCAGGGAATACGGAGTAGCTCAGATTGTGCAAGAAGACGCTGCAGGACAGTGCATGATCCTCTTCTTGTGAGATTTGGGCTATTCAACATATTTCAAGATCTGGCCAGAATGAGGATTAAAGGATCACTACAGGAATTTTTTTTTTTTTAGCTAAATAGCTTCCTTTACCTTACTGCAGTACTGGTTTCATGTCCTTATTGTTCATTTTTGCTTTAAAGTTGCTGTAATCCTGCTCTGTTCTCCACACTTCCTGCTTGTCTGTCTCCTTATAACGACAGTGCTGGGAGCTTTCTCACGGTGGTCCAAGCTGTCATTACTGTGTGTCTAAAACTTCCCAGAACCAATCAGATTCATTTTAAAAACAAAACACTGCCCTGGATGTGTTTGTTTTTGTTCTGTGTGTCTATTTCTACTTCACATAAACATGAAGCCAGTTCAAAAGTGAAACTAACCCGCAGGCACATTATATGATTGATTTTTATCTATTTTTAATCATTTTGAAAAGGAATTAGTTAACGTTTATGTCTCTATACCCTGTAAACAGTCATTTCAGCAAAAAAATTTTTTTCCTTTAGTGACCCTTTAAGTCACCCTCACCTGGGCATTGTGGGTGGAAACCAGGGAAAGGTACTATATTATACTATACTATGTAACTTTACCCCTACAGGGTTTTTGTCTTCTTTTTGCACTTTTATCCAACGTCTAAGGCCGCGTACACACGATCAAATCTATCTGCTGGAAACGGTCTGCCCGACCGTCCCAGCAGACACATTCGATCGTGTGTACTGGCGAGCATACGGATTTGGCCAGCCGACAGATTTTAAAGCATGCTTTAAAATCTGTCGGCTGGGAATCCGTCCGCCCAATATGTCTGCTGGTTAGTACGCTAACCAGCAGACATATCTTCTCGCACATGCGTCGAATGGATTCAACGCATGCGTGGAAGTAATGTACTTCCTGGTGCGGTGACGTGACGCTGTCAACGTCACCGCTACGTCACCGCCACATCACCGCGCTGTCTGCTGGCGGGGATTTCGGTTTGATCGTGTGTACACGATCAAACCAAAACGGCCAGCAGACAGATTTGTTCAAATCGGTCGGTCCGACCGATTTGAACAAATCTCTTTGCTCGTGTGTACGGGGCCTTAGGGATTGGTTCACCTTGAATAGGTGGATCGTATCACTGATGTGCAAAGAAAGTACTTCAATTTAGAGTAGACCTAAACACAATCACTAAAATCTCTTAAAAGTCAGGCATGCCTTACTGTTTGTGTGTTCTTGTGCTTTAAAATTAATAGTGCTGTCAAAACGGAACCAGGGATGAGATAAAATGTGTATTTTCCAGTGTGAACCGGCCTGTAACCATTTAATGGCCAGCGAAATACCCGTACGTCAGGTGCAGGCATCGTGCCGGTTTTTTAGAGCCAGTGGTCAGCTCGATTGCTATTACAAGCAGCAGGAGGGGAAGCCCCCCCCCCCCTCTCCTGCCTCCTTCCGGGGCTCTCTTATTCTCCCCCGTCCCACAGGGAGACCTGCTCAACCGACTCAGTCTGCCAGCTGGCCGGACAGTCAAGCAAAGCTGGAATCGGCTTTGATCAGTTGTTCATGATGGTAACCTGGAAGCGGTGATATGACATCACTTCCAATTTGCACGGATGTCAGTGGCGCCATTTCAAAAAAAAATTGAAAGTGTTCAAAAACACCAATCTTGGTGTTTTGAATGCTTTCAAGTGCAGAGGAGGGATTTGGGGTCTTATAAACCCCTATAAAGAGTACGTGTTACGTCTCTATTGCAGTCACAAAGGATTTTAACATTCCTTGTGACAGCAATAAAAGTGATAAAAAAAATAAAGCAACAGTGTAAAAAATAATAATAAAATAATCATTAAAAAATAATAATAATGAATAAATAAAACATTTTAAAAAGTGCTTCCATCCCCCAAAGGCAAACGTGTGTGTCGGTCCTGCATACACACAAACGGCGATCATCCCACACATGTAAGGTACCATCTTAAATGTCAGATCATGGGCAGTCATTTTAGCACCAGACCTCCTATGCAAATCTAAAGTGGCAACCTGCAAAGGCTTTTAAAGTGTCGCCTATGGATAGCAAAATTTCCGTTGTTTGTAACCGGACATGCACAACTTTAGAAAATACATATTTGGCATCTATTTACTCTGCGTAACATCATATTTTATATTCTACAAAATATGGGTTCTGTATTGTGTTTTTGTCCATAAAAATTGTGTTTGAAAAAACACTTTGCAAATATTGTAAGACATATAAAAAGGCAACACCCACCATTTTATTCTCTAGGGACTATGCTTTAAAAAAAAAAAAAATGTAATATTTGGGGGTTTTAACAAATTTTCGAGCAAAAAATACAGATTTTTACATGTAAAAAAAAGTGTCAAAAAAACGCTTGGAGCTGACTTACAATTCATAAAGCAAGCCCGTGGTTTAGTTTTCGTCCCATATGCAGTATAGTAGCTTTAACCCTACATGCACAATAAAACGAAAAACTAAGCTGAACTCCAGGCAAACAGTTAAATACACAAAATAAATACTGTATACGGGAGCTATTTTACCTGCCAATGGAATTGTGTTGTTTGCTGCCAATCAATCTGTTTGATGATTTTATTTAAATGATCTGATTATCAGTAGCTTATTCATCAATTTGGTAGCTATTGTTTATTCATTTACTGTAGCGCTGTTCTTTTTGCACATTTATAGTGAGCTTTTTTAAAGGGGTTGTAAAGGGGAAAAAAAATGTCATAATAAGCATCCTTTACCTGCAGACATTCCTCTTTTCATTGTTCGTTTTTGCTCAGAAGTTGCTCTATTTCTTCTCTGTTCTGTTCACTTCCTGCTTGACTGATTGTTACTCACCACCGTGAAGGGAGGCTTTACTGCGGTGGTCAGTGACTTGCTCGCCCCCTCCTGGGAACTACATCTGTGCGGCAGGACGCTCTCGGACTTCAAGGAGGTGTGAATTACTGGGCGTGCTGTAATGCATACTGGGAAATGTAGTTCTTACATGAACGAGCGCCGCAAACCAGGAAGTGAATGAGAGAACAGAAACTAGAATGCTGGAGGTGATATAGATGAAGGAATTTAATAGGTATTTACTCGTTTTTTTAACAGAATCATTACACTATTCTGTCTGTCTACCTTGCAGACATTAATTTTAGGCAAAAAAAAACATTTTCCTTTACAACTCCTTTAACAGCAGCTTCCTGTAATAAAGACCAGTCGCTGCTGCTCTCTCTCCTTGTGCAGGGTGACAGGTCTTGTCTCCACCCTCTCCCGTAGTTTTCTGCAGGAAGCCTGTAGTGTACAGGTGGCAAACACAAGGCCCGCGGGCCGAATGCGGCCCTCCAGGCCATTTCATGTGGCCCTTGCACCTCTCCAGTCCTCCTCCAGACCCTTATTTTCTGCTTTCAAGCAATGCATCCAACTTCTTCCCAGCAGGAGCATAAGGAAAGGGGGGTGCTATGTGATATAAGGGAGAGTGGGGGACTCAACTTCTGATGGTGGGGTGGCTCTTGACATCTAATATATGGGGAGGGGATGCGCTGGACATCTAATCTTACACATACAACCGGCCCTTTTGAGGGCAATCATAATGCTGATGCGGCCCACGATGAAATTGAGTTTGACACCCCTGCTGTAGTGGGAGGGGCCTGTCAGGTCTGCTCTCTGCACAGGCTATGTACATCACAATGATGATGTCACCATTACTTTTACTAGGTAATAACTAGATCTGCTAAGGAATTTAATGTGCACAAACATTAAAATCATGTTTTTTTGGGCAATTGGGGAATATATTTAAGTAAAAGTTTTTTGTGTCCAGAATTCAGCTTTAAATCAGTCAGTGGGAAGATATTAAAAATGTTGGTGTGTCCTAACCGTAATTTGGGGAGCAGATCCTTTGTCGCCATCTTTTTATTAATGTCTAAATCGCCCACATGTACATGTATATACCTATGAGGGTAGGACACTATAATAGTCTTGTGATAAAATGTGGGAGAAAGGGCGCATTGCATGCATTGCTCGGTCACACAATGCTTTTATTGAGTGGTAGCCTCCATAAGGACAGCACATTACAAAGATCACGGGCTGGGTTTACCCGAGGACAGCTCTGGTCTTATGCTTTGAGGTTACATTCTGTGTATGATTAACAGAGTCCTGGCTCACAGACAGCTGATCCCAGGCTGATGCTGCTGATGCCATTCAACTGACAAGACCATGAAGCTGAGCATGTGGAGCCTTTAAAAGAGGTTCTGTGTACAAACAACAAAAAAAGTATTATTCTTATCTTAATTGCACTGGAAGAGTTTTTTTTTTTTCTTTCCATGACTCCATTCTGAGGACGGGGAGGCGAGCTGGGGGAAGGGCTATTCTGATGAACATATGCTCATTAACATAATAATGCACGTAGCAAATGTTTACATTGCAGCACCGCAGTAAGCGCATGAATGTGGTATATTATAGAACCACGGGAGCCTGATAAATATTTAAGCAATGTGAAATTCTGAGATCAGTTTGCAGAGACGTGGGGGGTATGTACAAAGCAGCTGCTGGGATCTGGCGTGTTGCTTTGTCAGATTTTGTCAGCTTTTCTAAACATTTTCGACGCTGTTGGTTTCTATTGAATATACGGCAAATGAGGAAATTGTGCTAACACTATATAAAAGAGCCATGTGTTACCTGCTTCATTTAAAGTTCTTCTAAAGGCTGAAGGTGTTTTTCTTTTACCTCAATGCGTTCTCTGCATTAAAAGAGAAGTATGGGGTTTGTTTGTTTTTCTTAATCATATTTAACTAGGTGGGTGCAGCATCAGTCCGATGCTACATCTGTCCCCTGCCAGCTCTAACACTGAGAACTGAGCGATCAAACATTGCCGATCATTCGGTTCTCAGGGCTCCCTAAGCAGAGAGTCGGTGATTGTCAGTCACCAGCTCTCTGCTCTGCCCTCCCGTGTTCACTGGAGCTCTGGGTTGTGGAGGGGGGCGGGAAAGACTGAGCCGGGTGCCAGTCCAGGCATGTGGGCGTATCCTAACTTCATTGTCATGATCTTGCCCGAGCCTGGATTGGCTCTGTGACGTCCACTGTCTGCAGAAAACAGGACACAGCAGTGCAGAACAAACTGCACTCCTGTGATCCACAGGAGAAGTACAACCAAATGGGCTTTGGCTCTACTTCTCCTTTAGATTTTCACACTGAGCCGCCTAATAGCGTCAGCAGTAAAACTCTGCTATTTTTACCGCCGATGCTATGGGCGGATTTGCGGGGCATTTCGGCTGCTAGCGGGGCAGTTTTACCCCCAACTAATGTCCGAGAAAGGGTTTAAACAGTCCGCAACGTTCTGCTGAAGCAGCGCATTGCGGGCTGGTATAGCCGCGCTGCCCCATTGATTTCAATGGGCAGCAGTGGTGGAGGAGCAGTAAACACACCGCTGCTTCACGGCTCCAAAGATGTGGCTAGCAGGACTTTTTTTACCGTCCTGCTAGCGTAAGGCTTCAGTGTGAAAGCCCTCAGGCTTTCACACTGGAGACAATGGAGCAGCTGTTTGAGGGCGGATTGCAGGCGCTATTTTTAACGCTATAGCATAATACGCCCTCAGTGTGAAAGGGGTCTAAAGGTAAAAAACCTTCATAGTGTAGCCCCGCCCTCAGCTCTCCCTATATACTTACCTGATACAGATCTTAATTCAGCGATGTGCACAAGAGCAGTGGTTTTCTCCGCTCTCTCCCTCCTCATCGGGCTCAGAGACAGCAGCGGGAGCTATTTGCTTCCACTGCTGTCAATCACAGCCTGTGAGGAGGGAGCAGGGGGATCAAGCCCACACGAGTGCCCGCATAGAACGCTGGAGCAGGTAAGTGATTGTTTATTAAAAGCCAGAAGCTACACTTTTTGTAGCTGCTGACTTTTAATAAACAAAACGTTTGGCTGGAACACCCCTTTAAAGTGTATCTTAACCAAACAACTAAAATATATTACAGCTTATCAGTCCTTAGATATGGGGACTGCATTCGTTTTTTTAGGCTTTTTCTTTACCTGGTGAACTCCCTGTTCTATTGTGACAACACACTCACTGTACTGTAGCTATAGAGCAGCAGTGTTGTCATGCTAGACTGCCTTCCTGATTTAGACTACAAACAACTCCCATTCTCATCATATCAGGACCAGAAGATATTTACGGTACTTACCAGAAAATGTATACAATATAACCTTGGATTGCGAGCATAATTCGTTCCAGAAACATGCTTGTAATCCAAAGCACTTGTATATCAAAGCATTTTTTTACAGGGTATAAAAGAGAAAGAGAGGCATCTCTAAGGCCTCGTACACACGACCGAGGAACTTGTCGGGCGAAACACATAGTTTTCCTCGTCGAGTTCCTTGTTAGGCTTGTCGAGGAACTCGACAAGCTTGCTTTGCGTACACACAGTCAAGACCAAATCTCCTCGTTCTCAAACGCGGTGACTTCAACACATACAACAGCAGGGGAAGTTCGATTCCACTGGCACAACCCTTGGGGCTGCTTTTGTTAATCTCATGTTACTGCGTGTTAGGAAAAAGTTTGGTAAGAGACATTTGCACTTTTCAGTCTGTTACAGCGTGACAAATGTGCTATTTCCATTACAAACTCTACTTTTACCGAAGGTGCGCGGGTTTCTTAACATACACACGCTCGAGTTTCTCATCGAAAAGAAGCCCGACGAGGAACACGACGAGCCAATTTAGACTCCCGTCGAGGAAAAAGAGAACTTGCTCTCTTTCTTGCTCGTCGAGTTCCTCGACAGTTTCCTCGATGAAAAACGTACACACGACCGGTTTCCTCGTCAAAAAAGCTCTCCCACCGAGTTTCTTGATGGATTCTGTCGAGGAAACCGGTCGTGTGTATGAGGCCTGAGTGTAGCAATACGTTGCTAAATGTTGTACCTTCATTAAATGTAACCATATTGTTACACTTAGAGGCTCCTCTCTTCTTTTTTATACTCAGTTGTGACATGACGCTACTCTTATATCAAGACATCGCTTGTATATCAAGGCAAAATGTATTAAAACATTTTACTTGTCTTGCAAAGCGTTCTCAAACCAAGTTACACTCAAACCAAGGTTTTACTGTATTTCTACAATTTATCTATGGAGAAGCAATGTACACTATGCTCCCTTGGACAGCAGCATTGTCAACTAGTGGAGAGGATAATGTTAGAGGAACTAGTGGATTTAGATTTTAGACTTTATGTACTGTAGGTCACTTTATACGCTGTTACAGCAACGCTGAATCCTGGCCTAGGCCAACAAGGCCCAGGCCTAGGGAAGCAGTTTGCAGGGGGGCAACACGGAAAGAGTCCCCGCTGGCTTCCAGTATTATGGGGCGGACTGGGCGCTGCTTCTAATTTTGACTGTCCTATCAACCTGGACCACAAACCTTCCTCACTGTGCTGTATGTTTTCTGCTGCACTCTTGGCATGGTTATATCGTCTTAGGCGGCGTACACACGACCGAGGTTCTCGCTAGAAACCAGCGAGAACCTCGCTGGGAGCTGCATTCCAGCTAGAACCTCGGCCGTGTGTACGCTCCTGGCTCGCCCCGCCCGTCGGGAATCCCGTCGAGCGAATAGAGAGCAGGCTCTCTATTTGCTCGACGGCCCGTCGGGATGAATGGCTGGTTGCCATTCCCGATGGGCGGGTCGCCGATTTCGACGGCCGGGCGAGAACCTCGACGGGCGGAACGATGTGTTCTGCCCGTCGAGGTTCTCTGCCGTGTGTACGCGGCCTTAGGCCTAGTACAGACGACCGAGAATCTGGTCGTAAAAGAAACATTGTTTTCCTCGACGAGTTCCTTGTTAGGCTTGTCGAGAATCTTGTCAAGATTTCTTTGCGCACACACAGTCAAGACAAAATCTAGTCGTTCTCAAACGCGGTGACGTACAACATGTACGACGGCACTATAAAGGGGAACTTCCATTCCACTGGCACAACCCTTGGGGCTGCTTTTGCTAATCTCATGTTACTGCGTGTTAAGTAAAAGTTTGGTGAGAGACGATTTGCGCTTTTCAGTCTGTTACAGCGTGACGAATGTGCTATCTTCATTACGAACGCTACTTTTACCGAAGGTGCGCTCCCATCTCATACTGTATTCTGAGCATGCGCGGGTTTTTTAAGCATACACACGAACGTGTTTCTCATCGTAAATCAGCCCAACGAGGAACCTGGCGAGGAAATTGAGATTTCCCACGTCAGTTTCTCAATGAAAAACATACACACGACCGTTTTCCTTGGAAAAAAGGTCTGCCACCAAGTTTCTTGATGGATTTTGTGGAGGAAAACAGTAGATTTGCCTTTAGTAAATCAACCCCTATGTCTTGAATGTAGCAGTTTCAAGAAACCCTTAAATCGATAAGTTTAGTTCCGGTTTAAATGGTTTGTCTAACCCTTGAACTGCCATATTTTTGTGAACAGCTTGGTCTGTTAAAAAAAATATAAAAAATCAAGAAAGCATTAAAAGATATAAAAACTCCTTAGTTCCGCACTTGCTTAATGCGGCTAAGAGGCTTATCCCCCGTAAATGGCAAGAGGTCGAAAGCCCCGAGGTATGGGAATGGATTGATATGGTAGAGAGGACATACACCATGGAAGATCTAAAAAGTAGTATCGAGGATAATAAAAAGAATCAAAATCAGAAATGGGAGAAATGGAGGAGATTTAAGAAGACCTGGAGCTACGCTGAAAATCTAAGGCCTCGTACACACGATCGGACTTATCCGATGAAAACGGTCCGCGGACCATTTCCATCGGATATGTCCGATCGGGAGTTTGATCCGATGGCGTGTACACACCATCGGATCAAATTCCCCGCCGCCGGACGGCGCGGTGACGCGGCGGTGACGTTGACGCCGCCACGTCACCGCTACGTCACCGCACCAGGAAGTAAAACACTTCCGCGCATGCGCCAAATCCATTCGGCGGCGGTGCGGGACGACATGTCTGCTGGTAAGTGTACTAACCAGCAGACATGTCGGGCGGACAGATTCCCACCGGATAGATTTCAAAGCATGCTTTGAAATCTGTCAGGTGGACAAATCTGTCCGCTAGCCCATACACACGAGCGGAGATGTCTGCTGAAACGGTCCATCGGACCGTTTTCAGCGGACATATCCCCTCGTGTGTACGAGGCCTTAGAGAGGAAACCTAAAAAAAGGTTAGATAGAGCATTAATCATATTTGGCAAATTCTAGGCGAGAAAAAAAGGGAAGAGTAGGGGGGGGGGGAGGGGGAGGTAAAAATAGGGGAGTAAACGGGGTGTAATCGATATAATAGAGATGGAGTTTTATATTGACTGTCCAGATATAAATTTTTGAACACAAAAAAAAAAAAGAAAGCATATCTTTATTTTCATCACTGATGATGCGAAACCTCAAAGAGAGACGCCTGTGGACGGACATAAAGGGATAATAAGAGCGTCCTACGTAAAAACTTACGAAAACTCTATATGGTGGAGTCTGAAGTGAAAAGAAAAAAAATAAATAAAAATATAAATTGAGAAACAGCAGACTTAGGACTTATTCACACCATGGTGCAGAGACGTCAGGTTTTTTGCACGCATTCTGCAAGGGCACAAAAAAAAAAAAAAAATTCTTCTCTATGTGCCCTGTTCACACCACAACCCTGGTATCACATGCAGGTTTTTTCTGCACGGGAAAACCGGACATGACATCAACATTGGTGTGAATAGGGATCATAATCCATTTGTCAATCACAGCTATATGACAGGTAGATCGCGACCCCACCATACCGTCAGCTCCTGACCATATCCACTGCCCCTCAGACCTATGATCAGAGTGACAATATGTATTACAGAGCCAGAGAAAGTCCCAGTCTCCTCCTCAGCTCTGAAGTGTCATATGACAGAGCTCAGGTGAGACTTGGAGGAATTTCCCTCCATCCACTGGGCAATTCTGCTTCTGAGGTCTGGTGAGTGAATTTTACAGAGAGAGAGATGAGAACTTGTGCTGTGTGCAATTTTAGTGTTGGGGGGTAGATATTTGTACTGAAAGGATGTATTTTTGTTTGTGGGTAGAAATGAGTGTTACTCCTAAACTGTGTGTTACGTACTATTGAACTCTGGAATTCTTACTACTGACCCCTGCATTCTGCGTTACTTACTACTGACCCCTGCACTTTGTGTTACTGTACTCACCCCTGCACTTTGTGTTATTTACTACTGACCCCTGCATTCTGCGTTACTTACTACTAATCCCTGCACTTTGTGTTACTTACTGTACTCACCCCTGCACTCTGTGTTATATACTACTGTACTCTGCATTACATACTCCTTTACTCTGCATTACGTATTACTGAATCCATTTATTTTGTTTTACTTACTACTGACCCCTGCACTTTATGTTACTTACTACTGACCCCTGCACTTTGTGTTACCCATTAATGAACCCATCACTTTGCGTTACTTACTACTGACCCCTCTACATTGTGTTACTGACCCCTGCACTTTGTGTTACTTACTACTGACCCCTGCACTTTATGTTACTTACTACTGACCCCTCTACTTTGTGTTACTTACAACTGACCCCAGTCACTTTGTGTTACTTACTACTGACCCTGTTATTTTGCGCTACTTACTACTGACACCATCACTTTATGTTATTTACTACTGACCCCGTCACTTTGTGTTACTTACTACTGACCCCATCACTTTGTGTTACTTACTAATGACCCCTGCACTTTATGTTACTTACTACTGACCCTGTCACTTTGCGTTACTTACTACTGACCCCATCACTTTGCGTTACTTACTACTGATCCCTGCACTTTGCATTACTTACTACTGACCTCGTCACCTCGTGTTACTTACTAATGACCACTGCACTTTGTGTTACTTACTACTGACCCCTGCACTTTGTGTTACTCCTGATCTTTTGCACTTTGTGTTACATACCTCTTTGCTCAGCATTACATACTACTGGCCCCTGCACTCTGTGTTGCGTTCTACTAACCCCTGAACTCTTCAAACCTTCCTTTATTTTTTCTGGGGTCTTGCTAGGTTACCTCCTTAAAAAAAGGGCTATACCCTGGTGATCTTTGATCTCTTCCATGATGTTGAGGTAGATCTCCACCTCTTCAGGGTCGCCTACCCCTGCATACTCCAAGAATTAGTGATCTAATATTACCATAGGTGCAGCTCCTTTGTGTCACATGGATCTCTGCAAACATGTCATGTCTTTGTCCTGTAACCTGCCTGCATTCTAAATATATCCTCATCTATCTTCTTTCTGCAGATTCCGCCAGCAAAGAGAAGCCAGACAAGAGAGGCCAGAAGGGAAATATGCAGGTATTTACTGTCATGTAAAAGACATATGATTGAAAGACACGAACATTTACACCATTGCCCTTTGCTAGAGGGAGTGCAGTGTATGTAACAAGAAAACCTGAATGCATTTCTCTGTGAGGGTGTAAGTTAAGAAAGCTGAAAGCAATCCTTAAAGGAACCGTCCACCTAAAGGTGGAAGGGGCACAATAGTTGATGCCGGCCGTTTAAATTGCCCACTGGCTCTCTGTCTCTCAATGCTCAGAAATCTCAGCAATGACATCTCCTAGCACTTGTTACGGCAATTACAATGTAAATGAGAGCACAGCTGGAGACATGTGACTGGAGCATGGATTTCCAGCCAGGAGAAATTGCTTCTCGACTCCCTGATAGATATAAGATGCCTGCCAGTGAAGAGATCTAAACCATGTCACTGTATTTTAATGTCATTTTCAATCTTTTTAAATTTGCATATTTCAATAGATATTATCTGGTGATCCCACCATGAAGATCAAGGTTCAGGCACTTTCTCAAAGCTGTCTCCTTGTCACTTAATTGTTCCCTAGTTGTCACTCTGTCACATGAGCTTCTGGTGGGGATTACAAGCACCTCTGCTGACACACAAAGCACAGGCATAGTCTACTGTTGATCAGAAATACAATCAGTGGCGGCTGGTGCTAAAAAAATGTTGGGGGGGGCACAAACAAACAAAAAACAAATTGGAAAAAAACCCCATCAATTGCTGCCACTGTGCCATCAAAGGCTGCGACTGTGCACATCAAATGCTGCCACTGTGCCATCAAATGCTGCCACTGTGCCATCAGATGCTGCCACTGTGCCATTAATTACAGCCACTGTGCCATTAAATGCAGCCACTGTGCCATCAATCGCGGCCACTATGCCATCAAACGCAGCCACTGTGCCATCAATCGCAGCCACTGTACTATCAATTGCAGCCACTGTGCCATCAAACGCTGCAACTGTGCCCATCAAACACTGCCACTGTGCCCATCAAACGCTGCCACTGTGCCATCAAATGCTGCCACTGTGCCATCTGATGCTGCCACTGTGCCATTAATTACAGCCACTGTGCCATTAAATGCAACCACTGTGCCATCAAACGCTGCCATCAAATGCTGTGACTGCCCATCAAACGCTGCCACTGTGCCCATCAAACGCTGCCACTGTGCCATCAAATGCTGCGACCGTGATATCAATTGCAGCCACTGTACCATCAATTGCAGCCACTGTGCCATCAAATGCTGCGACTGTGCCCATCAAATTCTGCGACTGTGCCCATCAAACGCTGCCAGTGTGCCCATCAAATGCTGCCACTGTGCCAAATGCTGCCAGTGTGAGTGTGCCCCCCACTCGCTTGCTGTCTGCCTGGCACTTACCCTGTCTTGTGGGGCAGCGGGTGACGGTGACGAGTGGGGTCCTTCATGTCTCCTGCACTCCCGTCCTCTCCTCCCGTCAGGCATCCAATAGCGGCACCTGTTGTTTCAGCCAATCAGGTGACAGGTAACCAGACCTGAGCAGCCTGATTGGCTGTGGATATATCGCTTCCCTAACACACCACTGAGTAATCAGAGAACGCACAGCAGTGCGCCCACTGTTTACCCTTTTGGAAGGCTATTAGAGCCCACATGCTTTAATCAGGAAGCCTATTAGAGATTATGGCTCTAATCAGGTGCTTCCAAAACACACCCACCACTGTAATTCATATGCCCCACGCTCGACAAGGGGCCGGGCACATGAATAAGAGGCGGCAGCGGCGACCATAGATAAATTTGTGCAATGCATGAATCTATCTATGGTAAGAGAGAGTGACAGGAGAGGGGGGCGACGCTCCTGCACCCTTTATGGACGCACCGGCAGAAAGTGGTGTGCTGTGATGGCCAATCAAAGTGTAGACGATCATAAATCATACAGGTAGGAAGAAAACTTCAGGTGTATGTAGACTTTGTCTTTTGGTGCTTCTGGTCTATAATCACTACCCCCTCCAGTGATCCAGGGGTCCAGAGTGTCCTCAAATCTGCCGGATAATGGCTCATGGCCAATGTTATAGTTTATTGTTGTGACAGTCACAGGCAACTTTGTAAAAAAAAAGAGCATTATATTGTTATAAAAGTGGTATTTAAAAAAGGAAATCCCTTATAAAAGGTTCCATCATCACTTGGTAAATTCCTTATGACACTTTAGAAAAACAAATACCAGCAGTAAGTGTGCAAATACTGTACCTACCCTAGTATTGTCTATATAGCGTCGTTTGTATGATAAATAGTCAGCAACATTGGAATGTGTTGCACCATCTTGTGGTCATAACGGGTACTGTTATACATTTTTTTGCACATTACATTTTTTTTTATCTCATTTTGGCCATAAATGCATATTTTTTATGTATCTGATTAATCAATCTGATAAATCTTAACCACTGGATGTCTGAAATCGTCAGGCAACACAAACGGGAAGTCCACTTGCATTAGTCAGATTGCTTTCCATGTTAAACATTTAATATGACAAAGAAAATAAACCTTTTAGAACTGGTGGATTGCTCCATACACCATATGAAGAGGATTTTCCAAATCAATTATTCAATATTTTTGGTGTAATTTCTCAGCTTATACAGTTTTCTCAAGCAAATAGAGAATGTGGCACAGTGGTGTAGTGCAGTGTTTTTCAACTCCAGTCCTCAAGGCAAACCAACAGGTCAAGTTTTCAGGATTTCTCTCAGATGAAATGGCTGTGGTGATTACTAAGGCAATGAAACTGATCAAATCACCTGTGCAAAATAATGGAAAGCCTGAAAACATGACCTGTTGGTGTGCCTTGAGGACTGGAGTTGAAAAACACTGGTGTAGTGGATAGCACTTTCACCTAGCAGTAAAAAGGGTTGCTGGTTTGAATCCCAATCATGAATCTACCTGCCTGGAGTTTGCATGTTCTCCCTGTGTGGGTTTCCTCCAGCTACTATGGTTTCCCTCCTACACTCCAAAGACATGCTGGTAGGTTAACTGGATCCTTTCTAAATTGTCCCTAGTATCTATTGTTAAAAAAAAATTGTCCCTAGTATGTGTATGTATGAATGTGAGTTAGGTTAGATTGTAAGCTCCTTGAGGGTAGGGACTGATGTGAATGTACAATGTATATGTAAAGCGCTGTGTAAATTGACAGCGCTAAATAAGTACCTGAAATAAATAAATAATAGCGCTACAACACTAAACTGCTGCCTTCCAATTAGCAGCTGTGTTGTAAGCTTACGATGTGTATTCTGTTTGTTGGGCATTGGGCTGCCCATCAGGCCCGCAGGAGGCATGCACAGACCTGATAGGCATCTCATCAGCCAACTAAACGAACACTCATGGCAAGCTAACAATGCTACTGCTAATTGGAAGGCAGTGTCATAAAAAAAACAGCAATGGCTATTAGGCTGATGCCAGACAGGTGATTTTGTAGCAGAGATAAATTGCTGCTACAAACCCTTATTGTCAGTGATTAAAAGCATTTGTAGCTAGAGGTTTCATTTCTGGACATTTTTCGCTTAGAAGCAATTTTGTCGCTGGTACAAATGATACAAATCATTCTCTTCATCAGCAATTTGTAGCTAAGCCCATACGGGTGAGTGAAGAGCAATTGTCACTGGTGAGCTTGTCACTGATATGAAACATTGCCAAAACCTAATGTCTAAGTTCACCTTTTCACAAAAAATAAATAAAAAAGTCCCCACTGTGCTAATCTCCATGGGTGATGAGCTGCCAGCGCCCATGCAGCTGGTGCAGTTGGTCTGGGGATTTAAAATCCCTGCTCCTCTCCCTCTTCTTAACTCTCTATGCAGGCGCTGACCAATCAGAATTGCTATGATCTATCCTGGAAGTGCTGCAGAAAAGAGAGAGAGAGAAATACTAATGCAGTGACTGCACTCATAGCTCACCACCAAACCACCCATGAAGGTAAGTAAAGTGAGCACCAGAGGGAGGGTGTACGGTGGTAATTCACCACTGCTTTTGTGAATAGGTGAACTTACACTTTAACTGCGTAATTGCGTGAGTGACTGAGCCACAAATTGCTGAAAAAATTAGCCAGTTAGCGATATCATAGAAACTGATTATGAATTTGCTTTAAAAAAAAAAAATCACCGTCTTATGTCAGATGGGCGATTTTGCTAGAGACAAATTTCAAGCAGCAGAATTGCTGAAAAGACTGTCTGTATTGCTCTGGATTCCATATGTAGCCAGATGCAGTAAGATGTTGTTTAGTCACTGGCCCAAATGATGCAGAATCTCAAACCCTAACAATGGGAGCTGCCTCAGCTAAAGAGGGAGCGATTCCAAAGGGACAGACAGGCAGCCTCTTAGCAATCTTGACACTGGAAATGTTCATAAATCAGCAGAAGGATCAGTAGTGCGACAGATTTGCCTCTCTGACTTTAGCCTTACTGTAACGGTTCTCCAGGTAAGAAACTCTTCAAGAGATTCCCAAAAACATTATTCACTAAGAACCGGTTCACACAAGTGCGACTTGTCAGGCAATTTAGCAGACTGACAAGTCGCACTCCGTTCAGTACTATGCAACCGTTCTAATAGGAGCGACTCAAGTTGCCCCGACTTAGAAAAAGGTTGCTGTACTACTTTGGGACGACTCGGGGAACTTGCATTGACTTCAATACAGAAGTCATTTTGCAAGTCGCCTCTGAAGTCGTGGGTAGATCGCCTTGCTGAGTCGCTTGGCAAGTCGTGCCGCCCCTGTGTGAACCGGCTCTTAAAGGCTTAGGCCTCATACACACGACCGTTTTCCTCGACAGAATCCATCAAAAAACTTGGTGGCAGAACTTTTTTGCCGAGGAAAACGGTCATGTGTATGTTTTTCGTCGAGAAAACTGTCATAGAACTAGACGAGAAAAAAAGAGAACAAGTTCTCTTTTTCCTCGTCGGGAGTCTCAATTTCCTCGTCGTGTTTCTCCTTGGGCTGGCTTATGACAAAGAACACATTCGTGTGTATGCTTAGAAACCCGCGCATGCTCAGAATAAAGTATGATACGGGAGTGCACCTTCGGAAAAAGTAGCGTTCGTAATGAAGATAGCACATTCGTCACGCTGTAACAGACTGAAAAGCGCGAATCGTCTCTTGCAAAACACGCAGTAACATGAGATTAGCAAAAGCAGCCCCAAGGGTGGCGCCAGTGGAATTGAACTTCCCCTTTATAGTGCCGTTGTATGTGTTGTACGTCACCGCGTTTGAGAATGATGAGATTTTTTCTTGACAGTGTGTATGCAAGGAAAGCTTGTCAAGATTCTCGACAAGCCTAACAAGGAACTCGTCGAGGAAAACGATGTTTCATTTACGACGAGTTCCTCGGTCGTGTGTACGAGGCCTAAATTCACCATTATGTTACATGTTGTCATGTTACACTCATAATTAGGGTGTGTCCCCCTCACCCCTGCAGTTGTTGTCACATTTAAATACGGCACAGCTGTGTGGGGCTCCACCTTCATTTATTCACAAAGATCTGTGAATGAATAAACTACAAGTCCTGTTGGCCATCACAGCAGACAGATTTAGCAGTTTCAGTGAACTACGAGTGTGGTGATCAGCGAACTCGTAGTCCATTGATACTTCCTCCAGCTTTGTAATTGAAAGCCCTCCAAAGGTGCAGCCGGAAAGCTAGCTGAAGTGTCTGCAGGAACCTTACATTGCACCCCCAATTCACTGATCACAGGTGCAATGCTTTGTAGGATCCTGTAGAAAAAAAGAATAAATGCACACTTTTTTCCTACAAAAACAAAATATACTAAAAAAAACATTTAGGGTTTACATACACTTAAATTCAATCTCACAAAATTTGTCTAAATAGACAAAAAATTGTAGCAGAAAATAATAATTACTAGATTTGACTAGAATCTCTAAAATTAGGCTAATGATGCGTGTATAGAACACAGTCGTTTTTTGTTTGTTTTTAACAAATATTGCATGATATATATGTGTACTGTACATAACAAATGACATAGTTGGTTCTGATGTAATATATTAATCATGGTTAACCATCTGATAAGAAAACAGCTTGGTGTCTCCTAATCGCCTCACAAGACTGCCCTCCGTTGTTTCACTTACAAAGGAACATACAGTATGGCGTTTTTCATAAGCATTGTTTTAACAAGAAACATTTATTGTATAATCATACCAAAAAACAGGGTTTAGTCTGGAAGCTAGTCTGTATGTGTGCTGGACACGTGTTGTTCAAGACTAAAGGCTCGTACACACGGTCGGACAAATGCGAAAAGTCCTGGATTTTGATGTTGGTTGGGCAAAAGTCCGACCGTGTATACGGGGCTTTAGAGGTTTATTTACTAAAGCTGGAGAGTGCAAAATCAGGCTCACTTCTGCATTGAAACCAATCGCCTAGCAGGTTTTATTGCCAAAGCTTAAAGGGTTTGTAAAATATATTTTTTTTATCTTAATAGCTTCCTTTACCTTAATGCAGTGCTGTTTCATGTCCTCATTGTTTATTTTTGCTCTCAAGTTGCTGTAATTCTTCTCTGATCTCCACACTTCCTGGTTGTCTATTTCCTGATGACCACAGTGCTGGGAGCTTTCTCTCTGTGGTCACTAATCAAGGAGGTTTGATTACTGTGTGTCTAAAACCCCTCAGCACCAATGAGTTTTATTTTCCAAACCATCACTGCCCTGTATTGGCTCTGTGGCTCTGTACAGCACAGGCAGGAAACAACATGCAAAAACGAAACTAGAAACTGCAGGTACATTATATGATTGATTTCTATCGATTTTTAATCATTTTTAAAAGGAATCAGTTAACTTATTATGTCTCTATACCCTGTAAACAGTCATTTCAGCAAAAAAAATGTTTTCATTTACAACTCCTTTAGTTGAACAAGCTGAGGTAAGAAGCTGATTGGTTTCTATGCAGAAGGGAGCCTTATTTTGCACTCTCCAGCTTTAGTAAATAGACTCCAATGCCTGATATTTCTTAGAAATCTAATTTAGGGAGGTGAACCAATTAGAACAACGCAGCCGACTGCCATCCTCGTACTATGGAATATTTCAGTGTAGATGTGGACTGTAAATGTGCCAACATTTGCAAATTCAACTTACTGTTATTTAAAGTGGTTAGATTTGTTCCCAGGGTGCGGGCATCAAACAGCCTATAAAGGCAGTTGTTTATGGGCACACATATCATGGGGTGACCTTACAAGTTGCCTGTAGTTTTATTGACTTTTTTTTCCCTATGTGTTTTGTTCTTACATTGGTACATACAAACCAATTAATGTTGCTGTATCTAATAATAGTAATATTAATTTTATAAACACCATGTGGCTAACAGCATGTGGTCACCCCTCCAAATGATTGAGTTCAGGTGTTTTCAGTGAAAGGAACTGTTAATACTACGTACATCATACAAAGATATTTCAGACATTTGCACATGCCCACTCTTGTGGTAACAGTTTGGGAAAGACTCTTTTCTGTTCCAGCATAACTGTGCCCCCCGCGCTATAAAGACATGGTTTAACTAGTGTGGTGGGATGTGCAACATGGAAGTATCCAAGAAGAAGATGTTGGTGCTGTTGAGAGAGTTTTTTTATTTTTTTATATATAATTTATTTAAAGTTAATCTTGGACAGAGAGAGATGTAATAAGAGGCTGTGGCAGATTTGTTCTCACGGTCTACGTTCAGTTTGAGGATATTTACCCTTACTCTTCCTGTTCAGACAGGAAGTGATGTAGGATCTCTCTGGTGGGAACACAGGCGGCAACCAAAAAATATTTTTTTTCCAGTAAAACCTCTCTCAAGTTATTATTTCCCTCGTACACACGACTATTTTCTCGGGCAGGAAAAAGTTTTTCCCAACGTGATTCCTCTCCAGCCTGACTTGCATACAGACGGTCATGCAAAAAAACTTCCGACCAAAGTGCGGTGACGTACAACGCGTACGATAGGACTATAAAGGGGAAGTTCCTTTCAAATGGCGTCACCCTTTAGGCTTCTTTCGGGCTGTATACTTGATTCCGAGCATGTGAGTTTTTGCGTGACGGGAAACACGATGAGAAAAAAGAAAGCTAGTTTAAATTTTTTGCGGGCAGTTTTTTAGTTGAAAAAACTGCTAGGGAGCATACACATACACACAACCAGTTTTCATGACCAATATAAAAAATGGCAGTTTTATCGTCGTACAAACCAGTGGTGTGTACAAGCCATGTGTCTTCCTTTCCCATCAACAGTTGCCCCCTTCATCTCTTGTTTGCTGTCACAAGAGCAGGAAGTGAGGTGAAATCCCTCGTAATCCCTTTATGTGTCTCAACTATAGTGGTAATGTATGTAAATATATAAGTTGAGTTCCCATTGGTTCTTCCTTGTCCCCAACCCCCTCTATGACAAGGCTAAGGGGAGTGTCCCTAACTGGGTTTAAAAGTGTATGTTTGTTACTTGATAAAGAGTTTATGCTCTGCATGTTTAACCCATAACACCTGTGTGGTTTGCCTTGTGATTTTGGGGGGGGGGGGTTAAGGGCTGGTTATGGCGAGTCTGCCAGATGTGGGTGCATTTAGAGAACAGGAGACACAGGCCTGGCGAAGGTGCCTAAGCCGGGGTATATGACATTCGTCACAGTCAGGGACCATTACCATGTTATTCACACTACTCAACTTACTGGATCTATCTGAAGTTCAGTCAGGGTGTTGTGGGAACCAATGACTGGCATCGTAGTGAGCAAACAAAATATGTCCCCAGCACACCTTAGGGACACACATGACCCTACAACATCACACAGATAGTGTGATTCATATGACTCCATGATATTTTTTGGAAGGCCATGCTGCTGACCTCTCTGGTTTACCTTCCCAAAGAGATCACAGACAGCAATATTTACTCTTGCAAAGTCTAAAACTAAAATTTGTAGAGTATTGTACCATGTTAGCCAACGATTATTGCAGGATTTTTGGATTTTAAGTAATACATGGGGTATGCCGGTACTCTCCACTGGCTAACTTAAAGTGTATTTCTAAATTTGACGCCAAATTGGCATAACACCTACTTTATATTTGTTACATGTCCCAATTCACATAGCATAGCTATGCACTTTTTTTATGCACTATTCTGGACTCCCCAGCAAGGAAAAATACTAGGTAGATCTCTAGGTTTATTAAGGGGCTGGTAAGCGGTGTCTGCCATAATTAACCCTATCTGTACTGTGCAGGCAGATCTCCATTATCAATTGTAACTACATTTGAACACTTAAAGAATAAAACATATAGAAGCATCTATCTCTGCATTGTATCTTAATGAGGACAGACACCATGAGTTTTTTTACATTCAACCCAGCGGGTTGCATCTATGCATTAAGATAACAAGCCTTCTGTGTGCAACAGCCCCCCTAATACTTACCAGAGGTCCCTCTCTGTCCAGAGATGTCCACAAGTGTCTCAGCCATCCGAGATTCTCCCTCCTGATTATCTGAGACACAGCAATGGCGCCATTTTCTGCCTCTGCTGTCAATCATATTCAACTAACAAATCAGGGGAGAGAGGGGTGGGGGCGGGTCGGGTCTCAGTGTCTGAATGTGACTCGGCTCGGGTACACCACTGGAAGCTGCTTGCTGTGGGGGCATTGAACAGGAGGAAGGGGCCAGGAGCACAGAAGAGGGACCCGAGAAGAGGAGGATCCAGGCTGCTCTGTGCAAACCCACTGCAAAAGAGCAGATAAGTATAACATGTTTTTTATTTTTATAGGGGGGGGGGGAAGACTTTACAATCACTTTAAGTTAGTAAAACTCAAACTTTTCTGCACAAAACTAAAAATAATTTTTGGCTACAGTTAGCCTATTTTTTTTTTTAACCTACATTAAAAAGTAGCACAAATTAGAACTCCCCTTTAAGGCGTACAAATGGAATAAAGCTTGAGATGGCACAGTGGAGCCCAGTATCAGGACCGCTTGTACTAACCGGCTCCGAGGTGCAGAGAGATGAATTAATTTCACATTGAACAGCCTGGGAGCCTTCAATAGGATTTCTGTTACTTCAAAGGCTTTGCGCACAATGATAGCCGAGTCCGCTGGGAAAGGAAAACACAGATTGTTGTAGCAAAACCCTGTTACAGCAAGAGCAAAACCATGTCAGATATTGCCCTTGTTGATGGTCATAACCTGCCACTACCACAGTGCCACAATCACATATTGCTTGGCACCGGCTCAAAGCCGTCTCTGGCACAAAGACCCTTCTAAGAGGGACAGGCGGCTGTGGGCCTCCCAGCTGTTGCTGAAAAGCGTCTTCATTGATGCTCAATCAGCTTATGATTTTTTTTATTTCTGTCAGGGAATAAATAGGAAATATGGGGCCAAACAATGGTTATTGCTTTCATAATTAGTATGAATAATATAATTCCTAATATAACTAAAGTCTCCATAATAAAGCTCTCAAATATTTAAAAAGCTAGTGTAAGCAAGTGATGTTTTTTTAAAAAATATTAAAAAATATACTGCCTTCAATCCAGTTTATTAATGGTGGGGCAGATCCTATATGCTGCAGATGGCTGCCTTGTTTAGGCACTCGCTGTTATAGGGTGACAACGCTGTCTCCATCTCCCGTCACATTGTCACCCCGTCACATGGTTTGGTGGAGTATTTTCTCATGGTTTATTTAACCTCGACTTATACAAGCACAATCACAGATCTGTATGTCACATGCGCAAGCGGACCTTGAAAGCTGTGCTGTCATTCGCTGCAGCACAAGCCGATCAGCGGTCCACAGCTAATGATTAATAATTAAAGCACCCGCTGATCGGCTCAGCGAATGACAGAAGACAGCCTTGTGTGTAAAGTAGGGAGTAAAAACCGTCACATTGCTTAGTAAAACACCACACAGTAAACACACTAAACATTGTTACGCACACATTTAACCCCTTGATCGTTCTAGATGTTAACCCATTCCCAGCCAGTGTCATTAGTACAGTGACAGTGTATATTTTTAGCATTGATCACTGTATTAGTGTCACTGGAGATGTCAGTGGCAGTTAGTCCAGAACGGCCGCCACACTATTGCAGTCCCACTATAAGTCGCTGATCTCTGCCATTACAGCATTAAAAAAAATGAATAAATAAAAATTCCAGTATCTTTACCATGGTTTGTAAATGCTAGTACGTTACATTAATCTAATCAATGTGCACTTATTGGGATTTTTTTTACCAAAGACATGTAGCAGAAAACATCTTGGTCAAAATCTATGAAGACATTTTATTTTTTTAAATATTTTTTTTTTTTATTATAGCAAACATTAAAAATATATATATTTTTTTTCAAAATGTGTTTTTTTTTTGGAGCCGGTTTATATTACAAAAAAAAACAGCGTCGATCAATTACTACTAAAAAGCTGAAATTATAAAAATGTTGTTTTGGAAAAAGCATTTCATGACCACGCAATAGCAAATTAAAGTAGTGCAGGTAGCGCCATTTCATGACCACGCAATTAAAGTAGTGCAGGTAGCGCCATTTCATGACCACGCAATTAAAGTAGTGCAGGTAGCGCCATTTCATGACCACGCAATTAAAGTAGTGCAGGTAGCGCCATTTCATGACCACACAATTAAATTAGTGCAGGTATCGCCATCTCATGACCACGCAATTGCCAATTAAAGTAGTGCAGGTAGCGCATTTCATGACCACGCAATTGCCAATTAAAGTAGTGCAGGTAGTGGCATTTCATGAGCACGCAATTAAAGATTGCAGAGTTGAACTGGAAAAAATGGCCTAACTGCAAAGAATGGCCTGGTCATGAAGGAGGTACAATCTTCTGGAGCTCAAGTGGTTAAAAGAGAACTTTTAAATGTTTTTAGATTTACTAAGAAAAGGGTTCATCTTAACTCCTTGCCATTGGCCAGGCTGATGGGATGGGCTCCCGATCACGTGATCACCTTGACTGACCACAAGTTTGGGTAGCCCATAAATGCTTCTAGCGTTACAAACTCATAAATGGCTAGAAGGGGTTAATTAAAGTAAATTATTGTATCAGCAAAAAACTGAATCTCAGCTTGTGGTTTGTAATTTCATATGTACCTGGGGGCGGCCTAGTTGCTCATCAGGTTCTCGTTCATGGGTGTGCCTTGCTGATTCTGTAATCGCACTCCAGAAAACATATGTTTGATTAAAAGCAACAGACTTTCTGCAGTCCCCAATGATGTGAAACAACCACAATGCTCCTTGTATCCAGAGATCATGTGGCCTGGACGGCCTAGGCTTTAGAGCACATAAGGATCTCAGCATTTTTAAATTGGCTTGCAAGTACTGTACTTTGTACATTTGTAGTGCTGTGCAGTGCTGACATGTATCCTACTGATTGGGAAATAATACTTTAATGGTATATTTAATGTTTTCTTTTTTTTTTTTTATTGTCAAATGTGAACTATTGATTTTATTTTTATTTTATGCTGGGATTACGTCTAAAAGTGGAATAATAGAAAAATGCTTAAAAAGGAGAAGTTTGATTATTGGATGTGGGAGATGGGGGTCCTTGGGGGCTGATAGAGACTGCGACGCCGGGGGAATTTTTATGACAAGAGTAAACGTTTGGCACAAGAGGATCGGAAATTGAAAATTGATTTAAAACTTTTTCTTAAGCTGTAACACTTCTTGCGTTCTTTTGCTGTTGTATTAATTCACATCCGGTACAAAATTACTATTAAAACAGAACCTCTTACCTTGGTGAAAGGAGTGTTTTATGGCCTTCTTAACACTCGGCGTTCCTAAGAGTGCGAGTGGAACGGGGTCTATATAAATATACACATATACACCACTGCTCCCCATCTGGAATCACAAAATACATGTGTACTGTATTTCCTTTAAGACGCTAGTTAAGAAGTTCAGTCACTGCTACCAAGGACAATAATAATTTATTACAGGGATTTACAATGGTTTCATTAAGTAAATAAATGAATACAAGATTCCTTAAAAACCATAAATCTTGACAAAAATTTCATAACCGTGTACGTTAAAGGAGACCTGCAGTCTTTTAAACCTTGTTTAGCTATACAGTATATGTGAAAGAGACCAATTTAAAGCTAAACTCCAGGAAAAAAGCTAAATATATAAAAAAAATACATAGAACAGTGCTGTTTTATCTGCCAATAGAATTGAACGTCCGTTCATCCAGTCTTGAAATTTACACAGCTCTGACACACATCACAATCCTGTCTGGCAGGGCATGAGACCTGATTTTTTATTCTGCAGTTATGTAACCCTTATAGATCTTGTCCCTCCCCCAGTCTTTTTACTGGGTAGTATCATATGTACTCGAGTATAAGCCGAGTTTTTCAGCACATTTGTTTGTGCTGAAAATGCCCCCCTCGGTTCATACTCGAGTCACCTTTTTGCGCCTGATCTTCCAGACTTTGGGAACCCGGTACCGGCCGTTGGTCCCCTGGACCCCAAACTTGGCACACACGTAGCCCCACTCTTCCTCTAAATTTGTGCAAAGTTTGTTGTCCTGGGGACCTATGGCTAGGGAGCACCGATTTTTCAAACCGTCACCCCTTCCATAGACTCCCATGTTAAATGGAAATTTCTCTGATGATCTGGGGACCCGGTACCGGCTAGTCCTAGGTCCCCTGGACCTGGACCTTGGCACAGCTGTAGCCCAATTTCTCCTCTACACGTGTGCAAAGTTTGTTGTCCGGGGGACCTACGGCTGGGGAGCACTGATTTTTCAAACCGGCACCCCTTCCACAGACTCCCATGTTAAATGGTAATTTCTCTGGTTATTTGGGGACCCGGTACCGGCTGGTCCTAGGTCCCCCCCTGGACCTGGACTTTGGCACAGCTGTAGCCCCATTTCTCCTCTACATGTGTGCATTGCTGTGATAGATAGATAGATAGATAGATAGATAGATAGATAGATAGATAGATAGATAGATAGATAGATAGATAGATAGATCTATATGATAGATATAGATATATATATACTGTATACAGTATATCTATATATCTATATATAGATCCATGTATATATATAGATATATGTATATATATATATAGATATATATATATATATATATATCTATATATATATATATCTATATATATATATTTGTTTTAGCAAAATATGTAATAGTGGTAATTTTATTTCCACATTACATATACATTTTCTGCTTCCTACTCAGTCCTGTTGCACGGTGTTGCTGATTATTTTACAGTGCCTTGAAAACTTTTTCATACCCATTAAAATTTTCCACATTTTGTCATGTTACAACCCAAAACTAATAATGGTAATAAGCAAGAAACGACAAAAGTGCAGTGTACATGAGTAGGGTGATATAATATTCTTTGGTATTTTTTTTTTTTGTATACTAATAGTTGTCCTGTGGACAGATTCTCCCACCTGAGCTGTGGTCTCTGCAGCTCCTCCAGAGTTACCATGGGCCTCTTGGCTGCTTCTCTGATGAATGCTCTCCTTGCCCGTCCTGTCAGTTTAAGAGAACGGCCATGTCTTGGTAGGTGTGCAGGTGTGCCATACTCCTTCCATTTTCGGATGATGGATTGAACAGTTCTCCATGAGATGTTCAGAGCTTGGGATATTTTTTCATAACATAACTGATTTAAACTTCTCCACAATTGTATCCCTAACCTGTCTTCTGTGTTCCTTGGCCTCCATGATTCTGTTTGTTCACTAAGGTTCCCTAAAAAAAAACCTCTGAGGGCTTCAGAGAACAGCTATATTTATACTGAGATTAAATTACACACAAGTGGACTATTTGTAAAAAAAAAATGTAAACCATTTATCATTTTCCTTCTACTTCACATTTATGTGCCACTTTGTGTTGGTCTGTCACATAAAATCCCAATAAAATACAAGTATGTTTTTGGTTGTAACATGACAAAATGTGGAACATTTCTAGGGGTATGAATACTTTTTCAAGGCACTGTATCTCACTGTTTGGCGCCATTCCATGAGTGTGCGCAGTTTTAAAGTATAACATGTTAGGTATCTATTTACTCAGCGGATCTGAGCATACAGGATAAAACAGCCTTTTTACACAATGAGAGGATTAACCCCTTAAGTTCCACAGTGAGTATAACAAGCATGCTATGCTGCATATACAGACTGATTTTACTGTTGTGGGTTTAGTAACACTTTAAAATACTTTTGCCAAGTTTTTACTGGTGCTGTAACCCCGTTGGGGAAATTTCCTCCCAATTCCTGTGTCTTTGGCAGCTTCCAACTGCAGGACAGGTCAGAAAGGCACATAAGTAATAATCATCTAACAGAGCTTAAACCCTTCCTTTAATTCACTGAAAAAAGTGTTTTTGTGCAATCTATGTCCCCATCTATTTCCCAATGAGGACAGGGGTTCAAACCCTACCCCTCTCTGTACGATAATTAAAAAACAAAGTTTTGGCTGAAGAAGAGCTTCAAAGATAAATTAATTAATCCAAGCTCAGTAAATTTTCAAATCATCGTATGTAATTATATTCCTTGTCCCGGTGCTGTAGAAGAAGAAAAGAAAAAAGAATTCTAATAGGTGATTGGCAATTTTTTTTTTTTTCGATGGTGGTGGCGGGGTGTCTCCATTATGAAAAGCCATATGACGTGTTTCAAGGAATGAAAGGCTGAGCATTTAAAGAGGATTGGATTGATTTAAGATTATCTAGGCCCCCGGTGTACATTTGTACTTTTAATGGGTGTAAACAATGTATTTGCTAAGTGCCTGCCATTCTAATTAGCGGGGGGAGAGGTTCGGTATTATGCAAGACATTCATCGCACCTTATGGGATACAAGAGGCTTTGTTAGAGATGGCTGAGAAATTATAAAAGGCTTTCCGTGCTGCTCTATGTTTATTTGCCGGGAGGGTTAACCCCTTTATGGCTCCTGGTTTACGGCACCTAAAACAAGTAAAAGAAATGAATAAGGAAAATTTAGACCATTTAATACAGCAGGCGCTTTTTTTAGCGATATAGCGCCTGTAAAGCGTCTCAGTGTGAAAGGGGTCTAGGTCAGAGATGTCTTCAGCACCCTTCCAGTGCCTCTCTCTATAGACCCAACACTAAACAGTTGCCTTGAGTGTCCATTCATGTCTAGAGAATCAGTGGCTATCAGCTATCTGTCCAATTGCCCCTTCTGTCTATGACTAGCTCAAGAACTCAGCGACCCTCATAAATGTATCCTATATGCAAACCAGGTCTGTTGTTACAGGACAGGCAAAACAAACAATTGCTTGGGGCCCCGAGCTGGCCTGGGGCCCCCAACAACCCCTTCCCAGGCTGTAGCGTGGCCGAGCTCCTCTTCCTTCCTGCTGGAGTCCAGTCAGTCAGCCGTGTACCGCGTGTGGAACAGGCACTATCTAATGGGGACTGGAGACCCATAATGATAGAACACCGGACTGACAGGAGGAAGAGGAGCTCGGCCACGCTACAGCGGCAGCCTACAGGGAAGAAGGGAAGGTAAGAATAGAAAAACATAGGGACTAGGGAGGGGAGGGAGGAGTAAGAACATGGGTGTAAAAAATTAGTGTAGCGCTAACGTAGATTTTGCGTGCGGGGGGTGTTTGGGGCCCCCAAATTCCTTCAAATGGCTCTGATGCAAACCCGTAGATTGTAGATTTACTATTTTTTTTTTTTTTTTCGTTTGGTTTGTTGTTACAGAACATTGTTACAAAACTGCATCCTCTTCTCTTTATGAAACCCTTTTCTCATGGTATTCTTCTGGTTCTATAGAGAGCTTAGAATCTAGAGTTTATCCTTCTTATATTTTGCCTTCTTTATTCATCTCTCCCCCTTCCATCAACATGTTAACAAAATTTTAAATTAAATGTTTCTGTTTTCAGTGGATACCCTTGTCATCACTGGGTGTCTGTGCTTCTCTGTGCAGTGGAGGCAAATCAGGACTAGTGGGAGGGTATGTACATAGCTTCTCATAAACAGCAGATTGCCCTAGCTAAAGCTTACTTAGTAGAACTATTTTTTTTAAAGTCAGCAGCTACAAATACTGCACCTGCTGACTTTTAAAATAAGGACACTTACCTGTCCAGGGCGCCCGGGATGTCAGCATCCGAAGCTGATCTCTCGATCGGCTCTCGGGTGCTGCCGCCGCCATCTTCGGTGAGGGAATCAGGAAGTGAAGCCCTGCAGCTTCACAGCTTGGTTCCCTACTGCGCATGCGCGACTCGTCCTGCGCAATCCAACTGGTCCCTGCTGTCTTCTGGGACGTGTGTGTCTCCCAGAAGACAGCGAGGGGGGCGGAGGAGATGCTGGACGTGGCGTAGATAGCCGTGGGTGGCTCGGCTATCTATGTCCGGAAGTGGGAGCAAAGTACCTGTATTAGACAGGTATCTGCTCCCCCTCCCCCTGAAAGGTGCCAAATGTGACCCCAGAGGGGGGGAGGAACCTGAAAAGCAGAAGTTCCATTTTTGGATGAAACTCCGCTTTAAATCCATTGGATAAAATGGGTGAGCCAGAGACAGTCCGGTTGGCTGCACTAAATGCTAAGACTGTATGCGATCAGAAATCTGAATGCAGGAATTCTGCTTTTTGGGCATATATCCCGGAACGCATACAGCCCTAAATGTAAGTACCACGCAGTACAGAATCCAGCTGCAATGTATGTCAGCCTGCCATTGATTTTAATTGACAGCTGGCAGAGGGCTGTAGTAAATATTTTGAAGATCGCCACACCTGAGCGGCATCTTTCTCTTTTACCTGTGGCACCAAGGCACCGGAAAATGCCAGGATATGGCGCACACGGGCCCCCAAGTGCTAATGTGCATGAGGCCTTAAAGTGGAACTAAACTCCCAGAAATACTCACTTTCTCATTTCAGCAATGTGGCTGTTAAATCCCTCACCAGCGGCTGTCCTCTTCTCCCCAGCTACTTTTGGGTGCTGGGTTTTCATCCTCTTGATTAGGGATGAGCTTTGCGTTCAAAACAAACGTATGTTCGACTCGAACATCGTCCGTTCGATCGTTCGTCGAATTTCGAACAAAAATGATCGTTCGCGGCAAATTCGAGTGAAATGAAACAACCGTTTTTAAACTTTTTTTCCATTGATACTACTATCAATGGAAAAAAAAGTTTTAAAAACGGTTGTTTTTTCAGGAGTCCTGCTTTTTTCCATTGATACATGTTCCCTGGGGCAAGACCCCGGTTCTGAAAGACGTTTTCCAACAATAACTTGAAAATTGGTCTTTAAAATTATCGTTTTTGAATTCGAACGTTCGAGTCCCATAGACTTCAACGATCGGACTGTTCGACAGTTCTGGTGCGAAACGAACGCGAAGGTGTTCGGTTCATCCCTACTCTTGATTGGCCGGTTGAGGAATGACGTCACCCTTTACATGTTAATGGTAGTCTGTGTGCTGGGAATGCACTCTAAACTGTACATGCACAGCTCAGTGTGTGTTCCATAGAAGACTGCAAGCAGACAGGTAACTGTCTCTTATTGCAGAAGAGATATAGCATGTAACTTCTGCAATAAAGAGCTTTCTTCACTAGTTCTTTGTTAGTTAATGCAGAACTTCACCTGAAAAGGGAAGTTTCACTCATCTCCTCCTCCCCCTACTCTAACATTTTTCTGGAAGTGGGTAATGTTTCTGACAGGTACCCGCTTCCACCCTCCAACCCGCAACCACCTGGAACAAGTCACAAGTCCCAGTAGACTGCGGGATGATTGGGAAAACGCAGCTGAGCTTGCGTATGCACAGTGGGATGCTGGTGCGTCATCGCGAGGCCTGCTGGCAAAACACTAGGAAGTCACAATCGCCTTCACACAAGCAAAATAGTGGTGCCGGGGACTCGAAGACTGGTGAAGAACCGACCCTGGTGATGACAGCGCTGGATCCCTGTGCTGGTTAGTTTCTGTATATTAAGAGTCAACAGCTACAATATTTATAGCTGTTGACTTTTATTATTTTTTTTAATCTGCGCAGAGCCCTCCTTTAAGTTTAGTTCCACTTTAAGGCCCTAACAAATATGTATTTTGTTTGTTCAGAAAAATATTTAAATTTATTGTAAGTTTGGTTTCCATCACAGTCCCCCCTCCTTATCCTGCTAAGATGACATATTCCCATAGCTCTATTTGAAGGACACTGTTGGGTCTACGTTAGCGGCCATACCAGGGTGTCGGAGAGGAAATGAGCTGTATCCTGGACAATGAGCTTTGTGCACACAGGAATAAGCCATTAAAGTATTTGACTTTACCTGCACCTTGAAGCAGATGTTTGTGAGCTGTTTCTGCAGGGAAGGGGTCATTATTGTCACTGAGCCGAGTGTAAACATATCCTTACATAACCTGGCCATTATAGACTATGCTTCCTTAGTAACGTTCCGCTCAGGGCTTGGCTGTTTGCTTATCTCTTTATTGCAACACGGAAAATGTTTTCCATACAAACACAGGACGAGAATAGACTCTGCATCTGAGCAACAGACTTAACCCCTTGGACGCCAGACACCAAATGCACGTAGGTCGGAGCTTAGGGTTAAAGGGACAGCGCCTTGAAGGGGAAGCTCAAATGTGCGTAAATAAAATAATACATAAGGAGAGTATGTGATAAGAAGAATTATCTAGGGTGTGCCACATACCAAAAAAACATCAATAAAGAGAGAAAACCCTTAAAGTGGGACTTTTAGAGCACTATCACAAATTGATATAGAGTAATAAAGTAATATAAGTAATAAAATTATACATGAGATGATTGATAATGCGGAAAAAAGGAGTGGTTGTTTATTGTACCTAATTAGCTTAATGGCAAATCTGGCCCTGCTTGTATGGTTAGGGGGCCCAAACTCACTACTCCTCCCCTGTATTTACCAGCTGTGTGCTCAGGATAACACCAAAAAAACATTGGCAACACTGCATTAAAATCTAACGAGTAGCTCTATTGTTCTGGATAAACAAATATAAGCCCCCGTTTGGGATGTCCTATGGTGGAGGAGGAGGTCCCAGACAGGGCTTCATTTTTGTTTGTCCGAAACAATAAAGCTGTACATGTTAGATTTTAATGGAGTCGTACCAGTATTTCTTTTGGGGCATGGGATCCTATCTACAAGGAATTTGACCCAACGGGAAATGCATAGAGCGGCCTTTCTCAGTCTTTTCAACACAGAGGAACCCTTGAAATAACTTTAAATCTAAGTGGCCCCCTTCTAAATATTACTATATCTGCAACTCATGATACCTGAAACCTCGTACACATGACCAATTTTCCTGAAAACTGCCATGAGCGCTTTTGGCCGCGAAAACCGGCCGTGTATATACTCCATCACAGTTTTTCCAACATGAAAACTGCAGGGAAAAAAAGAGAACCAGCTCTCTTTTTGTCCGCCGGGATTCCAGACGGTTTTTAACCCGACAGTTTTCCTATGGGAAACACTGCGATGGAGCATACACAAGGCTGGGATTCCCTACCAAAGCTCTCATGGCAGTTTTCCTGTCGGGAAACCCGGTTGTGTGTAGGGGAAAAAGTTACTTGTGAAGACTTGCCTTGCAGAGAGCTAAACAGATCAATGGTTTTAGTGGGAACTTATCTGATAGCCATAGTCATTAATTGCTGATTTCTCATAGAACCCCTATCAAACTCTGCAAAAACCCTAGGGTTCTATGGAACCCTGCTTGACAAAACCATGGCTTAGGATGTTTCTGTACAGGATAAAGTGTAAATCAGGAGTTTTTATTTTGCTTTGGTGTTCCCATTTGGAGATTTCCCCTCACTTCTGCCACCAATGCTGAATGTAAAGGGAAGACATGCAGCAAATTAAATAAAATTTTCCTAACTTAAAAAAAATCACTAGGATAGACAGTGAGGGATCTAATTGTGGTCTGAAAAGCAGTAAAACCCCAAAAGAGCTCCAATCTTTTCCCACTATAACCAAACCTAAAATATAAACTTTTGGCTGGACATGCACTCAAAGGGAAGCAAAGGGAAGCAAAACTCTGGAAGCTGTGCCCAAAAAGGTGGGTAGAGGGCAACAGACTAGTCACCAGTAATGCCTGCGCTTTCCCTCTTTTTTTGCCATGTCTGACTTACCATGACTTGTATTGCGTAAGACAGCCCTCTTGTTAGAACCAGGACTATGCTACCCTCCATTCCAATGACTAGTGATCTGATCATTGGTGAGGTAATAATGAAGAAGCAGCAGGAGAGGTGAAGGAAGCACATATTTACTGAATAAGTGCAAGAGAAATAGGTAGATCCTTGCATTGCAGGTCTCAAGCTACAGTTTTCCCTTCAGCAAGGAGAACAGTGTGCAGTATAGAGGTGACATCACCAATCAACAAATCTCACTCCAAATCTGGTTAGCAATCAATGGCAGCAGTGCCTCTTACACCCTCTAATACCAGGAAGTGTATTGTTACTTTTCATGCCAAATTAAAAGCAAAAGATACATTTTTAGGGTACTTCTTAGGCACAATTAACATACTGTATATAGATGTTGCCTATAGCAAGCCTTCACTTTTTGAGTTCAGTTCCACTTTAAAGCAGATATCCACCCCCTACATTTTTTCACCCACCCAGCTAAGATCCTGCTGAGACCCTTTTCTCTTCTGGCAGCGCTCGATTCCACCCCGACATGTTTTGCGTGACATCATCATGAGGCTGACAACTCTTCCATGTTCACTCGGTGGGCCTCCTGATGATGTGCCCCAAGGCCTAATCTCCTCCTCTTTTGTTAATCAAAGACTATGGGGTTCGTTTACACAAACTGGAGAGTGAAAAATATGGTGCAGCTTTGCACAGGAACCAATCAGCGTCCATTTTTTGTCAAAGCTTAATTGAAGAAGCTGAAGTTAGAAGCTGATTGGCTATTATGCACAGCTGTACTATATTTTGCACTCTTCAGTATTAGTAAATCAAACCCTGTGCCTTCTGGGGTACGTGACGTACATATCCCTGAAGGCATAGGGGGCATAGTGCACATTATTTGCCTAGGCGGGTGATATTCAAGGGGTGCATAGCGGATCAGATTATTGGTGGAAAGGAGGGATGATGGTTTTGCGGCTGAAGATGTACCTTTGGAGATTTGCAAGCATATTCACCATCTTGAGTCACCATGGGACTCATACCTCCATTATGTCACAAACTCCTACTGACGTGATAGTCTCTTATGCCCCGTACACACGATCGGACCTTTGTCCGACCAAACTCACATCGGAATTCCAATTCCATCCGAGTAAAAGAGAACACGTTCTCTATCTAAAATCTAAACTGATGGAATCCATCGGAATTTGCAATGGAATTACTCCGATGGGGCATACACATGGTCGGAATTTCCGATGGAAAAAGTCTGACTGAAATTCTGATCCTGTGTACTGGTCATTACAGTTGATGTATTGCCTAAAATAGCATTGCCTAGGCATATTGTAAGTAGAAGAATATTATTGAGTGGAGCTGCAGACCCCACATAGACTGTGAGAAGAAGTCATTTATGGAAAGATCTTCTGGGTTGTAGCCTGGAGCACAGTACAGTTACTTATTTACTGCCACTGCTGGGAGTGCAGTACCTCTTGCAGCCACACCAAGGGTTGTTTAAGGACAAAGAGAATTTGCATACTTTATGCTTCGATGGCAGAACGGGGAGATACATAAACACACTCTTCCGTAACTCGTATAAATAGCTTGTTTGTCCTTATTTTTTTCCCTTCAAAGATCAGCCGATAACCTCTGCTACAAATGGGCGCCATGGCTAAAATATATATACGCTCGTATTTACGTTCAAACCGGACAGGCTTTATCTGTTCCAAAAAAAAAACAAGCAACTTTCTTTGCAGCTTCTGCAGGCCCCAGAGACCCAATTTCCTCCCTCTGCAAAAATCAGTGACCTTAAAAAAATAACCGATTCCAACACAAACACCGGGGACGTGCTTTGATTGTTTCTCATGCAGTAAGTGCTAATTAATACAAGCAATGAGCTAGGAATCTGTAATATATGATTTTAGCTCCCGCAGAGCTCAGATTTGCAGGAGACATGAAGCTTGATTGAAAGTAAATCTCACCAGGGCCTGAACGCTTTAGCAGAAGCTTGACACTTTCATGTTCAATGGTTACAACAGTTGCCTTTTGAAACTCCAAGGTTCTCGTGTTTGGAAAGGTCTTCAGGATTTTACTTTCAAATTGTAATTGCTGCATTTTAAGCTGAAGTTTAATCCGCTTATATTTTGCCCGTCCTTATCAATATGCAAATTTTTATATATATTTTTTTAATAAAACCCTTCCATTTTAAAAGTACACCTTATTTCAGACCCAGTGACATCATCAGCAAATCTCTGTGCTTCTCTGTACAATTCAGGCAGATCATAACTGGTGGGAGGGATCGACAGGGTTTTCTGAACACAATTCAAGTGGTTGTAAAGGCTGAAAGTGGATGTAAACCCCAAAAAAATTCACAATGTAGAGTATAAGATTTCCTATCATCTGTGCCCAGTCTTGCCATACAGAGTTAATCCAGATCTGAGTAATCCTCTTTTAATGTTCAGTGAAAATGGACAGCCTTTCATATAAAAACCTGCCTAAATAAAAAGTCAGTTTTCTCTCTTCTTGCTTTGAGTGAAAGGTTATTTACATATATAGCTTGGACATGTTTATCATATGTTATGTTATGTTTATCATAACACGAGGTATAAAAAGTGAGAAATCCACCCCTCCCCCACATAACACATCCTGGTAATATACAATGAACTTTGGATCATCCCATGTTATGATAAACATGTCCAAGCTAGATATGTAAATAACCTGTCCCTGAAAGCAAGAAGAGAGAAACGGACTTTATAATTTGGCAAGTTTTTATCTGGAATTCTGTTCATTTGCACTGAACATTAAAAAAAGATTACTCAGCGCTGGATTAACTCTGTGTGGCAAGACTGGGCACAGATGATATGAAATCTTATACTCTACATTGTGACATAAAAAAAAATTAAAAAATGTTTGGGTTTACATCCACTTAAAGTTTTTTTTAGGCATGTGCAAAAGTGAAAAATTCGTTTCGTTTCGTTTCGTTTCAATTCGTCATTTAATAAATTTCGTTAAGTTAGGTTCGTTACATGTGTTGAATTCGTTTTCGGAATTCGTTCGTTTTCGACCGAATTTCGAAAAATCCGGTCGAAATCGAAAATATTTCGACCGTTTTTCGAATTTGTTCGTTTTCGACCGAATTTCGAAAAAAACGGTCGAAATCGAAAATATTTCAACCAGATTAGAAAACAAATAGTCTCTTTTCGAATAGAATTTTTTTCGAATTAAATTCGAAAATATTTTTTTTTTTTTTTTCGAATTCCGATCGAATTTAGTCCGCGGGTATTCGATTCGGAATTCGAAAAAAAATTTTTTCGATTTCGACCATTTTTTTTTTTCGAAATTCGGTCGAAAACAAACGAATTCCGAAAACGGTCGAAATTTTTCGCTAATATAGCAATTCGGGAATTCGTATGCATCCGAATGTCCGAATAATGGAAAATTCGTCCGAATTTCGATTCGGAACGAAACGAAATGCACATGCCTAGTTTTTTTTGCCGGGTGTGCCTAATCACATCTTGTGGAGCAGCTTCCCCCTGTATAGACCCCTTATATTTCACCAAAACCCCCTAACAGGGCTCCAAAGAAAATGTAAAAAATAATTAAAATAAAATAATAAAAATAAAAACTACCGATACCATCCACTTCCTTACTGACACTGTCAGTGTATATACACATGCACACGCACATATGTTTTTGAGCTTTGAGGTGCACATCCTAATGCAATTGGCTGGGCACATCTATGACCTTCATGTATTCTATGCATGAACGTTAAAAAGCTTCTGTGTGCTGCGACCCCCAACCCCCCTAATACTCACCGAAGCCCCCTCCTCGATCCAGCACTGTGCAAGAGCCCCTTGGTTGTCCTGTGACGCCCGCTCCTCCTTGGATGAGACAGCTGTGGGAGCCATTTGCTCCCACTGTTGTCAACCACAGCCAGTGAGCCAATGAGATGAGAGCAGGGGGATGTGCTAAGCTGCAGCTCTATGTGTCTTATGGATGCATAGGTTCGAGCACCCCAATAGCAAGTACATCGGTTTGCTATTGAAGGCACTGGTCAAGAAGGAGGAGCCAAGCACGCAGGTGGGGGAGCCAAGAAGGGGAGGATCAGAGCTGTGCACTTTAAGTCCTAATCTGTTGGTGCTATATAAATTCTGTAAAATAATAATAATGCATGCAGTAGGCTGGCTCTAGAAAGGAGTTTTGGAAAATGGAAATGTCAAAATGGGTTAATAGTCGAATGCAAGTCTGAAAGAGAAGGCATTCCTAAGCACAATGTTCTTGTGCTGCTTCTCCCTCTCCTAGCCTGAGCTCTGCTATACAGGGACGGCAAAAGGCTGATACCAGATTTAGGCACCTCTTGCATGTAAAAATATACTGTGGCCCTTCAGTCAGTTCTTAGGGGCCCCTGTAGGTTTAGTTCTTGCAGAAATCAGACATATTATGGAACAAGAGACCTAACTAGTCAGAACACAAAAGGGACCTTGTGACATTTTGACTTCATTGTATGAACTGAAAAGGATTTTTACCTACAATGCATTGTGATTGCCTCTTAGCAGTGTGACAGTGGTGGAGAGGTAGTCCTTGTGTCTGCTGTCCTGATAAGGACACATACTTATGTCTATAGTCCTTCAGAGAAGTGGAATTTTTACACTCCACTCCCCAACCTTTGTTTCTTATAGTACAAGTACTGAGAAGACTGGCCATTTTGTGCGACGTTAAGTGGTCTGGCTGCTTAACTCTTGGGGCTCCTTCACACCCCGTCCATGGTGCCGCACTTATTTCTCCGACGAGAATCTAGAGAAAAGAGCATGGGACATCAGAGACCCAATCTTAAGACCAGGAAAGGGTCTATATGGTATGGTCACCTCCTGACTGCCTGTTTTAACCCACTAAATGCTGCAGTACTGCATCGCAACCACGTGCATGGCACAGTTGTTGTGAGGTGGTTGCAGCGCGACCCTATTCACTTGAAAGGTTCGTCTTTGGGGGGGGGGGGGGGCTAGTCCTACCAAACATGACAAGGGGGTATTGCTTTGTTTCGTGGCTGCGACATGCTTACACAATTGCTCAAGGGGGTGATAAAACATGGCTCAGCCCCCTGTTTATTTCCACCCCCCAACCACACAGGTAAAAAGAGCCCTCAGTCTACCAGCATATCACTAAATGATAAGAGTCTTTTCCTTGTCCATATCCTGGGGCTTTATCAGTACCAAATGCCTACTTCAGTGTATGATAAAATGTAAGATCTTTATTAATGATTCAATAAAATGGTGTAAAAAAATTGATCCGAAAAAAATCTGTTTTGCAATTTCACAATTTCATATTGACCCAGCTGCTGACAGATTGCTGTACAAATCCAGTCCAAAAACATCCAATCATAGACTGATTGCCCGTTCCATGCACAGTGTATCACTTTTCCAAGCCCTTATGGTACAGCCCCTGAAACACGTTGACATTATAAACATTAATGTATTTGGAATTATTTTGTATGGGAAATGTCAGTGGGGTTCTTTAATTCCTAAGTCACTCATCACAATTTATTATCATCATACCCCCCAACTTTCTGAGATGGGAATGAGGGACACCTATTTGCAAACGTATGTAGGCATAGACCACACCCCCTGCCACGCCCCCCTTAAAGGAGAATTGTGCAGAAAAAAATGATTGGTTAAAACCATGATTTTTTTTAGCACTATTGTTCCTGTATATTAATAGATTTTGGAATTTACAAATTCAACAATCTAGAAATTGGATGAAAGTTTTAGCACTGTGAAACACTATTTGGAAGATAAATAGTGTATTTTATATACAACTATATAGATAAGACCAAAATGAGGAACAAATAAGGAGGAAAGAGGGACAGAGGGACTTTGTTCTGAACGAGGGACAGTCTCTCGAAATCAGGGACAGTTGCGAGCTATGTATCATGATGTTTTTGCACCATAAACGACAGTTTGCAATGTAAAGTTTTTATCACAAAGAAAAGCCTGCTCAGGAATATGTTTTGGTATTATGATTTTATATATATATATATATATATATATATATATATATATATATATATATATATATATATATATATATATATATTTGTATATCTTATCTTGTAGCATCTCTGTGAGGTTGTGAGGTTGCCTAAAAACAAGCTTGACAGGTTTCGCAGATATAACTATTTCTTCAGGAGAAGATAGCAAAATTTGGTGCTGCTCATCATTCCTATGTATAGTCAGGGACTTTTTTTTAACACTGGGGAACTGCACCTCCAGAACTGAATGGAATGGGGTGTTTTGGGTCTATTGATGCTTGCTGCTGGGGAAATCTATTGTTGCTAGAGGAGATCTATTTTTGCAGTCTATTGCTACTGGTGGGTGATCTATTGTTGTTGGGGAGTGGGTCTTATGTTGCAGGAGGGGTCAATCATTGCTGGGAGGGATCTAATCTTGAGGGATGGTTCTAAATTTGTTGGCTGCTGGAGAACCTATTGATGCTGTATGTTGGGAATCCATTGTTGTTGGAGTGGATCTATTGTCGCTGGGGTGTCCATTGTTGATAGATCTATTTTACTGCTTTCTTGTTATCATTAACAAATTCCATACAAAATACTTAGGACCACAAAATGATACTTGGTTCTGTATTCTCTAAAAGGGGTGGTACTTTGAGGTGGGTAAGGGGTGGAACCAAAGAATGCTGCTTGTAGGTGGGTAGGGAACGGAGTCTTGGGGTGACTCGGAAGTGGAACCTCGGTTTACGAGTAACTCAGCTAACAAGCTTTTTGAAAGACGAGCAACTTTTCTGAGTGTGAGTGTTGTCTTGCAATACGAGCAGAATTTAAGCTAATGGGGCCTGCAGTACTGCATTTTGCCTGAGGTGGGAGGGCACCAGAGCCGAACAGAGCTGAGCAGAGCCGAACATCGCCGATTGCAGCAAATCGGCGCTGTTCGGAAATGCATGAAAAGGTCTGAGGACAGCTCGGCTGACCTTGCCAAATCTCGGGAACAAAGTCTTTTTGGGGATTGCCGAAGTCAGCTGAAGTGTCCTTGGGCCTTTTCGTCCCTTTCCGATGCTCTCCGGCGCCCCCTCCTCTGGCCACATTCGGTATTACATGCCATTAAAGTCAATGCGGAACGAATTGTTTTTGTTTCCATTGACTTCAATGGGGAAACTCGCTTTGATATGCGAGTACTTTGGATTACGAGCATTCTCCTGGAATGGATTATGCTCGTAATCCAAGGTTCCACTGTAACAGCACATTAACTGGCTCCTTTTGCTACAGGGACTGTGAAAGCCTCATAAAATGTCAAATTCAGGTACTTTGCACTGCTTGCATTTCAAAACGAAATGTAATGATGTGTTAATAATTATAGAGCTGCATTCATTGGTGTCTAATATATCTGCCCACAGATCAGCTTTAAATATAACTAAAATGTAATCTTAATTTAAATATAAATTCTTAAGGTAGGTTCTTAAGGTAGCAACATATTAGCCAAAATATATCATGCATAAAATGCTGATTGTACTGACAGGTAAAACCTTAAACCCAAATGCTTGTGATCCCACAAAGGTGGCACAAGCTGGGGAAGAATGAGTTAAGTATGTGGGTGACACCCTGCGTGGCGAGGGCTATGTAATGGAAAGACCCAGGTGCATGGCAAATGTTCAGCTATTCTTTATGAGAGAAAAAAAGGAAAACTGCCTCTAGGGACATGTAACGTAGAACAATACTACATGGGACGGTGCCAACTTGTTAACCTCCCATCATGCCCTGCTTCTCCCGAGCCCCCTGCCACCACCTTTCTTTACCTACAGCATAACCATTTATTTCTCAGTGGATTGGGCCTCACTAAGTGCTTCTTAATTTAGAAAATATTTTGTCTTCACACAATGATACTGTTTTGCATAGTGGTTTGGAGGTTATTGTTCATATGTCGCAGATAATGCTAATGTGATACTTAGGATTAATTCAAAGGGGATTTGTAGCATATTTAAGCAAACACATTAAGTTGCTATTGTAACATTTTCCTGAAAGTTAATTTTGACCCTTTGGTATTTTTGCTAGTTTTTGCTGTTCCATATTTTGATTATTGTATTTCATGTATTGATTTTGAAAGTACTCCCTCTATGGGTTGTATTGGGGATTGTGATTTTCTGCTTCATGACTTGAGAAAAGAAACTGAAAAAAATAAGCTTTTGCCCAAAGCAACCAATTAGGTTGTATTGGTATTAACTTGGAAAATGAAATAAAGATACCAATTGGTTGCCTTAAACTGATTGTAAAGTCTATTCTTTTTGTTTTGTCCCATAAAAAATAACAAACGTTATACTTACCTTCTCTGTTGCAATGGATTTGCACAGAGCAGCCCAGATCCTCCTCTTTTTGGCTCCCTCTTTGGGGGCTCCTGGCCCCTCCCTTCTGTTCAGTGCCCCCCACAGCAAGCAGCTTCTCTGGGAGGCCGTGTTTTTACGGCCTCCGCTCCTCCATAGGGACATAGATCGGTCACCTCCCCCAGTCACCCTTCCCCCCCCCCCCCCCCAGTTAGAACACAATTTAGGCTACACGTTTCAACCCCTTCCTCACCCCCTAGTGTTAACCCCTTCAATGCCAGTCAAATTTTTACAGTAATTAGTGCATATTTACAGCACTGATCGCTGTATAAATGTGAATGGCGCCAAAAATGTGTCAAAAGTGTCCGATGTGTCCCCCATAATGTCGCAGTCACGAAAAAAACGCTGATTGCCGCCATTAGTAGTAAAAAAAAAAATAATAATAATAATTCTGTTCCCTATTTTGTAAGCGTGATTGCGATTTTTTTTTTTACCAAAAAAATATGTAGAAGAATATGTATCGCCTAGACTGAGAATTTTTTTCTTATAGCAACAAGAAAAAAATATATATATTTTTTTCAAAATTGTCGCTCTATTTTTTTTTATTAGCGCAAAAAAAACATGATCAAATACCACCAAAAGAAAGCTCTATTGGTGGGGAAAAAAGGACGTCAATTTTGTTTGGGAGCCACGTCGCACGACCGCGCAATTGTCAGTTAAAGTGACGCAGTGCCAGAAGCTGAAATTTCACCTGGTCAGGAAGGGGGTATACGTGCCCAGTAAGGAAGTGGTTAATGCATAAAATGGATTACGATAAAAAAACTTCTGCCTTTACAATCACTTTAACCACTAGGGTACCGCACGCCGTCAAATGAAGGCGAACGGAATACCCTGTTGTTCTGACAGGACGTCGCGTTACTGGGAACACAATGCGCGTGCCCGGCGGCCGCGATGGCCGCCGGGCACCCGCGATTGCCCAGTAACTGTGCAGGGACGTGGAGCTCTGTGTGTAAACACAGAGCTCTATGTCCTGTCAGGGAGAGAGGAGACCGATCTGTGTCCCTTGTACATAGGGACACAATCGGTCACCTCCCCCAGTCACCCCCCCTCCCCCTACATTTAACCCCTTCCCCGCCCCCTAGTGGTTAACCCCTTCCCTGCCAGTCACATTTATACAGTATTCCATGCATATTTATAGCATTGTTCCCTGTATAAATGTGAATGGTCCCAAAAATGTGTCAAAAGTGTCCAATGTGTCCGCTATAATGTCGCAGTTTACCACTTTACCACTTTACTCCTGCTAGCACACCGCTCCAGTGTGAAAGCCCTTGGGGCTTTCACACTGGAGAAACAGCAGCCGCTGTTTCAGGTCAGTTTGCAGGCGCTATTTTTTAGCGCAATAGTGCCTGCAAACCGCCCAGTGTAAAAGGGGCCTTACTTTATCCCCACATTTTTTTTGCCTATAGTTCTACCTTATGTAACCCACTGGGTTGAACGAAAAAGAACTGATAGTGTGTACCCGGCTTTAGCATCGCATCTGGACATTACATAGGGTGTCCTGAATGCAAATGCAGTTTGCCTGGAAACACCCATCACGGCATTTTGATATTTGCATAACTCCTCCCAAGCGCCAGCCCACTGCTTGCATCAGAGTACTGGGGCTGGGTGCTGTGATGTTTTATAGGAAGCTATGTACAGCACCATTCTGGCCCCTCCCACCAGCCGTGATCTGCCTGCATTGCACAGAGAAGCACAGAGACCTAGTGATGACATTAGTTGGTCTAAAATAAACGTATGTAATAGAAACAGAAAGGTATAGCATACTAATAAGGGGGGGGGGGGGTGGAACTAGGTAAGGCAAAATATAGACAAATTACACTCCAGGTTTAAACCTGTTTGCGTCCTTTTATTCTTTGTTCAAAAAACTTCCCCCTACAGCAGTGAATGACAGCTGAATGCAAATCAATCCTAAATTCTCAACTGCACCTATTGTTAAGGGGTTAATTTTGTACCGTCGGTCCAGTATTACCCGTAGGCTGCAAGCAATTCTTTTAGTCACTTGCGATGAAAGTGTTAAAAAAAAAAGGCAGCCAACGCCAAGCTATTATCGTTGCTCCTTAATGCCAGCAACGCTGTGAAAAGTTACCCTTGGCACGGACGCGGTTAAAACTTGCCCAGCGTGTCTTATCGTTTTCACGAGAGTCTGCCAACTTCCCTAAGAGACGCAGCTACAAAATGTCTGCCGCAGCTCTTCCGCCATTTTGTCGATGGATTTTATTACTCGTTTTTTTATTTTTTTTATATTCCCCCCTCTCTTTCCCTTTGCATCCTGCATCTGCGCCGGACTTAGAGAAAGTAAACAGCCGTGATTTCAGAATCTCCCTGTTTTATTTTGTTGGACGATTGTTGCTGACTGACTTCTCAGAGAGAGAGAGAGAGAAAAAAAAGGCGTAGTGCATGTAAGGAGTTTGGATCGGGACCAATGTGTGCTTTCGACAGGCTGACCTTGGGGCAGTGCCATTAACCGTTGTGTCTCTAATAGCACGAGAAATGCTCCTGGCGGTCGGACGCTTGCACACAGTGTACAGACTAACAAACCCAAGGTCAATTTTTTTTTTTAACCATTGAGATGCTGCTAAGGGGTTAACTGCAGTCAGTCTTGTTAACTGTCCCGTGTACGGTGGATGCGGCGCACACTCTCTTGTACGACGTTCATTTGAAATAAGTCCAATTTTAAAGGGAGATGCAGTGTTTTATGTAACCAACCCACTGCAAGGTCAATTTTTATTTTAGCCGGGGTTCATCTTTAAAGAACAACAGTTTAACTGTTTCCCAAAACTGTGAATGATAACTGTCACAGTTGCTTGTGCTCTCATCCAAACTGTCAAGTCATCAAATGGTTGGTGTCATAACTAATCAAATATGCAACTGCAGATCAAACAGAGGCCAAGGGGTTAAAGGTAAATAGAAGTGCAGTTGCTCCAGATCTAAGTAAATAAGGTAACGCTTCACTTTACAAAGAATGTAAACAAAGTAAAATACAAAAACATTTTTGCTTGCACGTGATTCGATGATATAAGTCAGCAGAGCTTCCCCTAAGCTCTGGAGCAATTGCACTTTCACAATGCACAGCGTATTTGCCTTTAGTAAATTAGCCCCTATTATGGCGGCTTCTTTGGATATAAGAGGATTTAGTTCCCCCTAGAAAACCAAACTTCTGCTAAAATGTTTCTTCAAGTGTTTTTGGCTTTAATCTCATTTCCTTTCCTGGTGATATGATGTCACAGGGACAGGAAGCAACAGTGTCTCTCTGATACAACGTAGATAGTAACAAACCACATTTATTCATAGTGGAGCTAAACCCTCTCAATCATCATTAACAATTTTTAATCCTTATCCTGCTAATATTAGTAAATAGAAAGTAAGGTACCGTGTTTTTTTGGCATATAACAGGCTCCCTAAGGCCCCGTACACACGGCCGAGAACCTCGACGGGCGGAACACATCGTTCCGCCCGTCGAGGTTCTCGGCCAGCCGGCAGATTTGGCGACGTCGGAAAAGGCGACCAGCCATTCATCCCGACGGGCCGTCGAGCAAATAGAGAACCTGCTCTCTATTTGCTCAATGGTTTTCCCGACGGGCTGGGCTCGGCGAATCCGTACACACGGCCGAGGTTCTCGGCAGAATGAGGATCCCAGCGAGATTCTCGCTGGTTTCTGCCGAGAACCTCGGCCGTGTGTACGGGGCTTCACTTTGAGAGGAAAGTTTCAGGAAAAAAACGTCCACAGCCCCCTGCGTATAACACGCAGGCACAGTTTACCCTCTATTTTTAGGGTAAAAAAGTGAGTGTTATACGCCAATAAATACAGTATATTAAAATGACGTGTTGTTAACTTTTTTTTAATTTCTTCAGTTGCTTCCTGGTTTCTGGCCTAGACCAAAATGATGTAACACATCCCAGGAGTCTTCATGGGCATTTTTTTATCCTTTAATGTGGAGGAGGGGCATTCTCAGCCATGCACACCGACTTGCCTGCAAGCCTGAGCTAAGGGCAGATTAATTCCAGGAAGTAAATGCTACATGAATTATTTGCCCTTACTCAAGATGGCCACAGCTAGAAATACCAGGAGGGGGGATGTTTTTCAAAATGACTTCTCAACAAAATAAAGCATGGAAAAATGGTTGGCTTGCTTTGAATATTAGAAATGAATGAAATAGTGTTTTCAGCTTGTGGTGCTCAGATACAGTTTAGTTCCGTTTTAATTTTAAAAAAGGCAGTATTCGAACATCTGTTTCTTTTTATTATTGTTCTCTTGTCACGGTGAGACCCTTTCATTTCTTGTCCTAATGTCACCAGGACAGGAAGTAAGCATAAATCTATTCAATAGAAGATAAATAACAATAAAAACCTGACAGAGGGAAAAAAACTGACAGAGTATAGGACTCTTATCCAGTCTGGAAAGCTACAAAAAGTTTTTGCCCAAGTTGGGATTTTGTTCAAGTATCACCTGCAAGTTGCAACCCATTCAGGCATTTTTGTGTCTGGTGTAAAGAGTTATGGCTCTTTGGCATAATGTTCTTTATGATGTAAATAATAAATACAATTGTACCACTGACCCATTAAAAACAAAAAAGACAAAACGTTAATCAGATCAGTTGTCCCATGTGATATAGCCTTCTTCAAATGGAAGATACTCACATTTGTTATATATATTTTTTTTTTTTTGGAGCTCCACACTGTGGTGCTAAGTTGATCCCTGTGAGGTAAAAAAAAGTGAAACGTGAAATCACAGCACACAAAAAAGTGGTGTAAAGAATAGGATCAACTTTAAAAAAATGCACAAAGGGTACAGAATAGGACAAACCTTTGAAGAGGAAGGGCTTCAATCCTTGAACCACCCTGGGGCACAAGGCTCCTGAGTGGGGTAAGGTATACTATGGTCTACCTAGGCCGAAGCCAGGTGGATCCCCCTCTTTAGGGACCTATCAAAGCTGGTCCTCCAAGTACTTGGTGAGGGCTCTCCTAGGGAGAGACCCCTGGTTGGGAGGAGGAAAAAGACCAGATGGCCACATAACTAACTGCTACTCAACATCAGGACAGACCCCAACAAAGCTACACCCTTGTGCAGTGCTAGTGCCAGTGAAATTCAATGGGGTCCCAAATCCATAGTGTTTTTCTGGCACCAGCGGAGTCACCAGGAGCTCTTTAGGCCTCCCATAATATACTCATATGTCTCATTATATCACATATCCATAAACTATGCTCAATCAGCCAGATGCACATCCAGAACCACTGAAGTATAGTGCCAATGTAGCATAATATTATAGAGTAGAGACATTTATTCCAGACTGCATACAGCTATTTTAGTTTTTTTGGTCATCATCAGAGCAGTGTATGAAAACCATAACTTCAATGGAATAGGGCTTGGGACCCAATAAGGCAGTATATTCTATATTCAGAGTACTGGTAACACTACAGCATACAAAGACATTTTGCACAATTGTGCACTTTTAGTACTCCATAAAGACATGGCTTGGCCAGTTTGGTGTGGAGGAACTTTAGTGGCCTGCGAAGAGCCCTGGCATCAACCTTATTGAACACCTTTGGGATATATTGTAAGGCCTGTTGTGCACCAGGTCTTCTTCTACAGCATGTCTACACCAGCTCTATAAATACACAAATGGCTTCCATGGGGCCCTACCCTTAATCCTATTGGAAACCTTTGAAATTAACCAAAAGGCCAATTGTGAGCCAGCTCTTCCTCTCCAACAAAAATACCTGACCTCACAGATGGGCACAGCTTATCATAGAGACACTCGAACATTGGGTGGAAAGTCTTCCCAGAAAAGTGGAGGCCATCATATTTGCAGGTGGGGGGGACTTGTTCAATGTACCCATGGCTTCGGAATGGGATGCTCATATAGGTGTGATGGCCGGGTGCCACCTTTTTGTTTCTTAGTGCATATAGCAGTTGGAAACAGGCACATACTATGTGTTGATACATGTAATGTGCATATATAAATATATGCTATCTGATATCTACATGCTGATAGGTAGATATCTACATATGTATGACATTTTACCTACAGAAATGTTGAATTAAATTAGATTTTAGGATGTTAGGCTATAGACGGTGTGCCAAAGACACCCTCCAAGCCTGGTTTTAGGCTGCAGCTCCCCACAGCAGCTGGAAGGTGCGTGCAAGATTTATGGAATTCTATAAATACATTCTAAAAAAAAGATTTAGTGTTCTTTGAGGCTGAGCTCGCTGGAGGCAGTTGTCAGTGAGAATAAGACACAAGAAGTGATAGACTTTAAATTAACTCGCTGGAGAAATTTGCGCAGTTAGCCCGGCCAGCATCTTGTATCTGTATGGTGTATGCCGCCGCATTGTCTTAAGACATTTGGTGCTTGTGACATTTTAAAGAAGGACCCCACTAGGCGCATTTTTTGCATCCAAACTGCAGTTTTTGAAAAACAACAACCCCACTTTGAACAGCAACCCTTCTCGATTGTGGTTTTCCCTTGGATCTAAGAGATGAACACAAATGAACGAAGCAGAAAAAAAATGTTTGACCACTCTTTATCCTCAGCATGTCATATCTGAACATGTCTAAACCAGGAGAAAAAAACTGAAGCATCTTCTAAGGGCTCTGGATATTTGTGGAAAGCGGGTATTGTATAGAATGCCGAGGAAATTCATAGAATGCGTGACGTTTTTAGGCAAATCATAAAATGTTTATGTTATTTTAATATGCTTTTATATATTACCTAGACATTGTATATATTACCTAGACATTATACAGAATGACAAGTACTGTTTAGGCAAAGTATGAAAAGAGTCATGAAAAGGCCTTTATTGAAAAGACGGATATGAAAAGGAAAGAAGGAATACATAATAACGTACAGGACTTGGCAGAGTTACTCCGTGCTCTCCGGTTGGGGGCGAGCCTTAAAGTGATTGTATGCCCTGACCAAAAATATAAAACCTGTAAGGCAAAGGCATAATGAGCTAGTAAATACTTACCTTAGAACCAATGTTGCCTCTGCGTTTCTTCTAGGTTTGCGGCTCCGGCACTGTGAGTGATGTCACTCCCATACATGTGCAGAAGTCCCCTGTTTTCCGACAGGGAGCTCTGATTTTCCGGCAGCATCTGCCGAACCTAAAGAGCGCATACGTCAGCGGCTGCATGCAAGGGGAATATCTCCTTAACCGTACAGATTTATGAGATATTTATTTTACCTACATGTAAGCCTTATTATAGGCTTGCCTGTAGGTACAAACGTGCAAGGGGAGGATACAACCACGTTAAAAGTCATGTGCCGTGCCACGTGACAATAGCAGGAGGATTTTATACTTATACTGGCCATACTTTATACAATTTTATTTCAATTTACCTTCAACCAGTCATGACTTGGTTTACTGAATCTGAATTCAGCCTTAAAGCGTATCTAAACTCAAATTTAATCCATATACAGTATGTTCTTGTTCTTCAAATGGCAAAAGTTGCATTTCTATTTTGCCTGCTTGCAATTATACCAGTGTAGCAAGGTCACCGGTCCCCTTTGGTCTAATGAGTACCTCCAGAGTCAGGGACAGCTGACATCCTTCTGTGTAGAGTGGGTTACAAGGCATATTGGGTGTAATGCAAGGTAGATTCATGTGTGTCAGACACTTTTTGAATACAAAGAGATTTATTTTCTTTTGAACAGAACTGTGGGAAAGAGGATTTAGGGCCAGGACACCCTTAAGTAGTTGCAAAGTGAATTAGCAGACACTGACTTCTATAGGTAGGTAGCCATACAGAGAAATGCATCCAGCAAGACACCACATCTGCAGGTGTAGGATCGCTGTCTTATATGGCAAAGTCTTATAACAGTTTCTAACACAAGTTGTAACGAACTTCTGTACTTTCTCTACAGTTCTTTCTTGTAGCTCTTTACTCCACTGAGCTCCCAATCCACTGCCACTGGATCGCCTGAGCTCTTCCAAACTTCTCACTGAGTATCTTCCTCAAGCGTCACCCCACTGGCCTACTCGGTCCCTAGCTTGGCACACAAAGCTGCTCTGCAAACGTCACCTCCGCAGACTGGGTCCCTAGCTTTGCACTCACAGATACTCCTCAAGCTTCACCCCCCTGGCCTGCTCACTTCCACTGGCTGGATCCTTGTCTTGACACCTGCTGAAGTTTCCCAATTCTTCACTAACCCCTGGTTGGTGAGAATACTGCTCTGGTACTTGCTTCAGCTACTCACTGTGGTCCTTGGTAATAAAGTTGATGGCCCCTTAGTGGCAACAGTTTCCCTTCTACCTCTGACCACGACAGGTTCTCTGGCCGGCAGAACCGTCACTTATGGGTGAACTGCAAGCCGCAGTCCCAACCCTACACTGCCCTATTGCTTCTGGATAGGCCCTCAGACAGCCTTGCAGCCAGATGTCTCTGGAATAAGCCTCAAGCTCTGGCCTAGCAGCACAACACATGTCCACCCAGATAGACGTCCAGGTGGCACAGAACCCAGATCACCTGACCTCACCCAAATAAATAGGTTCTCCCAGCAGGCCAAGGGCCCAAGGAAGATACCTTAACATTGGCTGAGATACCCTGTCTATTCCTAATCTGATCTTGCAATGCCCTTGTCTTATCTAATGTCACCAGATACCCGGCCATCTAGTGACAGAAGAGAGAAGTGCAGAAATTCCAGAATTAGGGTGAAATCAATTGATCCCCTAACAATTGACCAAGGCAACTATGCCTGACAGATAAATGTACTAGCAACCCTGCCTCAACATCAGGGTGCTATACCAGCAAGTGTATCCATGAAATCTTCCTTTCCCAGGGTGACAACACTAGGGTGTCTGCAGACCCACCCCCGGCAGTTAACTAACTGTGCAATGCTCCCATGCCACCTCCCTGCACTGCTGCAGCTCTAGCTAATGGTGGACAGCTTCAGAGTATGAGGGAGACACTCCCACCACCATTTTAAAGTGCTAGGGCACGGGCAGCCAATCCCCAGGCCGAAATACTGTCATGTGGGCATTCTCCTGTCTAAATAGCCAATACCACAGCTACAGCTGGCCATACACTGATTAAAATTCTGCCAGTCCAGCAGGGACCAGATGAATTATGATTGGTGTGTGGGCTGCTCCATTTAAGAGACATTGATTATTTAATTGACTTCTATCAGAGGGACATTTTTCATCCTTCAGCAGCTGCAGCCACTGATCAGTATATTCTGACAGCGTCAGATTCTGCTGTCAGAATTCAATGTCCTGGCCGGGGGGGGATTCCTCAATCGACCGCATTTATGTGAATGGAGGAATCATTTGTTTTTTGCTGTGAGGATGCTGCAGCGAGGAGACAGCACAAGCATAAAAACTGTTATGGCCCTACAGATGTTATCACTCTGCAGTTTTTTCAAATTAGTGTGCTCACAGCACACCAAAATGTTCAAAAAACAGTAATTTGTAATTTTTGGCAATATAGTACATCATGGTGCATGGTAACGTCTTACTGTGGGTTGTGGTGGGTTGCAGTGCATGTTCGTTGAAGCCTGCCTTGGATGCCATTTAAAATGGATTACTGCAACGCCCCACAGCCCAAAAGACTGTTTTCAGTGTCTTTATCATCTACAACATTTTTATGTACAAGGAACGTGTTAATAATTAGTCTCTGATGTGTTCTTTACGTCTTCTCTTGTTGCTCATCAGACCCAATGGTGAGATCAGAACAAGGCGAAAGAATGCAAAGGAAACAATGACGATAATAGTTAATTTTGCTGTGAGCTCCGAGCGTCATATACAGCTCTGTCACAGAAGATAACGTGCATAGTCCTTCCTGCCTCTGCAGGCAAATCATACTCTATTACATGGCTGGGATCCTGACAGAACACTTTATTTGTTTTCATGTTGGCCCAAGGAATGCTGGGTAACTGCAAATCTGCACAGCAACAATTCCGATTCGCAGAGCAGGTAAACAGACAAAAGAGAGAAATTAAAAAGACACTGATTTTTTTTTTCTTTTTTTCTAAGGAAAACTGTAATTCTCCTACTGGTTTAAGAAAAAAAATGCTGATGCACATTCAGTGAAATGCCTTAAATTAGATCTAAACTCCAACTGTATGACATTTAGTTTGCCATACATGATGTATTAAAAACAATTGCCATGTTCTGTTTTTTTCATCATTTTTTTTCAATATTTTACAGCTTTATTTGCATTTCAATGCTGCAGATTTCTACTGGCATTTTTTAGCCACTTCCTGTGTATATGCACTTGCTCCAACATTGGCTGCATGGTGGACTATGCCTGGTGTAATGTGGCCTCCATCAGGGGAATAATGGACAGAATGACAGCATAGCATTAAAGTTGGGAGGCAGTTGTCACAATAAAACAGGAAATGTCTGAATATGAGGCTCTCATTCCAGTCACCTTCTAAAGTCACTTTTGCATGTTCATGCAGGCTTTAAAAGGGGGTTCTAAATGCTTGTTCCTGACATTTCTTCATTGCTTTGCTGCATTCCCTAACACTGGTGTAACCTGCCCTATGAAACTATCCAATCAGTAAATTATTGTGTAGTTTAATTCGGTATCCAGTTAAGCACAGTCAGAATTCTTAAGTCCTGAAGAAGGCGTCTGTTTGACTCACAAAACACATTGGCTGTGGTTGTAAAGAGTATTTTTTTAAACTATGTTATACTTAACTGCTCTGTGCAATGGTATTGCACAGATTGGCCCCAAACTGCCTCGTCTGGAGTCCCGCCCCCCCGACACTGTCTGCTCCTCCTCTTCTGTGTCTGCCCCCATAGCAAGCTTGCTATGGTGGCAGAAGTGCAGGCTCCTCCATAGACGCAGAGCTTGGCTCCGGCTCACTACCTGCTTCCTTCACACTGGATTTGATTGACAGCAGCAGAAACCAATGGCTCCCTCTGCTGCCACTGTGTCTCATGAGTAGAGGAACACAGACAAAGCCGCTACAGATGGGCACAGTGATGGACCAAGCCAGGTAAGTATTTAGGGAGGTACGGGGGCGATAGAATAATTGGGACATTTCCTAACTTAATGCAGGGAATGCACTATATAATAATAATAATAATTAAGTAAAACATTTCCTGGCTTTAGAATAACTTTAAATTACCTTGGACTCTTGGATGTTTGGTGCTTTCATTGGATTGGATTTAAGACAAAAGAATAAATAGGATTTAGATAGTTTGGTAAACACTAAGGCCAGCAGAATACTAATTCTCTAAATGTTACCTGCAATGTCTGCCCATGTCAGATGCTGCAGGCTAATGGATTTTCATTGCTTCACTGAAGGAGTAGAGAGATTCAGCAGTAACCTATAGAAGTTATGTCTGAAAGAACTGAATTATTTCCCCTTACTTACAAAGGAAATCTGCTCAAAGATTTATATCTAATATTTGTAATAAGCACTGGTGAGCTTAATTGGTTGTCAGGGAACATGATGCCATCATGGGCGTCGGTTCCATAGGGCCAGGAGGGGCAATTGACCACACCTGGAAAAGGGTGTTGAAAAGTCTTGTGGCATGGAGTGAAGCTGAATTATCTCAAGAGCTATTTCACATTGCCAGCTGGCCGCTTTACCATCGTTTTAACTGCGCTATTTGACCGCTAGCGTGGCGCTTTTAACCCCCCGCTAGGGTTAAATGTGACTGCGTATCGCCGCTGCCGAAGCGCCCATGGATGCCATAGATACACATAGAACTGAAAAGTTGTCAGAAAAGGGTTCAATCTTTAAAATATCCCCAGCTCTCTAGTGGCAGTTGAGCTGATGGCTGTGAGTCTTTCCGCAATCTATTTCTGTAAATAATCAGACATAGTTTTAACTCTTTTCCAAAGAACCTTACAATATTTGTAGCATTAACAATTTGGCTTAGCTAAGAAGAAAATTTAAATAGTGGGAGCAATGTCCAAAAGCTAGCAACATTTCCTAGACGCTATTGGTTTCTGTAGAAAAGCTATCTATGAAAATAGCCATTAAAATAATTTGCAGGAACATAAAATAACCAGTTTGTCTATCACTACTAGACTATAGCTATGATAAGTGGTACTTGCTAACCAGTATTAAACGGTGGCAGCTCCGAGTTTTGACACTGGGAAAGGAAGTCGATTTTTGCATTATAAAGTGTGTTGGGGGTCTCATGGTTGTAAGGTATGTGACATGCAGAAATATCTGCCAGACAGTTTTGATAAGGGAGACATGTTTACAATAAAGGGACCCTGTCAGGGAGTACTGGATGTCTGTGTCCCTCACTGTACATTGGTTCCTTCCTCTGACCCCTACATCACTACAGGACTTGGGCCGCGTACATACGACCACTTTCCTCGGCAGAATTCAGCAAGAAACTCGATGGGAGACGTATTCTGCCGAGAAAACCGGTCGTGTGTACACTTTTTGCCAAGTAATCTGTCGAGGAACTCATCGAGCCAAAAAGAGAGCAGGTTCTCTATTTTCTCGACGGGAGTCGAATTTGGCTCGTCGAGTTTCTCGTCGGGCTGGTTTTCGACGAGAAACTCGAGCGTGTGTATGCTAAGAAACTCGCGCACCTTCTGTAAAAGTAGCGTTTGTAATGGAAATAGCACATTTGTCATGCTGTAACAGACTGAAAAGTGAAAATGTCTCTTACCAAACTTTTCAGTAACATAAGATTAGCAAAAGCATCCCCAAGGGTTGTGCCAATGGAATCAAACTTCCCCTGTTATTGTATGTGTTGAAGTCACCGCGTTTGAGAACAAGGAGGTTTGGTCTTTAACGTGTGTACGCAAAGCAAGCTTGTCGAGTTCTTCGACAAGCCTAACAAGGAACTCGACGAAGAAAACAATGTGTTTCACCAGTCGAGTTCCTCGGTCGTGTGTACGCGGCCTGAGCCGTGACTTAGGGGTTGGATGAATGTACTGGTAGGGAACACAGGCATGTAATACTCCTGAAGGAGTTGAACAAAAAGACTAAAAGAGGCTGCAGGTCTGGAAACAAGGAGAGGCAGGAGTGATAGGCCTTGATGCGTTTATAAACCTGATAGGGTTTCTATAAGGAACCAGGGAACATTTGCTCCTGGTCTCAATAGCAGAACAGGTTACAACTTTAATTTCTTAGGCATATTGGTTTCTGTGGTTTTCCGGGTCTGTACAGGCATATATTTGATCTGTTCTATATCTTTGTTTTATTGTTCTGCAAAAACAGGAAGCACATGCTTGATATGGGCAGCGTCTTGTCTTGAACTATTCCCAAGATCACTGTACTGCCTTTCAAGCAAGCCAGCCATGTGGCTAGTTAATTTTCTGTGAAATCAGAATTTCCCATCCAATCCGCAGTTCAAAAAGAGTAAAACACACACAACACAAAAAGAGTAAAAAATCGAGTTAGTCACGTCAGTCACCTCTGTATTCCATTATTGATTAATGATTGATTAACAGCTGGCTACATTCTTTACGCAGAGTATGTAACGCCTGCATGTAAAACCCTCTATGTAGCTCACAAGAGGGATTTGGCAGTTGTTATCCGGGTGGATAATTAATCAGCCACATTGCAGCTCTCTTGGTGTCTGCGAGTCGTGATGGATGTCGGCTAGTACAGGTCAATTTTAATGTCTTTTACGCACAATTCTCAAGATGGACAGCATAGCCATCATAAATTTCCACATATGTCTAAAGGCTATTTAATCTGCTACAGTCAAGAGCTAGTCAACTGCCTTTATGGCTCAGTTACTTATCTATCCATGGTGATATTTTCCATAAGGCTACAATTAAGCAAAAAAATCCTGTTACACTGTCACTCTATAAAAAAAATAATTGTGAATAAATCTGCCTACACCATATAATACTTCTCACAAATGCATGTTGCTTGCAGTGTCTTTTGTATTGTCACTAACTTCTAGTTCGAACAGCTCACTCATAATGAGCTCACTCCAAGGCTTCCTTAACCTCCCTGGCGGTCTTCCCGTGTGTGGCACGGGGTGAGATTTTTAAGCAAAGATCGGTAACCCCGTGCCACACACGCGCTTACCTCGCTGGATGCAGAAAAAAGTTTACTTACCTTTTCTCTGCGATCCAGCGATGAATCCCCGCAGTACACGGCGGGCGGATGTCCGCCTGATGCTGTGTGTTCCGCCGATTCCCTTCCCTGCGAGCGTCGCGACGTAGGGGGGGGGAACGGCGCCAAATTTAAAAATGTAAACAAACACTATACATACAGTACACTGTAATCTTATAGATTACAGTACTGTATGTAAAAAATACACACCCCCCATGTCCCTAGTGGTCTGCCCTGTACACTATATGTCATTTTATATAATAAAAACTGTTCTTTCTCCCTGCAAACTGTAGATTGCCCATAGCAACCAAAAGTGTCCCTTTATGGCAAAAATTGTTTTAGAGCAGCTAAAAAACAGCGATAATAAATCAGAATCACTTGCAGAATTTAGCGATAGCGATTTATGGGGAAATTCGTCATAAAAAAAAAAAAATAATGACAGCAAAAATTCTGCAACTGAGCAAATTTCAGTGATTTTGATTTGATTACATTATTGAATAATTTTTACTATAATTATATTATTATTTGTTATAATTTTTTATAATTATTTATTATATTATAATTTTTAATAAGAAAAAAAAAATAAATCATACCCAGGATGCCTATTAGACTCTTGTTTGGATAGATTTCAGTGAGTTATTCCTAAGAATTACAAGCCTACAGTATAAAACGCCAAATTCCCTTGCAAATAATGGTACCGCTTTTAGCACCTAAAATCTGAAAGAATCATACCGCCAGGGAGGTTAAGGTACATATCAGTAATCGCTGTCTTTCAAAAAGACAACCTTTGATGTAAAGTGCAAAATTACTACACATTTTATGGAATTTATTCAAAAACCAAAAGTTGGCTTTATATGTTAAGTGCTGACCATCTTTTTAAATGCTTATGTACTCAGGCTATATTTTGTGTTTGGGCATTTTATTTATCCCATACATAGAAATGTGAATGCAGAAGAAACTTAGAGGCAACTTAAACCAAGTCGATAGAAGCTTGAAGGAACTCAGAAGAAATTACCTAATGTACTTAACGCCCCAACACAGGAAGTTAAAAAATTATCACTTACAGTGGGTCTGCAAGGGTCCACTGCTCGTTTAGTCTAGGTCAGAATAGAAGCACTTTAACTTATCTGACTTTCCTCCACTCTGCTCATGGCAGGTGGCACTTCCCTACGCTCCGGTGGTGGACTGTCCTTTGGTATTAATACATCCAGTGCAGAACTATGGACCCTTCATTTGCATAGAGTAAATGAGCTTTTGCCTGAAGAGTCCACCTATATGCAAGGGATATAAAAAACTAGTGGGTGATTCATCTCACCAGTGCCCACCCAATCTCACAAATGTCAGTTTTAACTGGACTGACCCTTTTATTTCAAGGTGCACATGGTCATAAATAAATACAAAATGTAAAGCTGTCCCTACACTAGTAGAATTTCATTTGAAATTTTTAGTTTTAAGAACGCTTGTTCAAAATGTTCTTATTATTATGAGGTCAAATCAAAAATAGCTTTTGAGCAGAGTGACGAGAATATTCAAAGGAGCAAGATGAAAAACATTTCTCAAACAAACTATAGCTTATGTGGTTTGTGTTCGGAAAAATATTCCAAAAATAAACGTTAAAAGCAAACAATATTTTGAAGTACTTTTGACTCGGTCATCAAATGTAGAAAGAATTTTCATAAGAGTGTCTGTTTGGATATTCATACAAATGATAGTTTGAAAATCTAGTAGTGTATGGCCAGCTTTAAGGGAGTGGCATAGGTAAATAAAATGTTGGGTAATAATTATGAGAAAACAGAACTCAACATGTGAGATTGCAACAAGGCTGACTTCGGTTCTATGGATTTCAGCCAATCTAGAGGTTAGCAGGAGGTTACCCTGTCTGCTTGTCTTCAAAATACCCATCTAGTACTAGTAAGACTGCCAGCAGCACTGTAACTGTAACACTAGTCTCATTAATACGGCCTCCCGATATATCTGTCCACCTGTTACACTCGTTGCATACACACAGCCCCTGTTTCCCCTTTTAAACAGTTTGCGTACCAGTCTACATTCCTCTCTGTCTGCAGTTGGTCAAGCTGTGTCCTGTACAGTACATTATATGCAAAGAATGTGGCGGACACCTGGTAGAACCACTGTCCAGATCATAGGTAGCAACCAGAGTCATAACAGGCAGATCTGTTCACAGGGGGCCCTTACTAGGGCCAATCTTGGCAGAAGCTTGAGGACAAGAGCCTTTCTATTCTCTATAAGAGAAAGAGTTCAAATATGGCTGTCCTTAGAGGGAATGTAAGACTAAGCTGATTACGGTTCCATTTAAAAAAATACCCAAACCTCTTCTGTTCTGGAGGGAAGAGGTTTGGGCAATGCTTGGACATACATTTTAAACTTTAAGGGCTCATCCGTAAACAGATTTGAACACAGCTTTCTATGGGCCATGCACACAGATGCATGAAGATAAGAAAATGTGTGCTGCATTCAGCTTTGTACAAAAAGAAAGAAAGAAAAGAAAAATCTGCATTTCAGGTCCTGCAGAAGGACTGTCTAGACGTGGCCAAAATTGGAGGATGACACAAATATACATTTTAAAAGTTTTGCTGCCTTGCTTTTGTTATGCCAATTTGCATATACTCCAGAATGTTATACAGAGTGATCAGATGAATTGCAAAATCCCTCTTTGCAATGAAAATTAACTTAATCCCATAAAAAACATTTCCACTGCATTTGTGAAGAAGGCCTCAGGGTGCCCAAAAAGGTCCAGCAAGTGCCAGTTTTGCCTAAGAACACAGCCATAAATAAAGAATGGTACAAAAAATTCCTCCGAGAACAACTTCTCCTAACTTCTCCTAAATCTAAGAACAGTTAGGTGAAGAACGTTGCCTTTTCCAGCATGACGGAGCACCTTGCCATAAGGACCAAAGTGATAACTAAGTGGCCTTGGTAACAAAACATCATAATGTTGGGTCCATGGCCTGGAAACTCCCCAGACCTTAATCCCATTACGAACTTGTGGTCAATTTTCAAGAGGCAGGTTAACAAAAAAATTCTGACAAGCTCCAAGCATTGATTATGCAAGAATGGGCTTCCATCAGTCAGGATGTGGCCCAGAAGTTGATTGACAGCATGCCAGGGGGAATTGCAGAGGTCTTGAAAAAGAAGGGTCAACACTGCAAATATTGATTTTTGCCTAAATTTAATAAAAGCCTTTGACACTTAAGTAATTATACTTCAGTATACCATAGTAACATCGGACAAAAAGATCTAAAAACACTGAAGCAGCAGACTTTGTGAAAAGTAATATTTGTGTCATTCTCAAAACTCTTCATCACAGCTGTATTTGTTTTTTATATCATTTACATGCATACAGTGCAAATAAGCTCCATTGAAGCTGTCTACATTATAGCATCAAAAGGCCATTTACGCTGTACCGCTGTACATATGTAAACCTTGCTCAGATGTTACATGTGTACCTATTTATACAGGGTTTTGCACTAGTTTCCATTTTTTTGCATGTACCTTAAAAAAACAAACCTGCAAGACAAAGGCATAGTGAGCTAGTATGCATAGCTATGCATACTAGCTAATTATGTATTACTTACCCCAGATCGAAGCCCCCGCATTGGTCCACGTCTGCCCCTCTGGCCACCAAAATGTCGTCCCGAAATTACTCCTGGGTATCCTGGCTCCGGCACTGTAATTGGCCGGAGCCATGATGACGTCACTCCCGTGCATGTGCGCGGGAGCCGCCAGTAACGGCACACAGACTGAAGCACATAGGTGCCATTGCTTCATACATGCCATTGCTTCAGTTTGCCCCAGTTCACATATGCCATATGACATCAGCACATGCAGGGGACAGAGGATATCTCCTAAACTGTGTAGGTTTAGGAGATATCCAGGGTAGCTACTAGGGGTGCAACGGATCAAAAAACTCACGGATCGGATCGATCCTCGGATCGGGAGTCACGGATCGGGTCATTTTCGGATCAGCAAAAAAAAAAAATCTCCCCCACTGTAATATCCACATCTCTCTCCCCCCGTAGTACAGGCAGACAGTGACCCCCCCCCCGTAGTACAGGCAGACAGTGACCCCCCCCCCCCGTAGTACAGCACAGTCAGTGACCCCCATAGTACAGCACAGTCAGTGACCCCCATAGTACAGCACAGCCAGTGACCCCCATAGTACAGCACAGCCAGTGACCCCCATAGTACAGTACAGCAGTCAGTGACCCCCATAGTACAGTACAGCAGTCAGTGACCCCCATAGTACAGTACAGCAGTCAGTGTCCCCCATAGTACAGTACAGCAGTCAGTGACCCCCCATAGTACAGTACAGCAGTCAGTGACCCCCCATAGTACAGTACAGCACAGTCAGTCAATCACCCCCATACCCCCCCCCCCCCCGTACAGCACAGTGAGCCCCATAGTACTTGCAGTTACCCAGGCCGTTAGCGGCGTGTGTGTGCGCCTTGAGCGCAGGCTCCTCCTCTGTTTACACCAACAGAGGAGGAGCCCGCGCTCGAGGCGCGCACACACGCCGCCGGGTGTACCAAGATGGCCGCGGCTCCGGAGCTAGGCCGAAGCCGCGGCCTTTCCTAATTCTATGCCCGCGGTGGCGATCCGCGGATCGCATAGCGATCCGATCCGAAGGGGGTGACCCGTTCGGATCACGGATCGGCAGTGATCCATTGCACCCCTAGTAGCTACAGGTAAGCCTTAATATAGGCTTACCTGTAGCATAATGTTGTAAAAAAGGGTTTACAACCACTTTAACAAGAGCCTGGTTAAAGGAACATGGCTCTTCATGCTACTCACTAGTTCAAATGTTAAAGTCCGTTATTGGGCAGTCTACAAAATGGCTACCCTTGCCTCTTCCTCAGCAAACCTGCTGCTTCTTGTTAATAGTCAACAATAAATTGAGTAGGTTGTTTTCACGTGAACATTACTAGTAAATGGCAGCTAGTCAGCAGTAAAGTCAAACTGAAGAGGTTACAAGTGGTATTTTTCAGTGACTTTTTTACGAGGTAACATGACCGAGTCATCGCTGCAATTTGCAAATCTCCAGCCGTGCTAGCTCAGTACAGAACCGGCCCCGAGTGCACAGCGCTGATCCTCAGAACAGGTGCCTCAAGTTCAGACATGCTAATTGGCTCGTCGTAAAGCATAAGCGTAACTTGTCACACATTCACCTGTTAAAACAGATATTTAGAATTTGCCACTAATCCCCTTTTCACGAGTCAGTTTTCACAGTCAGCACACTCGGCCTCTGTGCCTGCTGAATGAAGGCCCCATTCTTCGTCTGAGTTATAGCGCCTGGGCCGCACCAACCCTGTCACTAGGGATGCTCTGGGGTTAAGTGTCTTTAGTTACAAGCTAAAACTGAATTGTTAATCCTGCTATCATTTCTATCAGGAACTTGATATGTAAAAGGTCAAGCAACCTCCCTAACGTATTTCTGAGAACATATTTTTACCAGATATCTTGAAAGGGAAACCGTCCTAACTTTTTTTTTTAAGCAAGCTGCAAAATGTAACACATTTAAAGGAAAATGTGTAACATATTTATTTAAAGGTGGTAGTAATTAGCCTAAATTACTGTATATTTAAAGCCAAGAGTTTTTTTTTTTTTTAATTTGTAGTACAGTAAAATCTTCCTAAATACATTTTATGGTGGATAATACTAGCAAAAGTTTGTTAATGTGTTAATAAAACAAAAAAAAAAAACGTATTTCTTTCAAAATCATTTATTTAATAAAATAAATAAATACAATTTAACACGTTCCCATGTTAAATATGCATATGTGTAAGATACGTCGATTCACGAACTTAGATGCGCCAAGCTGAAAAGATACACGGTTTGCGTAAGGGTTATGCCCGGCGTAAAGCTATTCCACCATATAGGTGGCGCAACCCATTCAAAGGTATGAACGTCGGAACAGCCGACGTCTTTTACGTTGTTTACGTACTGTAGTACTACGTGAATAGGGCATGGCGTAGGTTACGTTCACGTCGTAGGCATTGAGCTGACCTATCTTAAGGAGTATATGCAACGTGATTCTGAGCATGCGCGCACATGCGCCGTTTAATCGACCATTCTTTTGCATGGGGTCACGCTTAATTTAAATAGATGACGCCCACCTCCTTCCTACTTTGAATTAGGTGGGCTTACGCCGGCCAATTTACGGTACGCCCCCGCAACTTATGGAGCAAGTGCTTTGTGAATACTGCACTTGCCTCTCTAAGTTACGTTGGCGTAGCGTATATTCGATTCGCTACGCCCGCCTAAAGATGCGCAAAGCTCCCTGAATCTGGCCCAATGTATTTATGTATAGATAGATAGACCTCCTGTCTTTGGAGAAGGAAGCATTCTGTAGCACTAACTTTATTTTTTCTCTAAAGTAACGACGCTGCGCCTCCATATTTACTATATAGTCAGTCACATTTGTTACCCTAGGACAGAAAGTATGTCCCTGACAAAATTACTAGGTGAAAAAAAAAAAGTATGAAAGCCTGGAAAAAATGCAGCCATTGTATCTAAATACTGGTAAGCATCAATCTTTTGCATTGTTCTTGGGTTTAGGTAAACATATTCTAAAATATTATTTCCCTACTAATTCTGTTAAAAAAAAAAAACCTGCATTTATTTCTGATGCTCTAGTTTGTATGCCTCTCATACAAACTAAAGAATATTCAAAAATTCTGTTTGATGTAAAGTGACTTAAATGCCCAGAGCAAGACTCATTTTATTCGGCAGAAAAAAAGTTAGAAAAGTACGATATTTTTTACTTTGAATTTATGCTCTATAAGATTACAGGGAATCAATGAATATGTATTGCTGTGTCTAGGATCAGCCAAACTGTTATGCGTTTCCAAAAATAATTAAATAATTACATTTCCTGTGATGCCATTAAGTCTAGGTGGGTTGTAGACAGCAAAAAAGTAGTGCAATCTGCTGTCAATGCCAAAAATACATTTCAGATCATTGTGATTATTTATATGCTGTATATTTAAATATATACCTCTTAGATAATAGAAATATGGGTGATAACTATGGCCCAGATTCACAGAGCGATTACGCCTGCGCAACAGGAGATGCGCGTGCGTAAGTCGAAATGTGCGTGTGCGTTTCGATGCACGGCATCCCCAGAACGAGATACGCAAAAAATCTACTTTTTTTGTCCCGCGTAATTTCGTTAGACTGGCGCATCCGTCCGTGCAAAAGTGCGCTAGACAGACCATTGATTTGCTAGTCAAATATGCTAATGAGGGACTTACGGGGATCCACAAAAGAACGTTGGGGCAGCGCAGGCTACGCAGTGTGCGCAACAGCAAAATGTCCTGTCTAAAATTAGAGCATATAAAAGCTGGTCTAAAAAGAGAAAAAAAGTCTACCTTTTAGATAAAGCAACACTGTTACTGAGGAGCTCAGCAGTCACACGTGTTGCACAACAATCTGTATGCCAACATGCCAGGGGCATTGTCGCGCATAGCTATACTACTGACTTTAGATGAACAAAGAAGGATGAGGACACTGAGGAGGGCACTAAGGAGGGCACGGGAGATGTTTTTTTTTTTTTTTTTTATTTGCTTATATAAACTTTACAATTTAATCTAATCTAATACAATATTCTTATCTGATACAAGCCCCTCACTCTTCACGGGAGAGGATATATCACACATGCATAGACATCTTTGGCATGAGTGATTCTGAGGTGTCTCGCATCTTCAGATTCACCCCTCATGCCATCATGGAATTACCACAACCTTGCAGGAGGACATCAGCAGCCCAACACATGGCACTACCCATGACACCCATGACAGCTACATATGCAATCATAGCCCCATCCCCACAGATTTCGAACAGAACATGTATGGGGACAGCTGGCTGGTTGGTGAGTGACATGGGTGGCAGGCATGACTGTCCTCCCCCATGATGCACACATCACAAGGGACACATGCACTACTAACATCCTCCTGTCTTTTCCCTTCAAGGTGACTCTGCATATGCACTGGTACCCCATCTCATGACCCCATCTCATGCCAGCTCACATTATGCATCTTTGCACGTTAAACACACACATTAATCATGGCACAATGAGAATGCATGCATGCACACCACTGTGGTCCCTAGCACACACACCCCACATCCTCATCACATTGGATTGGCACCAGTCCACCATGCAGGACTTGTGAGCTGCAACGCCACGCCACGGCTCCAATTATGTCACTGTATATTCATACACCATTCACACGGACCTGGGGATCACTTCTCCACCACAAATGAGGGTGACACCCCTTTTCCCGCAGGAATATCACCCCCACATTCCAAAATCATACACAAACAGAACCAAAAAAATAAAATAAATGACGAGCAAAAATAAAAAATGCCCCAGCAAAAATATAATTTAAACAAAATAACAACAAAGAAAACACATAAAAGACAAAACTCACTCTGCAAAACAGTCCCCAAATATCTCAAAGACATGTCACAAACAAATAAACAAACGCTAATAAACAAAAGCACCTTGCTGTATAGGAAGGGAAACAAAGGGATGTACTTTTGCAAAGGAAGTGCATTTGTGTCTGTCTATTTATGCTGTTTGCGTAGTTCACTAAGTTGCCCTAGTCCATTTCCAATTTCACTGATTGCGCCGCTCCCGTGTTGTGAGCATGCGCACAGCGGAGCTGACCATGGTCTCCTTCAAGTACGCATGCACGAGCCGGCCGGCCCTTCATTTGCATGGGGTCACGGCTCATTTCAATGTAACACGCCCACGTCCTTCCCAATTTGTATTACTCCGCCTTACGCCTCTGAAAAAACGTTACGCATGCGCAATTTTCTGCGCAAAAACAACGAGAATAGGGTGATTACGCGGCAAAATTGCGCAAGTCTAACGTAAAGGCGGTGCGCTACGCCGGTCCAATAATGCGCAGATGTACATGAATCTGGGCCTATCTTTTTAAAGTTATAGGCTATAATTTTCATCTTGATCTAACCTTGCCTAGATTATTGTAAAGTTTACCAAAGTATGCTCTTATGCAAGAACGGGTCCCAAGGTGGCAACGCTGCTTCTCTACAGATACAGTACAATGAGTGTGGGTTGTCACCCTAGGACAGGAAGTGTGTTACTGGCAGGATCACTAGGTGGAAAAATAGAAAATGAATGCAGTCACCACATCTAAGGAGCTGCAGTATATAAAAAAAAAATCCTTTGTTTAGATACGCTTTAACTTTTACTAACTTTACCCAGCCTTATCCAATGTACTGTCTTAGTAAGTAGAAAATTGGGTTTGAGGGAAATCTGAGAGTGGATATTATTGCTGCCAGGTCTTGCTCACATTCATCCATGGCTTTAGCCTTTGGATGTATAGATTATAGAGATGATTGGAAAAGTGTGGTGTAACACATTCCTGTCTGGAGAGTGGTAGACCTTTGCCCTAACTGCATGTCATGTGACACAACATGTCATCCCTGGCTGCCTCCTCATCTGTGATTTGTGCTGTGTCGGGGCTGTGGGCTGTGGTGTGCAGTGTCAACCCAGGGCTCTGTGTCAGGAATGCTCTTCTCAATGTGCCACTTGGTCAACTGTAAACTGAAACCACCACGAATTAGACAGCAGACAAATTGGATGCCATGGTCTTCTAAGCAATTTGGTTCAGCAAACATATTAACTGTTCAAATATAAATACACATTTACGACTAATGGGAAGGTTTCAGAACTATCCTACTGGCTCCTTATGTTATTTTTATTTTGCCAAAGCTGTAAGCTTTTCAAGTACTGCCCTATGTTCTGAAAATGTGTTTCAGTAGGTTTTTTGTCCCATGAAAAGTTGCTATTTATTTCATTTTAGACCAAATGGACAATTTTCCATGGGGCAGGATTTAATTTCTTAAGGTTTATTAAAAAAGAAAATTATGAAAACCTTTTTGTGTTAGTTTATTGAGCTACAACATTTTAGGAAAGAAGCAAACACACAACTGATAGTCACATGTTCTGGCGTCCAACGTGACCAGGGGTTCTTGACACTTGACAACCCATTGGGCTTACAAGTACTAAAGTTTAATAAAACAATGTGAAATTAGATTTTATTGTATTTTATTTCTTAATTCAAGTCCCTTGGCATTGTGAAACTTAAGGCATCACATCATCACTCCCAACAAGTATTACCCCCCAAAATATGACCAACCTTGTCACAGTTATTAACTGTATGACGAACAAACAACTGTAAGCAACAGTGATGAAAAGTCTTCAGTTGTCATTACTACTACTACTACCGTTAGCTTAAGAAAAAACATAAAGTCAGGTGAAAGTTTAATTTTATACTATTGCTAAAAAGACGAAATTCTGTCCTGCTTTTTAGAGGCTGGTATAAAAGAAAGAGAAAGGAATGTGAAGAAGAAAGTAAAACATCTTTCTTCTGTACAGAATGTAATGACCACCACTGCTAAATAATAAAAATTAGTATACCATTAGGCTCCTTATTCACATGGACACAGGGATGGATGCAACCTCTACACCCCCCTGTAGCCAAAATGCATTGAATAAATTAATGAAGAAGGTGTGATAGCATTGAGAAGGTGCACTATATATGGGCACCCACCACTACGCCTGAGCTTGACAGACATCACATTCCAAAGCCATGGCCATTAATATGGAATTGCCCCCCCCCCTCCCCCTTTGCACCAATAACAGCCTCCACTTTCCTCTTAAGGTTTTTCTGCAAGATTTTGTAATGTGTCTATGGGAATTTGCGCCAAAACATTTCTGAGGTCAGGTATTGATATTGGATAAGTAGGCCTAGATCACTATTAGCATTCCAATTCATCTCAAAGGTGTTCAGTAAAGTTGAGGTCCAAATTCTTTGTAGGCCACCTAAAGCAGGATTCCACCTCAAATTTGAACTTCTGCTTATCTGTCTACCCCCCCTCCTCCAGTGCCACATTTGGCACCTATCAGGGGGTAGGAGGGAACGGTACCCTTCCCCACTTCTAGAGACAGAGGCAAGGTGCTATACCTTCAGAAGCTCAGCACCCTTTTTCCTTTCTCTGCCACTGGGCCTATAAGAAAGCACAGCACGCTTCACGAATGCGCTATAAAGATCCACTGTTGGCTTCACTGTTGGTTTCCCTTTCCAGAAATAGCTGTGGCAGAACCCGATCCAAAAATTGTCTGGGGTGTCAACATTGCGGGAATCCTGTACAGGTAAGTGTCCTAATATTAAAAGTCAGCAGCTACAGTATTTATAGCTGCGACTTTTCATTTTTTCATTGGGAGGGGGGGGCGGAACACCTCTTTAAGCTCCTCCACAGTCATCAAACCACGTCTTTATGAGGTGGGTTTGTGCACAGGAGCACAGCCTTGCTGGAAATGGGTCTTCCCCAAACTGTTACCACAAGGTTGGAAGTGCATAATTGTCTAAAATGTTTTTGAAAGCTGTAGCATTAAAGGAGTATAGACAAAGCTATTTTGGCTATACTTCTATGGATCACAGGAGTGCAGTTAGTTCTTCCTGTGACCCATCGGATGGACGCTACATCCACTTAGGTGAGTATAATTTTATTTCTAAATCCAAACTTCTCTTTTTACAGTGTCCTGAACTTTTGTTCCCCCTTTTGTGATGTGGTCTAACTATCCTTGATTAATTGAGCGAGCATCATGTAGGGATTCTACAGCTCAGTATTGTTGATGATAGCAGCTTTGTGTGCAGTCATGGGTTGTGCAGCAGCGTTAATGGCAGAGATGGGGTTAACCTGTCCTTCTTACGCCTTTATTTCCAGTACATTATGATTAACCTAAAACACTTGTGATTACACAATGTACTGAACACCTGAATGGACTGAAATTACCAGTTTGCTGTCTTTTGTCCTCCACACTGGTTGAACTAAGGTCAGAAATGTTTTAGATCAACCCTTCAAGTCGGTGAACAGCGCTGCGGAGATGACTAACATTACTGAAGAATTTAATGATTTTTTGCTTAGATCTGTGCTTTCTTATGTCAAACGTGTGCCAGTGATGGGAGGGTTTGAGACTGTAAAGGAAGATTGGACAGAGCTCATAGAGAAGTACAGTGCAGAGGTACAGTTTATGTGTTCTCTCTACTACCTAGAGTTTATCATATGAGTGCGGATATCCATCTTGTAAGGATATGCTCCTTCTGGTTGACAATACTCAGCCACTGGAGATTGGGGGATTATACCAGAATTGTCTTCTACTGTGGTTTCTGGTTGTCATTGTGGGGAGAACGGTGTTTTCATTAAATTATGGATGGAGGATATGTATGGTATGTTATGGTAGCCACTCATGCTTCGATTTTATTGAATGATTAAATTGGCAAACATCAGATATCCAAACTTCACAATCCATTTGATTTCGATCAGATTTAATCAAACGGAGTTGGTCAATCATGGTGGAAAATCATCAATCGCATTGCGTCAGTTAGCAGCACTGAGATACTTTGTTCATGAATCTAATTATATTTAAATTGATCACATTATGAGATTACCTGCTGGAAGCAGAGACACAATCGATAAATTTCCTTCATAAGCTATGAGCGTATTTTAAATACTGATTTAAATCCACGTCCCAGTGTGTATCATGTTGATTGAAAAGGGTTTTCCACTGTAGATTGAATATTCCTATAGAAAGTAATAAAGAGATCGTAAAATAAATCAATTATTTATTGAAGCATGTATGGCCACCACTGGGTTCTTAAAACAGACCTAAAAGGTCAGGGAAGAGAGACTGTACACAGATTGAGATAGCAATGTTAACAGATACAGCTGAAACCTACAGTGTACATGGAGCTTGCAGACTCCTCTCCAAATTATGAATGGAATTTATTTATGAGGGAAATATATATGGTATAATCCCCCAACTAGCCTATAATGTTTTATGTAGGCTCATCTTATCTTTCAATCACTGTGTAATTGTGGTACCATTTTCTAATAGGGGTTAGGCTGGCCATGCATGGATCGAAATTTAGCCAGTTCAGTAGGGACTGTGCAAATTCTGATCCATACAACATGGGTGCTGTGGTTGTACAAAAGTCTATCTACCAATTGTACAACCACCATGTTACATTTTCCCAGCAAGTTGGTTTTCCCAATGTCAGAATACCATAGCTCAATGGGATAATTCGAATGTGTGGATGGGGGAATTGGGTCCTTTTTTAGTTCAACCCACTTTTTGATTGAACATAAATACAAATATACGAATGTATAGCTATTTTAGTTAGATAAAGTAAGGAATAGGTTAAACCCCTGTATATAATTTGCTGCTTATGATCCAATGGGGAGTTTTATTTTTACTTCCTGTACTGGAGATGTAACAGGAATTGAGAGGATATAGTAGGAGAAATTAAACTCATAGACAATTGTCACTGGGACGTGTGTCCCTATTGGAAAGTGTCTCCTCTATTCTGGTGACAACTCTAAAATCTTGTATTTCCCATCATCTTCAATTTTTGAGAATGGTCAGCAGGAGAAGCCGAGTTGTTGAATCTCGCCAGTAGGGCCACCCCATTGCTTGAAATCCCCTTACCAATAATCTTGTGTTCTGGGGACTCCAAGTTGTTTAGGTCAGGATAACTGTAGATGTTCACTGGTCTAACTTGTTGATCACAAGAAAGATCAGCACTCGGGATACCATCCAAAAATAATCTTCCTTTATTGAAAAAGCATGTATAGTAGCTATAAACAGCTAACAAATCAAATCAAGCCATTTATAATTCGGAGATGAGTTTGAGCACCGGGTGAAGATGTTATGCATGAAGGTGGAAGCACCCATACACCTGTTTCCATTTAAGGTCTCACGTGTTGTGTGGAGTTGTCTCTTACTGGATACCACTAGTGTACATGATTGGTTATCAGAATCTGGAACCTTCTCCCATGAGTCTTCTTTCTGGCCATAGGAAATAGCTATTATGATGTGCTGCCTATCTCTATACATTTCTATGGAAAATCTAGCAGAGGGTATAAGATGTAAAAAACACTGTCTCTGTTTTTTTAGTGGCCAAGCATGTCAAGATAGATTAGTGCCTCAGCAGAAGGTGAATCTAGGCCTTCAAACTTCTTTGCTGGGGTGCCTGAAAGCTGTAAATCCCCATTGAAACAGAACTCCACCCAACTTTACCCAATAAATAATTATGTTTTGGTGAAATGCTAATTTGCATGCGAAACAATGGGGGTAGCTCATATTAATTTTAAACAAGATTTATGTTCTATGTAGTGCCAACAGTTTGTGCAATGCTATACAATATAAAAGGAGACAGTACAGTCATAAATCCGCCGTCAGGGATATCCTTAATGTGTCACTTATGTTACATGTCGAGACTGCACAATAGTGGCCCAATGCCAGGCCTTCCAGCACATAGCCAACAATTCTCAGCTTGAAAGGTTGCTGGGAATGGCCAGTAAACCTATTAGAGGATCCACCTGTGGCTACCCAACAAAGAATGATCTCTTGTGTCCTCAGAACAAAGCAGACATGTGAAAACTGAACTCAATCTATTATTTAGGTTGCATCAATAATATAATGGTTAATAATCATTGTGAGTAGAAAATCCAATCACTTGACTGCGCTATAAAGGGAAATTATTGTCTAATGACTAAGGTTAAGCAAAAATTACAGTTTTAGTTTCTTCACAATTTCGGAGGAAAGCTAGAGATTTCTCAAAATTTCCCCATTTTGACTAAACGACTAAATGCGATGGGGTTAACGAGAAGGAAAAATGAAGGTGGATTTCAGTGGTTTTAAGTGTGTAATGGGCTTCAAATGGATTCTGTGGGTTACCGTCACTTCTTTCAACTATACTGTTCTTGTATAGACCTGTTGTTGTGCCAGTCGCCTTACCCCCAATATTATTTTTATTTTTTATTTATTTTTTAAACACTAAAAAATTTAACAATCAAAAAAAATAGAACAGCAGTAGACAACTAGTGATTTAATGCACACAAAAAAGTAATACTAAATCAAATCAACTAAACTACTCTAGATTCTAGCAGATTACACCTATGCAGCTTGAATAAAATTGAGAGCTTTCACTTCAGCAAAATGTTCTGAGAAACTTCCTGTTCTTCTGTCTGTAACTCACCACCGTAATTTGGTGGCTTTCTTCCTGGTGTGGAGAAAGCTGCTTGAGTGGGGAGGAGGCCAGCAGGCAAGTCAGGACACTCTCTACTTTGCAGATAGAGAAATGAGCTGTGTGTTAGTGGGCGTCCTGACACTCCTGCTCGCCCCTTCAAGAGGCTTTCTCTACACCAGGAAGAAAGCCTTGCATTACGGTGGTGAGTTACAGACAGAAGAACAGGAAGTGAGCATTTCTCAGAAGAAATAAGGACATTTAAAAGCAAAATTGAAGAATGAGGTAAGTGGAGGAGGACTGCACTAACGTAAAGGGAGCTATTTAGGGAAAAAAATCCTTTACAACCCCTTTAATCAATTTTGCCTAAAACACTTCACAAATTCCAGATATGCCCCCCCCCCCCCCCCCCATCAAGTCTCATTCTTTTTTCTGAAACAGTGTAAAAGAAGAAAGAAAACTCAAAACGCTAAGCATGACCTATGATAGCGCAGAAGAAAGATTCAATCTGAAAACACTAATATTTCCAATTTGAATGTACTGTATGTACCTTTGTATGATGCTTTGACTGCTTCCTAACTATGTAATCTTGCTAAATTTACTTTTATTTTTTATTTTCTTGCAGAAAACCAAGACTACTGCACCTCGTCACAGTAACCAGCATAAAAAGAAAGTGAGTTTCACTACATTTCAAATTTGAATTGCTGAGAAAAATTTGTTCAGTGACTGTATATTTATAAAGCAGCGAATCTGACTTTCATCAAACACTGCCGGTGAATCTTCCTAGTATATGTGTTCTTAATGACAGTGATTGATTCACCACCAATTAACCTGAGCAGGGTCCTCTTAATCCTCTTGTATTTTATTATATTGTAATCCTACTGTCTCCCTTTTATATTTTAAAGCGCTGCACAAATTGTTGGCACTATATAAATCCTGTACAATAATAATAATATTTGATGAAAGTCATATTCACTGATTTGGAAATATGCCCCATCCTTTGCATACTAGTTCATTATGCCTTATTTTACATTTAGAAACATTGAACTGCAGTCTCCACTCTTTTTTTTACCAATCTTCCAGCAATGCCAAATCATGTTCCATGTTACAGACACCTCCAGGGATATCAACCCTATTACACACCTTTGTATCATCAGCAAAAATACATACCTTGTCCAATAAACCTTTAGTTATATCAGTTATATATAAGAAGTCATTCTTTTCAGGAGTTGATTAAAAAGATCTGTTAATGGTCCAACAACTATACCTAAGTTCTTTTAGAACTCTGGGATGAATACCATCCCATTGCTTTATTAAAGGGCTTGTAAAGGTTTGTTTTTTTATTTTCTAAATAGGTTCCTTTAACCTAATGCATTATTGGTTCATTTACATTTTCCTTTGATTTGCCTTTTAAATGTTTTTTTTCTTTGTCTGAATTTCTCACTTCCTGTTCCTCCTCAGTTAGCTTGCTCCCATCATCCGAGCCGTTCTGGCTGGGGGTTAGTCAGCATGCTCGCCCCCTCCATTGGGACTACATCCCTGCGGGGAGATGCTGTAAACACATCCTATTTGGAAAACAAAAAACAAACCCTTACAACCCCTTTAAGCTTTAACAGAGCCAGTTCCTCTGCTACCTCTGTCTCCAGAAATCCTAGAAATAAACCGTCATTACTAGAACCAATATGATTCCCCAACTGTTTTTGTTAGTCTAATTTATGTGCAAAGTAATGTGTTGGTGTAACATTTCCAGGTGTTTATAACATCTCTTAGGCCGTGTACACACGGCAGAGAACCTCGACGGGCAGAACACATCGTTCCGCCCGTCGAGGTTCTCTGCCGGCCGTCGAAATCGGCGACCCGCCCGTCGGGAATGGCAACCAGCCATTCATCCAGGCGGGCCGTCGAGCAAATAGAGAGCGTGCTCTCTATTTCTGCTCGACGGGATTCCCTACTGGATGCTCGCCGAGAGCGTACACACGGCCGAGGTCCTCGCTGGAATGCAGCTTCCAGCGAGGTTCTCGCTGGTTTCCAGCGAGAACCTCGGTCGTGTGTACGCCGCTTTAGAGAGTAATTTTCCTGACAATGCTTTCACCTGCTTTTCACTCCTAAAGGACGCCTTTATCATCGTTTAGGCATCATCTAGGGTCACCATCTACATCGGGGAATGAGATGATGGCTCCGAGATGCCAAAGACATTTAAATTCTGGTGACTGTAAAGTGCTGTGCAGTTCTTGTCTGTGTTATCGAGTGCCTAACACTGATCAGCCCCTGTTGCAGCCTCTCACCTTGTGACTTGTTGCAATGTACAGTTCGGGAGATAACTGGGGAACAGGTGAATGAGCATATGCTACCTCCTCCCTGCAATAAAGTGATGGCAACATGTCAGCCTTAAGTCACTCACTGGAGCTTAAGCATGGCTTTATAATGATAAAGGTAAAGTTTTATTCACGTGTTTGCATCTCCACAAGGTCAGATTCAGGACTTTTCCTATCATAAGGAGTCTCACCTGCTTAATATCTAAGTGGATACCTTTTGGACAGAGACAACAAGGTGACTGTGGGCAGTGGAGTTCAACTTCTCAAGCGAGTCTCTTCTGCAGTCTGCACTTGTATGGGAACCCTAAAATAATTACTGTATGGTGATATAAGCGTCCATGTTTGCCTATGTGAACCATCATGTCCTTGCAGCTGTTCTTAGCACACAAACAAGGTATCCTGTTAATCTGATGCTGTGAGCTGCAGCCTCTGAAAAGTCGCCGCGGTTTGACCCCAAGCAAATCACCCTGGCCAGCCACTGGGGCTGGGCCTCTGTTCCTGAATTCCAAAAATATGCTTTGTTCTGTTTGATCATCAAATAGCTTTTGTCTAGTGGCACACAAGGACTGGCAGCTGCGCCCTACCAAGCTGCTACAACCTTAGTGATTTCTACTATCAGTCTAAGGGTTTTCACATATCAATCCTTCCCTACAGGACTGGCTTTGTGCTTAGGCCCAATATGAATAGAATCTAGGGATGACCAACAGAAGACATAAGACATACTGGGAACCTGACTATGAAATTCTAAGCTCAGTTTTCAGTGATAATCATCATTGAATTGGGAAGTGTTTACCTGTACGAATTATTGGATTTAGGTAGATCATAGCCCAGTCACTAAAATCTTGTATAAGTTTTAGTATCTTAACGTAATTTCAAAAGCTGTTTTCAAACTGCAGAATACTTGGTAATCCTGTGTTGGCACCCTGTCACCTTTGCCTCTGGTTGAGACTACCAGCAGCTGTGGTGATACATATTGTGCAGGCATGGTCCACTGGTCTTGGTATCAGGAAGCCAGTCCAGAGGAATGATGTGCAGCTAACAATGGAGCGAGGACATATAGACAGAAGCTGGCTGATAAACACAAAAACAAAGATGTTATATATTGCAGCTTTTAAGTCCTTAGATTGGGTGGCTGCATTTGTTTTTTAAGGCTTTTTGCCTTTATTTTCACCAGTTTGGTCATTTCTGTTATTTAGACCAAGCTGCAGTTATGGGAATTTTCAAAAAAAATATTTATCTAACTGCTTAAGAAATTTGAGAATAGAGTTGGGCTTTCATTTTTTTGCCACTTATGTAAGGTCCATCTAAACCTATCCTCTCCAGAGGTTGACAATGCTACTGTCAGGTGGCTACATTACTCCACCACGGATCCAGTGGAGCCCCCCAGGTTTTTTGCAAGATCACCAGGTGAAAATAAAGGAGAAAAGTTTTAAGTCTAGTTTTAAGATAAGTTAGATGTAAGCTGGAAGTGGTTGTAAACGCAAAAGTTTTTTTTACCTTAATGCAATCTATGCAGTAAGGTAAACACCTTCTGCATGCAGCTTCCCCCACAGCCCCCCTAAATACATACCCGAGTCTGATCTCAATCCAGCGATGTGTATAAGAGCCAAGGCTCTCTCAGTCCTCTCCCTCATCATTGGCTCCCGCTGTTGTCAATCACAGACAGTGATGCGTGAGTGTGGGGGACAGGGCTCAGGAGCAAGAACGCACAAGTTCCCCCATAACAAGTGGCTTGCTATGGGGGCATTCGGTGGGCTGGAGAGGCCATGAGCACTGGCAGGTGGAGACCCAAGAAGTGATGGATTGGGGCTGCTCGCTGCAAAATCATTTTAGGAGGTAAATTAATGACACTCTTTTCAAGGAGGGTTCTAATAAGAAAGCACAGCACTATCTATCTGTCTAGCAGACAGTATCTTTGCTAGCAAAGATTTATTACTACGTATATCCTCCTATTTATAGCAAAACAACAACTTTGTACCTTCATTGCTTCATTTAGCTGAAAGAAATACCCCATACTTTTGGGTATGGGGGACCATATGACTCATTCCATGTGATTTTTCTGGACCAATAAGCTCTGACACATAGGGAGCCCATAGCCCTGTGTAGGCTATGACTGTGGCTGGTGACTGTGGTGAAGGTGAAGTTGGGAACGAAAGAAAGGGAATCACTGTATATGAAGAAATACATTTTAGTAAACCTGATGGGCAAAGCATAGATTCAATTTAGGCACAGTAGATATAAAGAAGAGACTTTATCTTGCATAAAGCTCTATAACTGCTGGCTGTAAAAAGCTAATATAATATATGAATTGCAGTAGTTCCTAGATTATAAGTGAAAAATATATATATTTTTTAACAGTGAACATAGTAACTAACCAAAATATACATTTAAATCACTGTATATTCCCTTTAAATGCATGAGCAGTAATCTTTTCAAATCTATGTGCAACTGTCCTTCAAAACTACGCACAGCAGATCTTTGGAGAGTTAAAAAGGCCAAACATAAATGCATCGTGAATTATTTTATGTTTGGTAATTGGCTGACTGCACAGGAATTTGAGGAACCACAAAATAAATGTGGGATTAGTCAGAGGACAGACCATTAACTTTGACTGATCCAACAGTTGGTTCCATTCTCACTTCAGTATTGGAAGTGTGCAGGTAGCTGACAAGGATTGTGGGGCCACTGAGGATAAACAATGACCTTGTGGTTGGGTGGTCAGCCTCTGGGGAGTCACTTGTTCTTCTGCAGCTCTTCAATCTATCATCTTCTTTAATAGTGTTTCCAATTGATCTGGAATGCAGATCTGTGTGGTGTACCACGTGCAGCACGCCCGTTCTAATGCTGTCATCGCAGGGAAGAGCAGAAAGAGGGGGGAGTGACCACAGCCTATTTACCACTTAATGTTAATCCAAAATATCCAATATTACTCTGTGGTCATAGAGGCAATGTATTGTCACAGGTGTGGTCATTCTGCTTTTCTCCATTTGATTTTCATGTGTAAGGTTAATAGTGAGTGTGTTTGGGGGGTGATTTGATTTTTTTTACAAATTGGAGAGAATAGGATTTTTTTTAAAAGGGGAAATGTAAGTTTTACCTCTTTGTAAATAAACATCTCAGTGCCGGTTCACACAGGGGCAGCACGACTTGCCGCGCGACTCGGCAAGGCGATTTGCACACAACTTTAGTGATGACTTGCAAAATGACTTCTGTATTGAAGTAAATGCAAGTCGCCCTGAAGTCATCCCAAAGTCGTACAGGAACCTTTTTCTAAGTCGGAGCGACTTGAGTCGCTCCTATTAGAACGGTTCCATAGTACAGAACGGAGCGCGACTTGTCAGGCAGCTAAGTCGTCTGTGTGAACCGGAACTAAATCTACTGAGGTTGGTGAAAAAAAAGAAGAAGAGTATCGTTTACATTTTGATGATTTATCTTAAATTATTCTTGTCAGGTTCTAAACTATTGTAAATCAGCTACATAAATAAAAATACAAGCACTTGGGTTCTTGTACATATCCTCAATCGTCTTCAGAAGCACCATGGGAACCCCAAAACCCAGAGGGGTTTATTAGCTAATTTCAAGAATAACAAGTGAAGAATAGAGTTCTCTTCTACCTTTTCTTATTGGTCCATCACTGTGATAGGCGGCTATTACGGCAATTGAACAGTAAGGGAGGCAAGAGAGGAGATATCTCTCAATTTCACCAGCAGCTATTGGAATTTGCATTTTCAAGTGTCTCATGTAGTGGGGTTCCTAGCTGCTTATGACGTTTTGGGAGATAGGCGCAGGTCCTCATGCTGCACCCAATTTTTTTAAGTAGACAGTTTATCATGGCTTTAGGTAACTAAGAGGTGTGCTTTATAATTAGAGACTTAAACACACATAAATAAATCTCCCTTGCATTCAATATAGATCAGTACAGACAAATTCTGTGGGCAGTGGTTGCATTTTCCAGTGATGTATTGCTTTAAAATGAGTGCAGGCCAAAGTGTGTGTCTGTATAGTCCTGTCTCATTTCTTCTGCTCCCCAGGCTCTCTCATAAGTCATAAGAGACATCATAAGTGTTGAAGAGACATGAGAAATTCTAAACAAATAGACTATGGGATTGATTTACTAAAACTGGAGAGTGCAAAATCTGGTGCAGCTGTGCATGGTAGCCAATCAACTTCTAACTTCAGCTTGTTCAATTAAGATTTGACAATCCCGTGCAACGCCAGGGGACAATCGGGGAGGGTAGCTGGTGGTTCTCACACCCCCTCCCCACACAACCCCCTGGGGGCAAACCTCCCTAACCCCCCCCCCTTTCTCTCCACCCCCCTACTCGGTGCTCTCTTTTTTCTTCTTCTTTGGCCACATTGAGGGGTGGTTAAAAAATCTCAAGAACAGCTAGGCAAACCAGCTCATGCTGGGAACCCCCCAAATGGGCTGTTCTAAAAACAAACAAAAAAGCTTGTGGAAGCAATGGTCCCAGCAGGGAACTACATCCTAACTCCTGAACACTAGGCAGAGCAACTGGTTTGATCATGGCAGAGTAAGGCCGCGTACACACGTACGAGAACCTCGTCGGGCTAAACTCATCGTTGTGCCTGACGAGGTTCTTGGCCGGCCGTCGAGTTCGTCGACATGGCTCGAAAAAGGCGTCGAGCCATTAGTCCCGATGGCCCGTCGTGGAAATAGAGAACCTGCTCTCTATTTTGGCTCGACGCCTCACTCGACAGTTTGCTCGGCGAAAACGTACACACGATCGAGCTTCTCGGCAGAATATGGATCCCAGCGAGCTTCTCGCTGGATTCTGCCGAGAAGCTCGCTCGTGTGTGCGCGCCTAAGGGGTTTTATACCAGAAGGACTGCTCATAGTAGGGGCCGAGTTTTGTCTGCCTATTGTCCTACTCCAGTAGGTGGTGCTATAAAACCTAATTTGGGCAAGAATAAAAAGAACGGCTGTGTCCGTCAATGAACATAAGAGACATCAAGATTCCATAAAATCACTATACCACAATAACCGTAAGTCAGCTAATGACAATAATTGTCTTACAAAGCTCATACAGGTTTAGGGCATTAGGCCATTGTTTCTGACTCTTTCTGTACCTGAAATGTGATAACTTATAATTGCCATTTATAAAGACAACTGTTTGTAATGATACCATTTTTATAAAAAAACAGTTGTTAGTGGACCTTAAGGTTTTAAAAAAAAAAAAAAGCTGGAAAATATTTCAATTCTATTGGTCATCAAACATTCCTGTTTGTAAAATACTGCAATTGTTCTTCAGTTCATACATTTTTTTTTAATTTTCATAAAATCTTGGCCAGCTTAAAAATATAGGTTAAATTTGTTTAATTAATGAAGGACTGGAATTGTTTGGCCTAGAAGGCAACTACAATATAGTGACCTTTTAGAGTGGATTGCTACGGCCTAAATAAATAAAATGCACAATGTATAATAGGTATGGTGAAAGGTGGGTGTTCTTGAAGGACATTTACTGTATATGTTTATTGTGATACACCTTTTCACAGCTTCCAGGAAGGCTCTTAGCATTAGATTCTGTTGGTGTTGCTGTATATTTGCTGTGCTGTCTGTCAAGGCGTGTTTTACAACTAATTTTTGTGAGTATAACTATTGATTTTAATTATTTAAAAAAAAAACTGTTATATAGTATCACACTAGGTCGGTGCACCCTCCATTATTTTCTCTTAGCATTAGATAGCATGATATCTCAGAGGCCTCGTACGCAATCGCAATTTCGTCATTAATCAAACGTTTTCCTCAGAGAGTTTCTTGTCAGGCTTGTCGAGAATCTTGTCAAGCTTTCTTTGCATACACACTGTCAAGACAAAATCTTGTCGTTCTCAAACGCAGTGACGTACAACACATACGACGGCACTATAAAAGGGAAGTTCCATTCCATTGGCGCCACCCTTGGGGCTGCTTTCGCTAATCTCATGTTACTGCGTGTTAAGTAAAAGTTTGGCGAGAGACGATTCGCTCTTTAAAGTGTGTTACAGCGTGACGAATGTGCTATCTCCATTACTACTCTCTTACTGCACTCTCTCCTCATACTTTATTCTGAGAATGCGAGCGTTTCTAAGCATACACACAAACGTGTTTCTCGTCGTAAACCAGCCCGACGAGGAAATTGAGACTCCCAACGAGAAAAAAAGAGAACAGTTTTCTCAACAAAAGACATACACACGACAGTTTTCCTCGGCAAAAAGCTCTGCCACCAATTTTCTTGATGGATGTTGTCAAGGAAAACGGTCGTGTGTACGAGACCAGAGCCACATAGTAAGTTGGTTCTGGAAAACTTTTCTTTGCCAAACATGGTAATTGGAGGTCTATATGAGGAACGAGTAACTAGGTAATGCCATTATGTGTCGCTGACTTTGGGTCCTACTCTGATTGATGTCTAATTGGTGAAGTGGCAGCAGAAAAACATAAGAGAATAAATGTCCCCCATCCTAGTCCTTCGCTTGGTTTAATCCAGAAATGCATGGCAGCCTTATTGAGTAGAGTAGACCATTGTTAGCAACAACATCCCTGTGTTTCTTCCTGCTATTTTTTAAAATAAGTCCAGTGCTTTAACTGGGCCGGAACGCGGCGGTACTCAGTACCGCCACTTCCAAAAATGGCCCTGGAGAGTACCAGCACCTCTCAGTGCCCCCAGTACGTGCGTTTCCCGTACCGGAACGCAGCACCAGGCGGCACTTTCAGGGGAGCGGCAGCCCGCGGCCATGGAAAAAAAAGGGCACGCCGCGCTGTGATACATGTCCCGCCCTCCTCCTCCTCCTAGCTCGTGTGATAGAGCCAGTGTGCTGTCTGTCACACAAGCTGGACTAGAGGAGGGGGGCGGGACATGTATCAGCGCGCGTGCCAGAACTGTTACCGTGGAGAGAGGAGAGGAGAGGAAGAACTGCCTTCAGAATCAGAACTGCCTTCAGAACTGTGAGTACTACTGCAATGAGTACACACTACACTGTACACGTGTGAGGGGGAGGAGAGGGAAGACAGGGAAGAGGGCTGCTGATGGGGACACACACTCTGGTCTGATGTAAGGAGGTGCTGATGGGGGACACTCTGATGTAAGGAGGTGCTGATGGGGACACTGATGTAAGGAGGTGCTGATGGGGGACACTCTGATGTAAGGAGGTGCTGATGGGGACACTGATGTAAGGAGGTGCTGATGGGGGACACTCTGATGTAAGGAGGTGCTGATGGCGGACACTCTGATGTAAGGAGGTGCTGATGGGGGACACTCTGATGTAAGGAGGTGCTGATGGCGGACACTCTGATGTAAGGAGGTGCTGATGGCGGACACTCTGATGTAAGGAGGTGCTGATGGGGGACACTCTGATGTAAGGAGGTGCTGATGGCGGACACTCTGATGTAAGGAGGTGCTGATGATCAGAGTGTCCGCCATCAGCACCTCCTTACATCAGAGTGTCTGCCATCAGCACCTCCTTACATCAGAGTGTCTGCCATCAGCACCTCCTTACATCAGAGTGTCCCCATCAGCACCTCCTTACATCAGAGTGTCTGCCATCAGCACCTCCTTACATCAGAGTGTCCCCCATCAGCACCTCCTTACATCAGAGTGTCTGCCATCAGCACCTCCTTACATCAGAGTGTCCCCCATCAGCACCTCCTTACATCAGAGTGTCCGCCATCAGCACCTCCTTACATCAGAGTGTCCCCATCAGCACCTCCTTACATCAGAGTGTCCCCCATCAGCACCTCCTTACATCAGAGTGTCCGCCATCAGCACCTCCTTACATCAGAGTGTCCCCCATCAGCACCTCCTTACATCAGAGTGTCCCCATCAGCACCTCCTTACATCAGAGTGTCCCCCATCAGCACCTCCTTACATCAGAGTGTCCGCCATCAGCACCCATCCACCTCAGAGCCTTATTGTATGTATAACCTGCTGGGACTTGTAGTTCTCCAATCTCCATGAGCCCCAGGAGAAGATTGAGAACTACAAGTCCCAGCAGTCTTACTAAAATGACAGGCTCTGAGGTGGATAGATGTCTGGACAGTGACAATTGGTGACACAGTGGTGACAATTGGTGGCACAGTGGTGACAATTGGCATGGTACAGTGACTGCATTTAAAGGCATGGCACAGTATTTGCGTTTGTTGGCATGGCACAGTGGTGACAATTGATGACACAGTGGCTGCATTTGATGGCATGGCGCCCTGTAATTGGGCATATGTGTTCATGCGTTAGAGCGGGGGGGGGGGGGCGAAAAAAAACGTTCTGCCCCGCGGGGGGGGGGGGGAACCGGCGCCTAATAGAGTACCGGCACCTCTTTTGGTCCACTTAAAGCACTGAATAAGTCCCTTTGTGGAGTTGTGTATGACCCTTAAGATTTGTTTACATATGCAGAAATATGCTAAATTCTGAATGCTAAAAAGAATGTAGTAAATTGCAACAGTGTATTCTGCAATGTAGGGGTTAACACACAGTAGAGTTTGATGACATAAGACCTAGCTGCAGAAAGCATAGGCTGTTACAGTGCTCCCTCTAGTGGGCAGATTGTGGTACTACCCAAAACTAAACAATAGCTGGCCTACTTTTGAGGCTGAAAAGACAACCTTTGATACCCAGAGCCTGCTGGGACTGCCGGGCTACAGCCACTGAGCAACAACACATGAAATATAGTGAAGCATATCTGTGAAAAAAAAAATGATACAAAGTAAACTGAGGTCATTGGCCACTGGAACCTGTTGGATTGGAGTAAAAAATTGAAGTACTGTATGGAATTTGGTTATTGTGGGCAAGATTTTATTTTAGACTTTTATTAAATATGCTGCAATACAGTACATTTCAATACCTGATTGCAGGTGCAAAGGATTCAAAACTGCAAAAAAAAAAAAAAAATTTTCATTTTCTTTTTAATTAACGATTCTATGTTGTTTACAGTAGGCTGGAATAGTGATCTGGGGCCACAGTCATGGCCAGTCTGCCCACAGCTGGACTGGCCATAAGAACTTGATATTTCTTCTAATGACTGACAACCGTGATGAGTTGTCACAGTTCATTGACAAAGTCACTTTAAATACAGCATTTCTAGTATACTGTATATATTAGGTTATTGTGAGTAACATTATACATTATATGAGTAACATTATACATACATACATAGACTTGTCACCAATAAAATCAGGAGATAGGAGGTCGGTCATTGCTCAACAACCCTAATGGTGGACACTGTGCAGCTTTACTCCCTCTACATTGTGGAAAAGTCCTAAAATAGTCTTGAAGTAGAAATTTTAGCACAGGGTCATTAATACTTGTCAGCCGTCGGCTGAAGACTTCACAAACGAACACTTTTAGGACTGTGTGTCTCCTGTTTCCCTGCTGCGGTCTTTGGTTCAATCCGCTGGCCCCTACATCACCGCTGTGTCCTGTAGTAACACAGGGGACAGCAGTAGGAACCACTGAATTCAGTGGGGGGCCATGAGATTAAGAGCTTCATTTACTAAAGGCAAATAGACTGTGCACTTTGCAAAGTTGCTCCAGAGCTTAGTAAATGAGGTAAACCTTTAAGTGATTGTAAAGTCTATTTTTTTTCCTATAAAAATAACAAACGTGTTATACTTACCTGCTCTGTGCAGTGGATTTGCACAGGGCAGCCTGGATCCTCCTCTTCTCGGTTCCTTCTTTGGCTCTCCCGGCCCCTCCTTCCTGTTGAGTGCCCCCACAGCAAGCAGCTTGCTATGTTGGCACCCGAGCCTAGTCACAACTCCGTATGTCCATTCAGACAGGGAGCCCCAACCCGGCCCCTTCCCCTCTCTCCCCTGATTGACTGGCTGACCTTCATTGACAGCAGCGGGAGCCAATGGCGCCGCTGCTATGTCTCAGCCTATCAGGAGGGAGAATCTCGGAAATTCTGAGACACTCGTTGACATCACTGGACAGAGAGGGACCTCAGGTAAGTATTAGGGGGGCTGAGGCACACAGAATGCATTAAGATAAAAAAAAAACTTCTGCCTTTCACTGTGCAAATAATACTGTACCTAATCACATGCATGGAAAATAAAAAAAAACAGCATTTTTGCTTGCACATGATTGGATGATGGAAGTTAGCAGAGCTTCTGCTTATTTACTAAGCTCTGGAGCAACTGTACTTGCAAAGTGCACAGTCTATTTGCCTTTAGTAAATCCACCCCATATTGTCTGTGTTCATATCTCATATAGCAGGTGGACCACCTAAAGTATAAGGAGTTATTCTTTCCTGTTGGCTCACGATTCAAACCAAGAATATTTTAAGAGACAAATCTCCAAACACTTTCAGGAAAGAATAGACAGTGGACAGTCCTGCACTGGGGTGTGTTTTTTGAGAAATGTCAGTCTGTTATGGAAAACCCCAGAGACTGTATACCATCTAAGTGTACATCATCAGCCTCATATAGACACAATACCCATGAGGGGTGATCAGCTGTGTTGTCAGGGAGTATCGGCTATACATGGTCCTACCTGCTGATTATACCCTGACGTAGCCACTGCCCATTGGTCCATCCCTGATCCTGTTATTGCTATAATGTGATTCTTGTACGTATCCCTGTTTAGATCACTCAGAAGGGAAACAGGTATGTAAGCACCTGAGAAACTCATTTCAAACTCGATAAAACATTCTAACCAGAAAAAAACAACTTGTGTGATATCATGCCTATAACAGCTGTGCATGTGTAGTGTCAGTTTCTGTGTTTATCTATTGCGTTACATGACTTATTGTCTTTGTCCTTATTGGGGATTATTGGCAAAGGTTTATAGGGATATATCAGTTTTTATAGTGATCAGTTTTTATAAAGTTGCTTGGTTTACTTTTCATCATTGTTTATTATTGCAACTTTCCATTTAAAACTTCCATACATTTGAAATAAATTTGCTGTTAAAATTGGTAGACCGATAAAAGGCAACAAAATATTTATTTTATCTTTTCTTACAACCACACCTCTTGTGCATTTAAAAACCAGTGAAGAGCAATATATATATATATATATATATATATATATATATATATATATATATATGGGCCCAGATTCACAGAGCAATTACGCCTGTCTAACTGGTGTTAAACAGGAGTAATTTCAAATTTTGCGCGCCGTATCACTAGTTTGAATCCTCAAACCATGATACGGCAGCTTCGGGCTTCGATCCGAGAGGCTTACGTCTTCGTAAGCCTTCGGATCTACGCTGCGATATTTTTGCGGCCGCTGGGAGGAGTCTGCGTCGTTTTCAGCGTCGGGATATACAAATGACTTTTTACGGCGATCCACGAAGATACGAGTGGTCTTCGCAATCGCTTACGTCATTTTTTTGCTACGTACTGTTAGACCAGCTATTTGCTGGTCTAACGGTGCGTAGCCCATGTTAAGTATGGCCGTCGTTCCCGCGTCGAAGTTAATTTTTTTTTTTACGTAACTCGTTTGGGAATAGGAATGTCCGTAAACGACGCTACTCAAACAACGAATGACGTAACGACGTGATTTTGCGCAATGCACGGCGGGAAATTTCTGAACGGAGCATGCGCAGTTCGATCGCCGCGGGAACGCGCCTATTTTAAATGCTTCACGCCCCCTACTCGCGTAGATGGCTTGCGCCAGGAGAAATACACTACGCCGCTGTAGTTTACTGGACAAAATCTACCGGGATTCCACGTAGAGCCAGGTAAAATACGGCGGCGTAGTGTATTTCTGATACTCTACGGGAATCTAATTGTATGTGAATCTGGGCCATAGTTTCTTATATTAATATTTGAGAAAATGGAAGAAGCATATCAAACTAACAAATGCGTATATTATGTTTATTTTCAGATCATCTGGTCCAAAAAGACTGAAACTTCAGGCATACTTTTACTTCCCTGTAAGTATGAGGTTACTTGAAAATGATTTGATTATTCTTGACTTTTTTTTCATTTGCTTCTGAAATATACTGTACATAACGGCTATTATGTTGATTTAATTTAAAGAGAACCTGCCATGGAAACTGCCAATGCTGACATAATTTTTAAGTGGCAGGCTCCTGGGCTTCCATTCGTGTGCTTTTGTGACATCTCCAATATTTCTATCATGGCAGCTACCATTGAAAGATATACTAGGCTAAGTTTACCTTTGTTCACTTTTTTTTTTCTAAATTCCAGCTCCCCTATGTACCAACATAGCATTAATGTATATGTTTTGCAAAAATAAAACAACTTTTCATTTATTCCACATACGCTTACCTCACTATCTTCGTGGCTGTTTAAAAAACACTGCTCCATTACTTTACTTCCTGGACAGACTTTAGGTCATGACACAGGAAGGAGTTGAGCAGCTGAGGGTAGATGATGCAGAGTGTGTGCTAATGAAATCAGCTGGTTATCTACTTCCTGTGTCATGACCTAAAGTCTGTCCAGGAAGTAAGGCATAAGTAATGGAATAGTGTTTTTAAACAGCTATGAAGTGAGTGAGGTAAGCGTGTGCAGAAATAATTAAAAGTTTTATTTTTGCAAATAAGTACATTAATGCTATATTGATACATAGGGGAGCTGGAATTTAGAGGAAAAAAATAGGTGAACAAAGGTGAACTCAATCTTTAATTAACTGCTTCACAAAAGTTTAATATGCATGTAATATCTATGAAAGTATGACATTTTTGCATCAAAATTGTATTTAGTTATGTTTGGATATTCTTAAAGGTTGACTTGCATTTTAAAATGTCAGCCTATCCAAAACAAATATTTGAGTTTTGGGCAGATGTCTGCAGGTTGAATTACCCATTAGCATCGAAAATCTCTGAAAGCTTCACCTGTGAAAACTATTACAAGTAGTCATTTTTATCTTTTTTTCTGGCAGGATCATCAGGTATTATTTTAATGAAAGCTGCAGATTTAATTAAAAAAAATTGTTTACTCAAGTTTATGCTTATTATGCTTTATATTTATGCAAGTATCAAATAAGTGGTAGAGAGAGACCTTTTGAATGGATGTTTACACGAATATATTATTTTTATGTTTTTACATATTTTTGAGATTAATTACATTATATATATATATATATATATATATTTTTTATTATCGTTATTTATTTTATTTTATTCACTTATTAGTTCTGGTGCTGTCATTGGTCGTATTTGTACATCAAGGCAAAATACAAATGCCTTTTCCCTGTGATTTTCTCTTTAAAGACCCTTTAAATGACAAATACAGTAAATACATGTTGATCTGCAAGAAGTGCACTCAGCTCCTAATCTTCTTTTGTGGGCTGACAACAGTGGTTTCAACCCTGTACGGTTGTTCTATGCTAAAATACTAAAGGCCCTTCATACACAACCTAAATTTCAGCAAATTCTTTTGTTGATTTGCATGAAATTCAAGCCATGGCTGGCCCTGTAAGCACCACCCAGCTTGAGAAAAGTCGATTTAAAAAATTGAAAAAGCCAGGAGGAAAATGAAAATGTTCAGCATGCACCCCCTCTCCGACTGATCCTCTAATAGTGGGTAGGGGATCCTTATCCCGTACCTGCTGTCACAATTTGAAAGCAGCGTGACCACACGGGACTCCACTCACATGGCAACGTCATTCACCCACAGTTTCCTGAGACTGAATAGACTACAATTACCATCAGCCATTGCAGATGACAGCTTGTAGTTCTTAATAAACTGCAATGGCGCTTCTGAGCACTCTCGTAGTTCATTGATCTTTTCTGCTCTCAAGTAACTGCCTGCCCATTTTAAATGGTATAGGCAGACGGCTATCCTGAGAGTTTGCAGGAGCCTAGCATCGCACCCCCAATCTGCAAAAAATAAATAAAAAAATGTGCATTTATTAATTTATTTCAAAAGGTGAGTTTATCCTTTATATTGCATTACAGGGACATACTGCAGGATCTGTAGATGGCAAACCTTTTCTATGGGAAAATAACTGGTTAATGATTTTAACAATACCCAGAGGTAATTAAGTAATATATCACTTTTTTCCAAACATCTTATAGGAGGAATCATAGCCCTTGGGTAACGTATTAACAGCCAGTCTGAACCTGCTTTCGAGGAAAACTGGAGGTGAATTAAATCATTTCTATGAAACCCTGCAGGTGTGCAGTGTGATAATCAGATAATGTATGCAGTGAAGATTCCTGATAATGATACAGATCTTCTCAGTATTGTGGTATTATAACCGTTACCTGTCTGTCCTATTCATTCTGCACAGCCTTTTATAACCTCTTCATGCCATTTTGTTTCCTACAAGCCTGGTACTAAGTGATCCCTCGTTCCCGAGGCTGACTGTCCTTTGGGGTGAGGTAGTAGGTTGTTTAGTTTTGGGGTTAAGCCCTAAGTGTCAGATAACTATACAATCTACTGTCTTTCCTGAAGTGGCTGTAATTTCTTCGATGGAGACTTCTTAATCATGCAGAGTCATTGTTTCGTTTTCCTATTTTTCCTTTTGATTGTTTTGTATGTAATCTCATTTTAAATGTTGGTGAACACTTTTCTTTACAGCAGGGAGATTTACTTTCAGGGGCATAGTGGGGGGAATATGTTAATAAGCTAATGTGGCAAAGTGGGAAAATGTTAAGCCTAGTACACACTAGCATAGCTCGGGGGGAGCCGTTGTACTAACTATCTGATGTCAGTACAGCAATTCCCCCCCCCCTGAGCTTTAGGGGTTATTTTACTAAAGGCAAATAGACTGTGCACTTTGCAAAGTGCAGTTGACCTCTGCAAGTGCAGTTGCCCCAGAGCTTAGTAAATGAGGTAAATCTTTACTTTGCAAAGAATACTCAATCATGTGCAATTAAAATAAAGAATAAAACAGCATTTTTGCTGGAACATGATAGGACGATGGAAGTCAGCAGAATTTCTGCTCATTTACTAAGCTCTGGAGCAACTGCACCTGCAAAGAGCACAGTATTTTTCACTTTAATAAGTAAACCCCATTGTGACCGAGGGACGGCCCTCGGTCACCGCTCTCAGCTATTGCCTTCCGATCAGCAGACCCTTTACGGTTATGCCCCTACAGTGCACAGAGGCTGAATGTCGGCCGATTCTATAGAAACCACCCGCTATTCAGCCCCTGTGTACAGGGCCGTAAACTATGGTAAACTTTATGTGTATTGCTTTGGAATATGATAGTAAGCTAGTTTTTTCACAGTGGCAATGGAATCTAATAATAAAATTGAATTCCAACAACTGTGGCAAGGTGAGAAAATGCTATGGTAAACTAACCTTTGCAGAATTTATTAGTAAAGTGGCCTTTAATCCCTGTGGCAAGGTGGGAAAATATAATCAAGAATTCTTTATCCACTGTGGCAATATAAGAGAATCTTATAGTACTAACCATTAGTTACTGTAGCAATATTGGAGAATGCTGTAGTACAGGCCTTTATTCCCTGTGGCAATATGGGATAATAGATGTAGCACCCTGATGTTTAGGCAGGGTTGCTGGTAAATTTACCTGCCAGGTATAGTTGCCTTGGCCAATTGATAGGAGATCAATTTATTCCACCCTAATTCTGGAATTGCTGCACTTCTCTCTTCTGTCACTAGATGGTCGGGTATCTGGGGGCATTAGATAAGACAGGGGGATTGCAAGGACAGATTATTAATATATGGGGTATCTCAGCCAATGAGCAGGGATTTTCTTGGGTCCCTTTTCCTGTTGGCTGAGCCTATTTATTTGGGTGAGGTCAGGTGATCAGGGTTCTGTCTAAGAGCCTAACCAAAAGCAAGAAAGCAGCGCAGGGTTGGGACTGCAGCTTGCAATCCAACCAAAAGTGACAGTTCTGCCGGCTGGAGAACCTGTCGTGGTCAGAGGTAGAGGGAAAGCTGTCACCACTAAGCGACCATCCACCTTGTTACCAGGGACCACCGTGAGAGCTGAAGCAAGTACCAGAGCAGTATTCTCACCAACCATGGACGGTGAAAAATTGGTAAACTTCAGCAGGTGTCAAAGAAGCAGAAGTGATGCTTGCAGAGCAGTCTTGTGTGCCAAGCCAGGAACCAAGCAGACCAGTGGAGTGACGCTTGAGGAGTATCCGTGAGTGCCAAGCTAGGGACTCAGCAGGGACGCGGGGGTGCCGCTTGAGGAAGATACTCAGGAAGAACATTGGAACAGCTCAGGAGATCCAGTGGCAGTGGAACAGCGGGTCTAGGTGATACACTGGGAGCTCAGTTGAGTGAAGATCGAAAGAGGAGATTGTGGAGGAAGTGAAAGAGTTAATTGCAACCTTTGTTAGAAACTGTTCAAGATTGTTGCCATAGGAGACAGCGTGTCTACACATGCAGAGGTGGCATTTGGCAGGATGCCTTTCCCTGCATGGCTGTTTACCTATAGAAGTATTGGAGTCTGCCAATTGGCATTGCATCCACTAAAGGGTGTCCTGGCCCTAAACCCTCTCTCCCCCAGTTCTGTTTAAGAGAAAATAAATCTCTTTGCATTCAATAAGTGTCTGGCATCCATTAATCTACTTTACATTGCGCCCACCATGCCTCATATACCACTCTACATAGAAGGATGTCAGCTATCCCTAACTCTGGAGGTCGTCATTAGGCCTGGAAAGGCCCGGGACTTGGCTACAAATGTTAGTTATCTAACCTTTATCCACAATATCCAGCTGCAGGGATACTATAGTAAACTTACATTTCTTCCCTGTAGCAAGTATGGATATGATGGCTAACTAACTTTGATCAAGTGTGGCAGTATAGGAGAATGTGATAGCAAGAAAACCTTTCTTTATAGTGGCAAGATGAAAGAATTAAAAAATATATATATTTCTCTGTGGTAATATGGGAAATTGCTATAGTACTAAACTTTATTCCCTGTGGCAAGGTTGGAGATTATAATATTCAAATATTTCTTATATACTGTAGCAATACGGAAGAATATTATAGTACTAATCTTTATTTCCTGGGGCAAGATGAACGAATATAATAATAGATTGATTATATCGTGAGAATGCTATAGTAGTAACTTTTATTTACTGTGGCAAGGTGAGAGAATATATTATTAAAGTAATCTTTATAAATGTGGCACTATGGAAGACGTCGATAGTAATTTCCCTAATTTCTTATGGCAATGTGAAAAAATATAAGAATAAAGTCATTTTTATTCACTGTGGAAATATGGAGAATGCTATAGTGCTAACCTTTCATCCCTTTGGCAAAATAGGATAATGTTAATCATCTAACTATTATTCAGAATATCAAAGTGAAAGAATTCTATAGCTAGCTAACAGTTATCGCCTGTAGCAAGGAGTAGGGATATGATTACCAACTAATTTTTATTCAGTGTGGCTCTGTGAGAGAGTGTGATAGAAACCACACCGTTCTTCACTGTCGCAAGGTGGGAGAATATGTCCATAAAATATACAGTATGTACTTACTATACTTTTGACATTCTCAGTTATGCCGAAAAATTGGCTTTTTGTAAGGCTAACTCCAGACAGTTTTGGAAGGAGTGTAGAAGAATTAAATAATTCTACTTTCTATTTCTGCCTGTGATCCCATTGGGCTGAATGTCTCTCACATACTGTCCCTGTGATGTTCTGCAAAAGAAATGGAAAAAATGTTGTCTTTAGAAGGCACAGGCAGCAATAAAGACCCTTCATTACTCTACTAATTTATTTTTATTTTTGTCCCATTCCCCTTTGGAGAGATTCGCCATTACTTCCTGTCCTGACAAGAAGTGATGGAAAATGTCCCCAGTTGAGAGACAGATGGCAAGAATATTCTGTAGAAGAAATGGAAGAAACGTTGACCTTAGAAGGCACAGGCAGCGATAAAAACCCTTCATTACTCTACTATTTTTTGTTTCCCATTCCCCTTTGAAGAGATTCACCATTACTTCCTGTCCTGACAGGAAGTGATGGAAAATTTCCCTAGTTGAGAGACAGATAGCAATAAAAACCTAAAGTATGCTCTAAATCTTATCTGCTTGGTATTAATTAAGCAAAACATGTCTGGAGTTGGGAGTTGGAATTTGATTAGTTAATCCAAAAACTTGTGCTTCCAAAAAAAATGTTTTTAATGTTTTCAAATGCTTACCATTGGTCACTAACCAGAAATTTCAGAAAGGTATTTTTAACTCAAGCTGTCTTAGCGGGGTGAGGTAGTAGGTTGTGTGGTTTCAGGGTAGTGTTTTTTGCCCCAATAAGGAGTTAACTATACAACCTACTGCCTTCCCTGACGGGCAGTGTGGCGTCACAAGAATACGAGCCAAATGCCAGTTTTGTAATGGAAGATCGTAAGCCGGCTAACGCGTCACCTAAAACAATATGGAAAAGCAGCAGCAGTCTCTTCGTAATCTTGTTTGTATTATTTCAGCTCTGTGTGACTTCCAATCGTTTCTGCTGTTTACAGCCAGCTTTTCACTTTCTACTGTGTGGCTAAAGAATAAAATCAATAAAGGTGTGAATTTTCAGATATTTTGGTGCGTGGTGTGTTTCTTTTATTGGGAGAAAAAAGCCTTCATGAGGGTTCTTAGTCATTTCTGCAGATATGCACAGCAGCTTCTCGAAAAAATTTGTGTTTCATTTTTACTGACAACAAATGATGTCAGGACCCCTGATAGAAAGCCATAAGGAGGGATTCCACCTCATTTTTAGTTTGGAAAATATACAATTCTTTCTTATAAATAAAAAAATTAAAATGAAACCCTGTCTCTGATGTTCAGGTACATTTGCAGAAATGTGTACATTTTGAGCCTTGCCTCTCCTCATTATGTTATATAATTGACGAAGAGCTGAACCATTATAAAATGATAATTTTGTCTGCCCTCCATCTGTATGGTGTGGTGGAAGCACAGCCCAACCTTGCAGAAAAGAAAACACACCATAATCTCCCCTCCACCAAATGATTTGGACCAGTGCACAAAGCAAGGTCCATAAAGGGTTGTGCTTGGCCCTTTAGGGAACTCTTAAGGCAGGGGTGCCCAACCAGTGGCCCGCGGAGCCCTCCGATGTGGCCCGCAACCTCCTGCTCTGGGATGGAGGGTTGGCAAGTGTCCGTTTTACACCCGCCTTCCTCCAATTTGATCTGCCAAAAAAAACAGAATCCGTCCCCTTCCATTTGATCAGATCAGAGGGCCCTGAGGCCTTGTACACACGAGGGAATAAATCCGCTGAAGATGGTCCGACGGACCATTTCAGCGGAAAAATCCCCTCGTGTGTAGGGGCAAACGGACGCTTTTTGCTGGATTCATCCGGCGGAAAAATTCCAAAGCATGCTTTGAAATATTTCCGCCGGATAGCTGGCTGGCAGATATGTCCGCTGGTTAGTACGGCAAACCAGCGGACATATCTTGCCGCACATGCGTCGTATCCTGTGAATGGATCCGACGCATGCGCGCGGAAGTGTTTACTTCCTGGTGCGGTGACGTGGCGGTCACGTGGCGGCGTCAACGTCACCGCCGCGTCACCGCGCTATCCGCCGGCGGGGAATTTGATCCGATGGTGTGTACAGCCATCGGATCAAAACATCCCGGCGCAAATATACGCTGTAAACGGTCCGGGGACCGTTTACAGCGGATATTTCCCGTCGTGTGTACAAGGCCATAGAGTAGAGTGGGCTGTGTCTGTGTCCACTTTGCATATGCAGAGTGGACATGGACCTGTCATCTGCCCACTCTGCTCATTGTGGCCGGCTACTGGTTACTAAGTTTCTTATGTGGCCCTCGCTCTTCAAAAGGTTGGGCACCCCTGTCTTAAGGCATCAGCATACCAAGACATTTTGGACAATTTCATGCTCCCAACTTTGTGGGAACACTTTGGGGATGGCCCCTTCCTGTTCAAACATGACTTCACACCAGTGCACAAATAAGGTCCATAAAGTCATGTATGAGCAAGTTTGGGATGGAGGAACTTGACTGGCCTGTACAGAGCCCCGACTTCAACCAGATAGAACACTTTTGGGTGTTCTATCTTATTTACTATAAGACTCAGTAGAGCCAGCATCATTGAGCCAGTGGACCTTCTCCTCTTGTTCTCATAGATATGTAACCTTTGACACCAATGATTATGTTAGTTGTCTTTCCACTGACCACCACTGCAATAAATATTCTTTCCACTGTCCCAATGTGCGCAGGTACTACATTGACCACCAATGTAATAGATATACTTTCAAGTGAGGGGGCCTTTCTCTCACTGACCACCAATGTGGTTTGTCTAAAGTACCATAGGCTCTAGATATAATACATTTTAGCACAGGTTACTTAAATCTTGAATATTATTTTTTAGGGTTTCTCCACAATAAAAGGGTTGTTCTAGACTAAGGGGGTGATTTACTAAAACTGGAGAATGCAAAATCAGCTTTCAGGTTTTATTGGTTTTATTGTCAAAGCATAGTTGAACAAGCTGAAGTTAGAAGCTGATTGGCTACCATGCACAACTGTACCAGATTGTGCACTCTTTAGTGTAAGATGCAGGCCATGGATAACCTGCAGCTCCCAAGCTCCTTTGGCTTTAAACAACCATGGCACCTAGGAGTTTGGAATGCTGCCTCTAGACCAGCTTGCACAGGAAAAAGTGGATGGGACCTCCAGACGATGAACATGCTAATAGCTTGTCTATCAGAGGGGGCAACAATATTGTTCACACCTCCCCATATCTAAAGTGCCATCTTAATAATGTCATCCTCTACGAGAAATTACAGCAGGTATTTAGAAGAAGGGATGTAACAAAATTAAAACTACACATACAGGGCTGTCTTTAATGTTGATTTATTGGGCCCCCCCTCCCATGCAATTTTGCTCTCCACCTGCTCTGAGACATGCAATAAATATCAGCTAGACTTAAAGTGGAGCTCCGGACAAAATTACACTTTTTAAATAAAAATACCCCTGTAATACACAAGCTTAATATATTGTAGGAAAGTTAGTCTGTAAACGAAGGTCCGTTTTGTTAGGTTATTACAGCATTTTGAAAGTTTATAAACTAGGATTAGACCGTGGCCATCTTAAGTGTGGGCATCCGAAGTCAGACTGTAATACTTCCTGAATTTCAGCTTTGCAAAACTCGCACATGCTCAGTGCTGCACAAGCAGTGTAATAGGTTTCAGGTCAGGTCTCCATAGCAACGGCAGTGTCAGAGGAAGTTTCCGCCCCTTATGCAAACCTCTCCTGAAATAAGCCATTTAATGTTGATAAGGGGGGTAGGGGGGTGATGATCGCTGCATATAAATGACAATTGCATCGCCCATTAAAAGATGATAAGGGGGGTTTCTGCCGATTGCTGCATAAATAACATCGGCCATTAAAAGTTGATAAGCTGAGGATGGGGGATTGCATGGATCGCTGCAAATTAAATGTCATCGGCCATTAAAAGTTGATAAGCGGGGGGGTTGCGCCGATCGCTGCAAATTAAATGACATTGGCTATTAACAGTTTCTAAGTGGGGGAGGGGGGGTGCTGTTGATCGCTAAATATAACTGACATTCACATTGCCATTGGGGTTGGGTGGTGGGGGGTTACGCCGATCGCTGCAAATTAAATGACATCGCAAATTAAAAGTTAAAAATTTGGGTTGCGCCGATCACTGTAAATTAAATGTCATCGGCCATTAAAAGTTGATAAGCGGGGGAGGGGGTTCCGCCGATCGCGGCAAATTGAATGACATTGGCCATTAAAAGTTGATAAGTGGGGGCGATCGCTGCAAATTTTGTTGACATCGCCCATTAAAAGTAAAGTTGCTATGCGGGGGGGGGGGGGGGGGGGGCGATCGCTGCAAATTAAATGATAAGCAGGGGGGGGGGGTTGGGAGTTTGTCCCGTCGATCGCTGCTGGAAATTTTGACATTTACAGGGGGGGGGGGCACGATCGCCGCCCATCTGTTATGTGTTTAGCAATGACCAGCCAATAGGGAAAGCGGGAGGGCGTGGCTTACCACAAACTTGGCTTCTCTCATTATATGACAGTTTGCAGTCTGGGCGGCTGATTTCTCGGCGATCGTGCCCCCCCCCCCCGTAAATGTCAAAAGTAATTGACATCAGCGATCGATGGGACAAACCCCCCCCCCCCTCCCTTTTCTTTTAATTTTCAATGATCGGCGCCCGAATCAGTGGAGCTAGCCGCAGTCTGAAAATTGTCAATACAGTTGATGGTAAAAGTGACGATCGCTGCAATTAAATGATAAGCGGGGAGGTTGGGGGGTTTGTCCCGTCGATCGCTGCTGACAATTACTTTTGACACTTACAGGAGGGGGGGCACGATGGCCAAGTAATCAGCCGCCCAGACTGCAAACTGCCATATAATGAGAGAAGCCAAGTTTGTGCTAAGCCACGCCCTCCCGCTTTCCTTTGGCTGGTCATTGCTAAACACCTAACAGTGGGAGTGGAAATTTTGAGGGCTGCCTAACAGATGGGCGTCTGATTTCTTGGCGATCATGCAAATTAAATGATAAAGATGGGGGGGGGTTTGCCCCACCGATCGCTGCTGGAAATTACTTTAGACATTACAAGCGGGGGGGGGGGGGGTGGGGGCACGATCGCTGAGAACATCAGCCGCCCCTCCTCTGCTATGTGTTTAGCAATGACTAGCCAATAGGGACAACGGGAGGGCGTGGCCTAGCGCAATCTTCGCTTCTCACAGTGTGCAGACTGCGGCTAGCTCCCGTGTCTTCTGGAATTGATGACAAACATCTCCCAGGAGGCATAGCGCCCCTCACGACGCGGCGGGAAGAGAATATAATCAACTGTAAAACTGTGAGTTTAAAAAAAAAAAAATAGATGCCAAATGTGTTTAAGGTGACAGAGAAGCAGGGGATGAAGAAAAGTTGAAAAAGAGGGTGGAACTCCACTTTAAAATTAGTTTACTGTGTCAGATCAGGCAGTGATTGTGATTGGTTGCCAGAGGTTACATCATATCATTACCACTTACTGACTGGTTGCTAGAGGTTGCAGCACACATTATGGCTCACTGATTAGTTGCTAGAGATTAGAGCACATGATTTCTTCTTGTTGATTGGTTGCTAGAGATTACTGTACAGTAATACTGCTCACTGATTGGTTGCTAGAGGTTACAGCACATCATCTATTCACTGCAAAGGGGTATGATATACATATGAATGCAGCCTGTATTTACATATGAATTCCGCCATCCTCAGCTATTTACATATGAATGCTGCCGGCCTCAGCTATTTACATGTGAATGCCACTGCTATTTACATATTAATGCCACTGCTATTTACATATGAATGCCACGGCTGTTTACATATGAATGGCAGTTATTTACATGTAAACACAGGGTCAGCAGGTGAGTCATCTGTACACAACAATAGGGCAGAGCTGGGCAGCATTAGTAGCAGCACTTCACACTGAGATATCAGGACACAGACAGGACTAAAACTTCAAGGGACAAGGGAATTTAAACTGGGATAGTTGGCAAGAATGAGGCAGCTGCTTTGGGCCCCACAACAATGACAGGGCCCAGGGCAGCTTGCCCTTTTGCCCTGCCTTAAAGACGGCCTTGTACACATTGGATAGTTTTTATGCTGAGCAACTTTTGGATTGCAACATTTTGCTTAAAGTGTATCTAAAACCCAAAATTTCAAAATGCTTAGAGTTGGCACAGATTCAAGAGGTGAAGGTAAATCTTCCAAAGTTCGGATGACACTGGCTCGGTGTTGTATCTACTGGCCAGGAAGTAAAGAAAAAACAGATGATAGTAGTGAGGCCTCGGATTAGCAACAGGAGCTCCACACGGCGCACGTCTCCTAGGAGTAGGAACGTGTGTGCTATAGCTCCAGGCAGGCTTAGGAGGCAGTCAGGCAGACAGGCTGACAGGCAGGGTCCAGCCCTGCTCAGCCCAGCTACAGCTCCAGCTCCAGCCTCTGCACGGACCGCTCTGAACCTGGCCTTTTTTTTCTCCAGCTTCCCCCCAGCATTCCTCCTCCCCTCCTTTGAAGGTGAGTCTGCCAGTCTCCCTGGGACTAAGGGCGGCCGTCCTTTTCAGGACAAGCCGCTACGTCGGATCCTGAGAGACAGGCGATCGAATCTCCCCGATCATCACCCCCGTTTCATTGTCGAGGCATCCCTTCCTCGTCCCTCGCCACCCACCACCCGCCGTCGATTCCCGTCTTTTTTGACGCTCCGCGCCAACCTTGCTAGGTCCGCGGCAGCCCCGTCTTAGGAAAGACCGCGGCTTCATCCGCGGCCTAGCGGCGCACCATACCCAGGCCCAACATCTCCCCAGTATACCCCCCCCTCACCCCTGGAGGACCCCATCCACCTCCAAATAAACTAATCCCAGCCACCCCTGCTGCCAATCCTCCCTACAGATAGCCCCCCGGCCTGGATTTCTCTGTCAGGCCGGCGGCCATCTTAGTACACCCCCCCCAGCAATTAGAGACATCTCCTACCCCAAGTCCCCAAAACCATAACATTATTTGATCCAGGGTCTTGGCCGATCGCCTTTCAGGGATCAGGAAGGAATTTTTTTCCCTGCCCCAGCATATTGGCGTAGTCTGGCCAGGGTTTTTTTGCCTTCCTCTGGACCAAAGCCAGGAGAGAGGATTCAGTGAATCTTCCCTCCATCACCATCCAACCACCGCCGCCCCCCCCCCCCCCGATGACGGGCAACTATGGCGAGTCTGCGGTATTCAGCAGAAACCATTTGGGGTCTGAGGCGATTTGCCGCAGTGCTACCAGCCGTCACCAAAAGGGCCCTAAGAACTGAGCAAATTTTGAGAATTGATCGACGATCGACTGTCAAAAAATTCAGTCACCCATCCCAACCTAAGCACATATCCTGTGCTTTGATTAACACTAGATCGGCAGTAAAACACTGATTAGAAATCCATGATTTCATACTACAATACGATTTAGACTGCCTCTTTATTACAGAAAGCTGGCTCACAGCCGACTGTAACATCATTCTAGGAGAACTGGTGCCAGAAAACTATCGTATTATAACGGAAAACATAATAGGGCAAAGAGGAGGAGGCTTGGCGGTGATTCACAAGACCCATCTTGCGATCAGTAAACCAGTCCTTCAAAATCCTCTTCCATTCATGTTAACCCTTACTCTACAACTGCAAACAAATCCCCAGGAGACCGTCCGTATTCTACTCTGCTATAGGCCACCCGGACCAAAATCGCAGTTTTTACCTTCTCTGACGGAGTTTATCTCCACTTATACCCTGAACAGCAAACATCTTTTGCTACTCGGGGACTTCAATCTCTGGGCCAACTCCTCACAGGATCCGATCGCGGACGCCTGTATTGACCAACTGGAAGGATTAGGGCTACAGCAACTACACATGCTTCAGGTCACACGCTTGACCTAATTTTCAGACAAAATCTGGAAATAAGTATTTTGGAAAATGAACCGTTGCCATGGACAGATCACCATGCAATTAAATTCATAATTTCCAAAACTCCCCCATTGATAAAAACACCTAAGCCGGTGACAACTCACTGGACAAGATCTCAGAAGAAGCTCCATTCGGAACTCTTCAAATCTACCTTAGGAATTAAAATAAAAGCACTCCGACCACTCCGAACAGTTTCAGATACACTGGATGCCATAAATGCAGCCCTACTACAGTCAGCCGACTTAGTAGCACCGAAGCGCCAAGCCCGCATCCGGAAAAACAAGTGCGGCTGGTTCAATAACCAGCTGTCACTACTGAAGCAAGAGCGCAGAAGGGCGGAAGCCGCCTGGAAACGCAGCGCCTCAGAAGAGAACCTCATCTGCTACAAAGCAATAACAAGAAAATATCACAAAGAAATTTTCCAAGCCAAGAAACATCATTTTTCTAAGGCCATCAATAGCGCCTTAAATCGCCCCCGCGAACTTTTCAAGTTGGTCACTCAGACCATGAATCCAGGCTGTCTTGAGGCCCCCAATTCAGATACCCAAGAATTTTGCGATGAATTGTCGGATTTCTTCATCAATAAAATTGAGGGAATCCGGGAAAGCATTCGTCAAAACAATACCCCGTGCAACACCCCCCTTGATCAACCTCGCAACACCGATAGAAGCCATCTACAATCAACCAAGTTCACTCTGGAACCCATCTCCGTGGATGCCACAAAAAATATCATAGACACTTTGTGAAACAGCACAGCGCCTAATGATATTATCTCAACTAAACTGCTGAAGGAATGCGCCGACATCCTGGCACCACCTATCATGCAGCTTATAAACCAGTCATTCAGGGAAGGCATAGTGCCCTCCCTGCTGAAAGAGGGCACTATCCAGCCCATCTTGAAGAAACCAACCCTAGACCCCAAAGACCCAACTCACCGCCGTCCCATAACAGGCCTAAACGTCCTCTCAAAGATAATGGAGAAAGCAGTGGTACAACAGCTGCAACAGCATCTAGATACCCATAATCTACTTGATCCATTTCAATCCGGTTTCCGTCCCGGACACGGGACGGAAACAGCATTGCTGAAAATATGGGACGACGCACTTGAGGCCGCAGACGAAGGAGAATCTTGTCTCCTGGTTCTGTTGGACCTAAGTGCAGCCTTCGATACAGTAGACCACAAACTACTACTGACTCGATTGACTGAAGTAGCCAAAGTCGCAGAACGTGATCTATCATGGTTCTCCTTTTTGGAAAACCGATCACAAACAGTGAAATTAGGACCTTTTACTTCCGAAAAACGCACAGTGTCATGTGGAGTCCCTCAAGGATCACCCCTGTCACCGGTGCTCTTCAACATCTATCTTCGCCCTCTCTTCGAAATCATCAGTAGCCAACAGCTGCTTTACCACTCCTATGCAGACGACACGCAACTGTACTTTCGCATCTGCAACAAAAAGGATCATCATCTCCGTTTAGAGAATTGTCTCTCTTTGATAGAAAACTGGATGACAAAGAGTTATCTTAAACTCAACAGCTCCAAAACAGAACTTCTTCTGTTTCATGCCAGTCGCAAGAGTCAACCTGCAACAACCTGGACACCTCCCCCCATTCTGGGCCAGATCATCACCCCTAGCTCCAAAGTCAAAAGTCTCTGAGTCATCTTTGATACCAACATGACAATGGACGCACAAATAGGGTCAGTAGTCAGCGGATCATACCATCTGCTGCGCCTACTACGCAGACTTATTCCTTTTATCCCCAAAGAAAACGTAGCAGTCGTGGTGGGAACAATTGTGAACTCCAGACTGGACTATGCAAATGCCCTTTACCTCGGACTCCCCAAGTACCAAATCACTCGTCTGCAAGTCGTTCAAAATACGGCCGCCAGACTTGTGACTGGGAAAAAAACATGGGAATCAATCTCACCTTCGCTGAGAACCCTTCACTGGCTGCCAGTAAAAGACAGAATTGCTTTCAAAGCACTCTGTCTGACACATAAGTGCATCCATGGGAAGGCTCCGCAATATCTATGCGAAAAGATAGAAGTCCACAACCCCAGTCGCATTCTGCGATCCACCGACCAAAATCTGGTCAAGATACCCAAAGCCAGATACAAGTCCAAAGGAGAAAGAAGGTTTGCTTTCCAAGGTCCCAGACTATGGAACGCTTTACCAACCAGCATTCGTTTGGAGGAAAACCACCTGACCTTCAGAAGACAGATAAAAACTCTGCTCTTTTGATGACCAGAGAGACAGAAACAACAAGCGTCCAGAGGCGATTCAGTTCGCATGTGCCGCGCTATATAAGTTTTTCATTCATTCATTCATTCATTCATTCAGATGATAGTATTTTTAACAGTTCCCTACTGCAGAGGTCATCAAGCCTGTCCTCGGGGCCCACTAACAGGCCAGGTTTTATGTATTACCTTGGGTAGATGCAGGCTAGAATACTGCAATCACTGAGCAGCAAATGATATCACCTGTGATGTATTTCAATTATCTTGCAAACCTGGCCTGTTAGTGGGCCCTGAGGACAGGGTTGATGACCACTGCCCTACTGTATCCAAAACACTTGTCATTAGAGCTAATGCACCAGGCACAAGACAATTCATGTAAACATATTCCTCAATAGTCACAGAGGATGAAAACCCAGGTGTTATCTAGTAAAAGCAACAGTGATATCACTGTGATGCACATATCAGAGAGCACAGCTGTGGGAGAGACCCAGCAGGTACCACTCACTACTCTCTGCCTGCAGAAAACTACAGGAGTGGCGGAGACAAGACCAGTCACCCTGCACATGGAGAGAGAGCAGCAGTGACTGGTCTTTTTTACAGGAAGATCCTGCACGGCGGCAACGTTTCACACTGGATTACTGCACAGATCTTGAAGAAATACACAAAGGACACCAAGATTCAATAAACTGTACATGCATCTTATACTTACACATTATTCTGCTTTCAAGGTAACAAACTGTTTTCTCAGCTATGTCCTAGATAATTTGCCAGACTAAAATGACATTGTCTGGATTTGATGTTTGTGTCTCCAAGAAACAGCAGGAAGCTGGTATAATTTTAGAGATGTTACTGAATAAAAAGCAGTGTGCCCAGACCATTTATTCAAAATGAAAATGTATAGAAATAAAAAAGCTACATAGAGTTTTCTTTTAAAGTAGATTTCACCTTCAGTAATAAATTCATTCCACTTCATTATGAGAGTCTCAAGGTCTACTTAGTCCCACTTATGGACTTATGAACCCTCTATAGTGAAAAAGCAGATTCATAGCTGACAGATCTCTAATGCCTTGTACACACGATCGGAATTTCCGTTGGGATAAACTTAGACAGAGTTTTCCAGAGGAATTCCGTTCAAGCTGTCTTGCATGTACACTGTTACACCAAATTCCGACCGTCAAGAACGCGGTGACGTACAACACTACGACGAGCCGAGAAAAATGAAATTCATGAGCATGCGTGTTTTTTTTTCATCGGAGTTCCATACAAACTTGGAAGCTTGCTTGGAAGCATTGAACTTCGTTTTTTCATCACGTCGTTGTATTCTACGTCACCGCATTCTGGTCTGATCGGATTTTGGTCCGATGGTGTGTACGCACATCAGACAAGTTCAGAGTTGTCGGATGAAAACGGTCCATCAGACAAGTCTCATCAGACATGTCTGATCGTGTGTACAGGGCCGAACTCTTTTAAGCCAGTGTGCATGGAGCTTAACTGCTATCCTGCTATAGAAATGCTAATTAAAATGAATAATACAATGCGTTTGAGAGATCCCACTTCCTCAATGACAACGACTTCACCAGACAGGAAGTACTGTAGAGTAAAAATCTTTAACAGTTATAGAGAGGTAAAAAAAAAAAAAATCTTTTGGTGGAGTTTTTTTTAAGAGAGGGCCTAAATGCCGTAGGCCTTGTACACATGACCGTTTTCCTCGACAGAATCCATCAAGAAACTTGGTGGCAGAGCTGTTTTGCCGAGGAAAACGGTCGTGTGTATGCTTTTCATCGAGAAAACTGTTGAGGAACTCGACGAGAAAAAAAAGAAAAAAAGTTCTCTTTTTCCTCGTCGAGAGTCTCAATTTCCTCGTCGAGGAAAACTCTAAACTCTATAACTAAAAAAAATCTGTAGCATTTATAGATATACAGTATACAAAAAGACCTTCTTCAGTAAGACAATTAACAAAAATAACGGTTGTAGACTTTGGTGAAATTAAACAGGATTATCATTAATGACGGGTACCATAATCTTTATTATTTATCTAGGGAATACAAGAGCTCACATGGATGGAAATTACATTACTGACTGGAGTATGTTCCATTTTAATTGCTATCCAAGAAAAGAGTCTCTGAAGTATGATAACTACCTTACATCATAATGTGTGCAAGATGGCGGATGTTGGTCATATACAATCTATGCAATATGTAACCTTATATAAAAATGAAGTTGGTGAACTTAAAGTGTAACTCCACTTTAGTGGGGAGAAAAAATTGCAAATAAAAAAAAAATTATATAGCGTATACAATTGGGATATTGCATATTGTAATTGAATGTTATTAAAAATTTCAATCTGCATTCGCTGTAACTTTATGAAAATGCAATGCAATATGGCTACCTGGAGGAGTTCTGTACACAAAATGTGTACTGAGCACACCCATTTCCTGCTTGTGTGATTGGCTCACAGATTTTCATAGAAGTCTGCACTAATATACAAGTCAGATTTCAGGCATCCCCTGCAACTTCATTTTTGGTGAGATACTCCCAATAAAAAAATCACATCTAAAGGGATGCAGGCCCAGCAGCTTTCCTCATTAGTGCTTTGCAGGTGCCACAGCTGATTGATAATTATGAAACCCCTCACATAGATTCACTTTCCCACTTGGACACAGACAAACATACAGGCAGTTCTTCAGAATAACAAAAGGTAGGAATCTCCAACAAAGGATATTACAATCCTTGCAATGCACATAGATTACACAGATGAGGATGTTTTTTCTCAACAAAAGTAGAGTTAAACTTGAAATATTGAATTCTGGATTGATCATAGGTGTGAATAGAAAAAATTGGTGTTCTTGGAGTGTGCAAAATTCCAGCATGAGTGGAGACGTATATATTGGTGGGGTTGGAAGTTTCAGACCTGCAGGATGAAGAGATGTGAATCACATTTAGCGCTACCCCCTCAGGAGCTGCTGGTTAGATTTAAGATGGCATGTTATCTAATGGCTCTGTTGTGTTTAGGGTGAATGATGAATACAGTGGTAATGAAGGAATGTCCACAAGATAGGAAGTTTCTTTATAAGTGCTCTTTATTACCCAGCCGGGTAAAAACAGTCAAACGGGTGATGGGAAGGATAGAAAAGGGTTGAGGGAAATAGCAGACTCAGACTTTGGATATTTGAAGCAATCCTGCTTACGAACAGTAATTAATCTTTCTGCGCCGCTCCAACTTGAGTGGGTATAGCGTACCTGGACAGATCTCTCTCACATACCTGGCAGCCAGAGTATCACTCGAACTTGAGAAGGATGCCTCTGCCACAGGCTCTTCTGCATGACCGTCAGGAAAGCGCCTCTGCCACCGGCCTTCCCTGAGTGCTGAACCTGAGTGTATTCCTCCTGAGTAAAGGTTCTCTTGAGTCTTCCCTTAATGTCGCCAGAATACCGACTGAGAGAGGAAATGGTCCCTCAGTGTACAGTACCTCGATCCCCGATGGATTGTCTAGGCCCTATTGAATTGCCTGCCTCCGGGCTCTCCTCAGACTGACTCCCCACCGAACAGCACAACTCGCTTGGGATCTCCGATGGTGGGAACCCAGTAAGTCACTGAGTCCCGATTGTGTTCAAGGTTTTCCTGGCCAGCTTGGCTCCAGAACCAGGAACTCAGCGTAGCGCCCACGCCCCCGACCAGGTAGGCCATAACGCACGGGGCGCAGCGATGTACAGTCACCCCCAAAGGTGGGTGCCGCACCAGGAACAGAAGACCCTGTAAGATAGCGTCTGCCCCATAAGCACCTTCTCCCGATTGGCTGCTGGGAAGAGCACCCAAGTCCTGACTCCACTGCTGCCCCCTGTCGACTCGGGGTGGTTTTACACCCCAAGTAGGACAGGACAAGCCCACAGCACAACCAGGATGCGACAGAGAGCCCTAAACAATCACAATTGAGATCAGAGTAAGTTACACTCTGATCTTTCCCCACTAAATTTAAATAGCGTTTGTACTTGGTTTGTACTTGGAAGTACAGGGGCGCTACACACAGGTTACACAAATAGTACATTAATAGGTAAAAAATTATTTTAAACAGTAAAGTAGGCCACAATAATAACACACATATGCCAATGCCAAGATAAAAGAAAAATAGGGGGTTATCCAAGGCTAAACTGGTAAAAAAATAAATTTCCTCTGGCTTCAGGTGAGATCTGAAATGATCCCAGTCACCAGACCATTCATCTCAATGAAAATATTCCATAAGATTACATGGGGGAGATTTACTAAAACTGGGGCACACCGAACCTGGTGCAGCTGTGACATGACAAATCATATGCCAAATCGGCAGCTATTGCCGTCAATGTCACCGTCCGAAACACAATAACACATGTCAGGGATTACCTGTAACAGCTGTGCAGATGCTGGGAATTTTTTTTATAAAAAAAACCACAACACACACGTGTTGCCTCAGCAATAAATGAGTCAGGTACCTTTTTTGATGAAGGCCTATAGAAAAAAATGGGCTGTCTAACAAAAGTGTGGAAATAGGCCCATAGAAGATGCTCAGCAATTAAGCTGTGACCACCAAGGAGATATGTAACTGGGCTGTGCCTTTAAAGTATATAGCCAAAACTCTTCTTTCAGTATTAGATTGGGTAGGGTAAGGCTAGAACCCCCGTCATTATCTTACACTGATGGCAACTGTAAAATTATCTGTTTCAAGAAGACAAATACAGAGGATAAATTCCACCCAGCTAGGACACAGTCAGTGGTTAAACTTGACAAAGGCTCTAAGCCAGGGGTGCCCAACCAGTGGCCCAGGGGCCACATATGGCCCGTGAAGCCCTCTGATGTGGCCCACAACCTCCTGCTCTTGGTTGGTGGGTTGGCAATCCCAGATTGCGGGTTGCTGAACTGCCATCCCAGAGCATTAGTGTCGTGAATGAAGCCGGTAGTAGAGGAGGCAAGTGGCTCCGGAGCAGAGCTGCATAAGCCGGTGCTTCCTGTATAGCGTCCGTTCCTGTCACAGGCAGAGTGATACCAAATGCACTCTGCCTGGTACAGCAACTCCCGGCGATACCTGAATGCAAGACTGTTATTAAAGGTTTGTACCTGTGGGTTTGGTGCACTTTCAGAAAGTGCACCACACCTGCAGGATATAATATAAATCTTTAGCAAAGTGGAGATAACCCACAGGAAATCTACAGGTGCACTGCAATGCATAAGTGTAAAAGCAGCCTTAGGCCCCATTCACATGATCGGTCTGACCCAATCTGACCCTCCATTCACCTCTATGGAGCGGCAGAGGTAAATGGACTTGTGTCTGTTTACATCTGCCTACCTCCAATCCAATCTGCAACAAAACAAAACAAAATGTATCTGTCCCCTTCTATCTAGGTGGATTGGATAGGAGGGCCCATAGAGTAGAGTGGGCTGTGTTTATGTCCACTCTGCATATGCAGAGAGGACACCGACATATCATCCACCCGCTCTGCTCATTGTGGCCCGCGATCAGTTACAAAGTTGCTTAAGTGGCCCTCACTCTTTAAAAGGTTGGGAACCCCTGCTCTAAGCCTTCCCTTTTGTCTTTACACACATTTTAAAGCCCAACTCCAGAATGAGAAAAAAAAAACTTGCAGTGGGACCTCCACATTGCAAGGGTAAAATCCTCATGTGTAGGGGTACAGGAAGAGACTGTAATAATTTATTCATCACTGCTGTGCTCTTCTCCCTAATGCTGCCAACTGTGGGCCATCCCGCGGCATGATCAGGTACAATGCAGGGCTATTACTAGTCCTGCATTGTATGTGAAGTAGGTAAGCATGTGATCACAAAGAGCCTTGAAGAAGAGACTTTGGGGGACTGGTCACACAGATGGACAGATCTTGCTGGAGCAATGAATCTCCTCTACCCGTAGAATTAACAAGCATTTAAACCTTACAGTGGGGCCCCCCACTTTTGCCTATCAGTGGGTTTTCATTGTTGTAGGAAAGTGTTGCTGTTTTGTCTCCAGTTGCCTCCTTGCTATTGCTGTAAACCACAAGCAAGATTTTTAAATCATACAAAGTTCTCACTTTACAATGTGATAATTAAAAATTGGCGGAGTTAATTTGTGAGACTGAATCCATGCTGCATTCATCCATTTTCCATAAATGGTGCAGAATGTCAAACAGCCTGCATCAGCTGGGAATTGCTATTTAATGTTGAACGTTAAAAAAACTATAACAGACATTTTTTATAAATATTGCACTTTTCTCACTTCTAGATACTTTCTACAACACTATTTATCTTTTCCAACTCCAAAGTGTTTTAGACATGTTTTACCAACTGTAAAAAAAAAAAAAAAAAAAACATTGTTGTGCTGAAGTTGGTATCCTCTTACACCTGTGAAATCAACCACTACCATTCGTGGGTTTACAACTGTCAGGCCGCGTACATACGACCAAATAAATCCGTTCAAATTGGTCTGACAGACCGATTTCATCGGATTTGTCTGCTGGGCTATTTTTGGTTTGATCGCTGTACACACGATCAAACCAAAATCCCCGCCGGCAGACATTGCGGTGACGTGGCGATGACGTTGACGCCGCCACGTCACCGCACCAGGAAGTAAACAACTTCCACGCATGCGTCAAATCCATTCGACGCATGCGTGGGCAGCATGCTTTAAAATCTGTCTGCTGGAAAAACCCATCTGTCCGCCCGTACACACGATCGAATTTGTCTGCTGAAACGGTCCGTCGGACCGTTTCCAGCAGATAGATTCGATCGTGTGTACGCGGCCTTAGATGGCAGTAAAAACAAAAGTAATCTTGGTCACGCTATTTTCTTTCAACTGCCTCTTACAACTGCCACTTATGCGCTTTCAGGGCAGCGAAGAGCATATATGTAAAGTCCCACCACAACCTACTGATACTTATGTAGCACTACCCACGAAGGAGCTGTTGGTCAAATTTGGGGTTTGCATGTTACCTCTTAAGCTTCGTTGTCAGGGTAAGAAAGTCCATAGTAAATGCAATGTCCAGACGGTTGTAAAATCTTCAACAATTTGGTTTTATTTTTACTGCAGGGTAACTTGAAGAAAAGAAAGTAGAAGGGAGGAGAAGAGTAGGGGAAGGTTCAGGCACACGGTACAGAATGCTCAAAAATAGTCAATCAGTCTCCACTCTCAACTATTGAGTGGGTATTGCTCACCTGGACAGTCCCCTCTTACATTGCCTAGCAGCCGGGATGATGCACAAACTAATGTCCAGACGGTCTCTGCCACAGACTGTTGTGGAATGAACTTAGTCTCTGCCACAGACCTTTTGGATGAACTTGGATGAGCCTAGGAATCCTTTGCCACAGGAAGTTAAAGTCACAAACCTCCAGCCGTGCAGTAGAAGAGCTTTTAAGCCGAACAGGCGAACTGCAGGTCTTTCAATGTAGTGGATCCCTTCTTAATCAGATCACCAGGCCTCACCTGAGACACCAGCACTTTGCCGGTCTCTTCCAGGGCAGGTCCTCCCCTGGTTTTCTTCATTAAGACAGCTTCCTCCCTTGTGGACAGACAGCTTCCTCTTTTAGGATTGCAGGCCCCAGCCAGCATAGCTGGGCCTACTCGACAGCGAAGCAACCCCAGGCCAACGTGGCCCCGAAGTCAGATTCACACACACGCACCTCGCGCCAGGAGGGCCACGAGGCCAAGGACCCCGATCAACGGCGCCCGCCCTTAAGTATCCCCTCCCAGCATGCACAGCGGGGTCACCACTCCCACTGTACTGCTGCCGAGAAGAGACACCCAACACACCATGGTACACCTGTGTTTCAACAGGGGCCTGTAGTGGCAACGCCACCCGCAGGCAACAAGAGAAAACTACCAAGTAGTACCACAGCCAGAACAGAGGCAAATTTGTATTAATCAAACAGGTCTGGGCCAAAATATTGGCCCAAACATCCCTTAAATTTGAAATAGTTCCCCCCTAAAATTGAGGTGGGCGCTACACTTATACTTTTAGGGCTGGTATACACCATATCCAATGAGCTGTGTTTTTCTGAAAACCATGGCATATGTATGCAATTGTTTTCTATGTGACCTGTTCACACCATACATGTATGGTGGTGTGCAGAAAAACACAGCTCAATGGACATGGTGTGAACAAACTCTCAGTGATCTTCCGCCACTTTGTCAAAACCAGGGCAGAATAATTTGTGCTTCCAGGTGTGATCTTAATCCATGATATAGTGCTCAATTGCTAGGCCTGGCTATTGCCACATGTAGGGGGTAATGTCACTGCCCCCTTAAGTCTCTGACACCTGTTATTGGCTATGATGGAGAAAGGAGTATCAAGAAATTACTATAGAGGCGAGTATCAGAATTTCGCAGTAAGGCCCTGTACACACGATCAGACATGTCCGAGGAAACTTGTCCGACGGAAGTGGTCTGTTGGTCTGATGTGCGTACACACCATCGGACCAAAATCCCCTCGGACCAGAACGCGGTGACGTGGAACACAACAACGTGATGAAAAAACGAAGTTCAATACTTCCAAGCATGCGTTGACTTGATTCTGCGCATGCAGGGGATTTTGGTCTGATGGTTTGTGTACTAACCATCGAACCTGTCCTACGGACAGGTTTCCAGCGGACATGTTTTCAAGCATGTTTGGAAATTTTTGTCCGCTAGAAAATGGTCCGATAGGCCGTACACACGATCGAACATGTCCGCTGAAACTGGTCTGCGGACCAGTTTCAGCGGACATGTTCGACCGTGTGTACGCGGCCTAAGGCGTTAAAAGGCAAAGTGTCTGGGGATATGATAAATGTTTGGGAGCACCTTTCCAGAAGGCCCTTTCCCCTGGGGCTATCCCCCTGGGAGAATGCAATGTGTAAAGACTGCTGTTTGAGTAGACCTCAGGATGTGCCATGTGCTGAGGGTCTTAGAAACCAAGTTAGATCTGGAGCAGATGCCTGAAAGGAGCTGGGCTGAATAGACTTAGGCCTTGTACACACAACTGTTTTCCTTGACAAAATCCATCAAGAAAATTGGTGGCAGAGCTTTTTTGCCGAGGAAAATGGTTGTGTGTATGTTTTTCATCAAGAAAACTGTCATGGATCTCGATGAGAAAAAAAGAGAACAAGTTCTCTTTTTTCTCGTCGGGAGTCTCAATTTCCTCGTCGTGTTTCTCGTCGGGCTGGTAACGACGAAAAACACGTTTGTGTGTATGCTTAGAAACCCACTCATGTTCAGAATAAAGTATGAGACGGGAGCGCACCTTCGGTAAATGTTGCATTCGTAATGGAGATAGCACATTCGTCGCTCTGTAACAGACTGAAAAGCGTGAATCGTCTCTTACCAAACTGTTACTTAACAAGCGGTAACATGAGATTAACAAAAGCAGCCCCAAGGGTTGTCCCAGTGGAATCCCCTTTATAGTGCCGTCGTACGTGTTGTATGTCACCGCGTTTGAGAACGATGAGATTTTGTCTTGACAGTGTGTATGCAAAGAAAGCTTGACAAGATTCTCGACAAGCCTGACAAGAAACTCGTTGAGGAATACAATGTTTCTTTTACGACGGGATTCTCAGTCGTGTGTACGAGGACATAGTCTTGCCTGAAGAGGGTTGCAGAGTTGCTGGGATGCAAGCTGCCATTTGGACCAACCATGGAAGAAGGACCTTTGTTTAAAGACTCGGGTATTTTTATTTTATTTTTATATCAGAGGCACAAGCGCCAGGTTCAAAAGCAAGGAAACATTAAGATTGTTCTTACTGACAGCAGGATAGAACTGAGTGAACGGAGGGATGAGTTTCACAGTCTCCTGCTGCTCTTATACTGTCCAAACACATGTTGGGGATTGGGAAGTGGCCTAGCTATACAGCTTAAAGGAGTTGTCATTTTGCTGAAATGACTGTTTACAGGGTGTAGAGTCATAGGCCCGGATTCACGTAGATCGGCGCGTCTTTGTTCCGGCGTAGCATATCTTCTTTACGCTGGCGCAACATTGAGCGGCAAGCATGCTATTCACAAAGAATATGCGCTCAACGTTGCGCCGGCGTATCGTATAGTTGTCGGCGTAAGCCGACGTAAGTTAAAGTAGGTGAAAGTGGGCGTGTAACATTTAAATGAAGCGTGACCCCATGCAAATGATGGGCTGAGCTTCAAAAAACGAACTGCGCATGCGTCGGCACTATTCACGTAGTACTACGTAAACTACGTAACATACGACGGCTGTTCCGACGTCCATACCTTTGAATGGGTAGCGCCACCTATATGGTGGAATAACTTTACGCCAGTCGTAACCCTTACGCAAACCGTGTATCTTTTCCGCCTGACGCATCTACGTTCCTGAATTGGCGTATCTTACTCATTTGCATATTTAACATGGGAACGCCGAATGCGTCCAGCGTAACTATGCACCCAAGATACGCCGGCGTAGGCAAGTTACGTCGGGCGGCTGAAGCCTTGTTTTACGGCGTATCTAGCTTCGCGAATCGGCGTAAAAATACATTTGTACTTACGACGGCGTATCTCTAGATACGCCGGTGTAAACCTTACATGAATCCGGGCCATAATAGTTAACTGATTCCTTTTAAAAACGATTAAAAATAGATAAAAGTCAATCATGGGGGCCTACAGTTTCAGTTTCGTTTTTGTATGCTGTTCCTGTCTCTCTGATGTACAGAGACACAGAGCCAATACAGGGCAGTGATGGTTTGTAAAACTAAACTGATTGGTGCTGAGGGGTTTTAGACACACAGTAATCACACCTCCTTGATTAGTGACCACAGACAAAAAGCTCCCACTACTGTGGTGATCAGGAAACAGACAACCAGGAAGTGTGGAGATCAGAGAAGGATTACAGCAACTTGAGAGCAAAAACGAACAATGAGGACATGAAAACAGCACTGCATTAAGGTAAAGGAAGCTATTAAGATAAAAAAAATCCTTTACAAACCCTTTTTTTTCGAGAAAGAGGAGCCGGACTGCAGGAGTTGGGAGTAGGCAGACCCTCCCCCCAGAGGCATTCTTCCATCCTTCTCCATGCCCCCGGGTGGCAATGGTAGGTGTGAGGGGGGCCTCCCACTCACCTCGCCCAACCTGCTCCACTTGGGAGCCCAACGGGGCAGAGGGACTCCCCCTATGAGGGAGTTAGGGGATCTAGCCCACCCAGCCAGCCCCGTAGGTCCTTCGCCTCTCTTTTTTTGGGAGTGGGTGCATGTTAAACCAATTTTGTGTGCGTGCAAGTGTGGTGTTTTTTTGTGGGGGGGTGGGCGTACTAAGCACAGGTGTACCTTGCATAGCACACCCACCGGGAGCCGGGCTGAGACCACCAAACTCAATTCATATGTAGCCGAGACCAGGATCCGAAAGCTTGGCTGCAGAGGTGAACGGCTTCTCAGCGCAGTGCCAATCACGTTGAGCCACCACAGCTCCCACTACAAACCCTTTAACTGCAGTGGAGAACAGTCAGGTCACCAACTTGCCTCTGCTGTCAGGGCTAGATGGATGGAAATACAAATACTTTGGCAGGTAAAACAGCTTTCATATATGTATTTCAGCTGTGTATTTAGCTGATTGCCTGGAATTTAGCTCAAGCACATGTCTAACCACCTTTTATTATACAAAGACAAGATGGTCAGGATGGAAGGTTGTTATTATAAGTTCACTATATGAGCACAACACAGATGCAGAATAAAATGTACAAAATATGAAACATGTCTCTGACTAAAGTAAGATAATTCATCCCGTTTGTTATACAACGTAAATGTCTCCACATGTACTGTATAACTCCAGAGAGATTTGCAGACATCTGTCTTGGGCTGCAAGGACGTGGCTATATGTGCCATTGTTTCCTGGGTATTGAATATTATTCCTGTATCTTGGCAGCCTATTGTTTAAAAATTAAATGTAACAATAAATACTTTTTTCAGAGTAATGTATTTGTCGGAGCATTGCAAACTTTCTCTGTGCAGGAAGTTTATTGCTTGTGAAATGCGTCAGCAGCTGTGACAGTGGGAAGGCTGATTCCTCCTATCATGAACCTGTTGTATGTCACACCAGTCATCTCTGGAGTAGAACAAAGAGTGTTCAAACAAAGGTCTTGGCTCATTTGTGCCTTTGCAGTCCTAACAATTATTTCCTCATAGACTGAATTCAAAATGTATAATTACAAAAAAATATATTTAAGGCGACTCTGTGACAAGTTATACTGAAAGAACTATCTTTCTCTGATGGATCATCCCCACAGTCTAGCCCAGGGGTGGGCAAACTTTTTGACTCGAGGGCCGCAATGGGTTCATATATTGGACGCGGGGGCCAGACCAAGTGTAGATGGACGGTGTGTATGTGTGAATTAATATAAATTAAATTTGTAACATTAAATGTTTAGATTCATTTAAGGTAGAAAAGCATAAAAATAGTTATTTTACAAAACTACAATTGATGGGCACAGTGACTGCATTTGATGGCATGGCACAGTGGCTGCGTTTGACCGCATAGCACAGTGGCTGCATTTGGCATGGCACAGTGGTGACAATTGATGGCACAGTGATTGCTTTTGATGGCATGGCACATTGGTGACAATTGATGGCACAGTGGCTGCATTTGGCATGGCAAAGTGGTGACAATTGATGGCACAGTGATTGCTTTTGATGGCATGGCACATTGGTGACAATTGATGGCACATTGGCTGCGTTTGATGGCATGGCACAGTGGCTGCATTTGGCATGGCACAGTGGAGACAATTGATAGCACAGTGATTGCTTTTGATGGCATGGCACAGTGGTGACAATTGATGGCACAGTGGCTGCGTTTGATGGAATGGCACAGTGGTGACAATTGATGGCACAGTGGCTGCTTTTGATCGCATAGCACAGTGGCTGCATTTGGCATGGCACAGTGGTGACATTTGATGGCATGGCACATTGGTAACAATTGATGGCACAGTGGCTGCATTTGGCATGGCAGAGTGGTGACAATTGATGGCACAGTGATTGCTTTTGATGGCATGGCACATTGGTGACAATTGATGGCACATTGACTGCGTTTGGCATGGCACAGTGGCTGCATTTGGCATGGCACAGTGGTGACAATTTATGGCACAGTGATTGCTTTTGATGGCATTGCACAGTGGTGACAATTGATTGCACAGTGGCTGCGTTTGATGGCATGGCACAGTGGCTGCATTTGGCATGGCAGAGTGGTGACAATTGATGACACAGTGATTGCTTTTGATGGCATGCCACATTAGTGACAATTGATGGCACATTGGCTGCATTTGATGGCACAGTGGCTGCATTTGGCATGGCACAGTGGTGACAATTTATGGCACAGTGATTGCTTTTGATGGCATGGCACAGTGGTGACAATTGATGGCACAGTGATTGATTATAATTTAATGGTAAAAAGTCAATATAGAGTTAATAGTAAATTAAATAGATAATCCAAATAGGGGATGCAAGTGTAGTGTAACAGCTCAAGAGTACCTGTTAAATGGGTGGCTGTCCTACTGCGGCAAGATGTTATAGGGGCGTAGACTGAGGGACCCGAAGATGGCGGGGTGATCCAGAAGGAGATGAGGCCCACACACACACGGATGCAGGTACTGACAGGCAAACCTGCATCAATGCCCGATGAACGGAGCCGCGCTTCAGTGAGAGGGTCCCTGACGCACGTGCAACGTCACCGGGAAGCTGTCCAATAGGAAGCAGGGCGCACTCCAATGACGTCAACCAAAACGATGATTGGACCAATGAGAGGCACAGATCAATAGAGATGGATAATAGCCGTGACTAATAGCATCGAAGCATAGGCCGCAAAGCCAAGGCCTCAATTAGCGGCGATTGCGGCACAACGAGATTGCGGGTGGGGGTCGGATTAAAAGGTCCGCCGGGCCGTAAATGGCCCGTGGGCCGTAGTTTGCCCATGCCTGGTCTACCCCTTCTATTCCTCCGTTGGAGATTGGAGATGGTGTTGTTGTTTACACAGAGTTAAAGGATAAGTCCACCTTAACACTAAAATCTCTACATGTACAAACATCCACAATCTAACACTAACCTATCTAATTCAATAGAAATTAATACTACAAAAAGATTATGTTCAAGAATCTTAAACAAAAATACAAGCACTCATGGAATACACTAATAGATCTTAGAAGTATGCCAAAGTTAGAGATTGCCAAAATGAATGGCTACAGCTGCTACCATTATAAATTGGTTCACGGACCAATCAAAACATCAATCGCAAGGTGAATAATGAAACCCGAAAACCTAATGCAGCGATACCCCCGCTGATTGGTTTTGGGATCGGCGTATTAAGTTACCCTTGTATGTTGTCCAGGGGTGATTGCAGTGAGCAGAGCAATAAGAGAATGTCCAAACCTGCCGCTGAAGTTTTCTGAATGCTTTATTTCCTGGTCCAACACGACCAACATCAACGTCGTGTTGATGATTATCCCAACGTTTAACCGACCTCCAGGACACTCACACCAGATCATTTGGGAACATTCCCAGGCTAAAAACGTTTTGAGGAGAGTTGTCCAATGGTTAATTGGAAAAATCAAAAAGAAAGGGCTTCCATAGTAAAATATGTCACGATTTTATTCCAAAAACAGATAAAACACAAGGTAAAACAGCAAATGCTTGCAACTTAAAAATTTATGTGCATGGAGACGTCATGGTGCTTTCCAGCTGCGCTTTTAAAAATGGTGGAAATTACGTATCACAATCAAGCACCCTACCGTTTTTGTTGGTGCACAGCAATGTCTTCAGGGGTCAGGTCTTCATGCACATGGATTTTTTTACTGCGCATAAGTGAGTTACCAGGTGAACTAGAGTTTAGAGTGGATAATGCCTCAGGCCTTGCTGCCCTCAAGCATAGGGGTATCCTAGCAATCAAAAGAGAAAAAAGCAAAAGAGGGCGCACCAACCCTGTGCATTATCTTTGGGTATATTTTTATTAAAAATGAAGTTAAAAAATTATTTACAAACATATGGAAGAAAACTTGCGATACAAATAATCTCCAGATGACAGCAATTGGTCTAATGACAACAGACTCCAGATGGTAACAGAGGAGACTTCAACAACCACTTTCGGCTGACACGTTTCGAATGAATACCTTATTCCTCAGTGCCTAGCAGTGTTGCCTCCTTCAGCTTCATATATATATATATATATATATATATATATATATATATAAACGCATACACTGATGTGCATTCAAAAGGCATCTCCCAGAGGGATCCAAAAAGGCACCATTTGTGGGTGGCTCATGGCCAAAGGGTAACGCCCACTAGGCAAATAGAGACGCCACCCATAGGTGAACAGGTAAACAAATGACTAATACAATTAGTTGGATCCCTCTGGAAGGTCCCTTTTGAATGCACATGGGTGCATTTAATATATATATACCGTATTTTTCTGCGTATAACACGCACAGGCGTATAACACGCACCCTAACTTTAGGAGGGAAGTTTCAGGAAAAAAACTTTCCACAGCCCCCTGTGTATAACACGCAGGCACAGTTTACCCTCTATTTTCAGGGTAAAAAAGTGAGTGTTATATGCCAATAAATACAGTATATATATATATATAGTAAGCTGAAGGAGGCAACACTGCTAGGCTCTGAGGAAGAAGGTGAGCGTTGTCAGTCCTAGGATAGGAAGGATGTTACTGGCAAATTGACAAGGAAAAAATCCTGAAAAAAATTAATAAAATAAATGCAGGCACCACATATAAAGTCTTGTAAGCTGCAATATATTACATTTTTGTTCTTGAGTTTAGGTACACTTGTGCGCACTATAGCATTATTAAACTGCTCTCCAAAACATAAATCAAGAGACAGGTCACCTCAGTTTTGTTTTTGAGTTTCCTAAAGCCCACGAAGCCTTCTTGTCATACACAGACATTGTCTACATGTGTGAGGCCGGAAATATGGAGCCATGCCAGTCGGGCCATAGTTGGAAAAAGTGGCTCATTTCAGAAGATACAGGACTGCCCAGAGAACATTGTGGAGAAAAGGAGGGAGGAAGGAGTTACGTGTCAACACTGATTACTACAGAACAGGAGCCAATTATTTCCAGATACCAGGGCCATATGGGATTGCAGCCTTTTTGATGCCAGAGGCAAACACTAACATCAATACTATATTTACAATTCATCAACCAATGTATACAACCTGACACCCACAATAAAATTCAAAATAATAGTAATACAAACAAAACACCAGAGTTTATATATATGACTTTAAGAATTATGCTCAGCAAGATTGGGATGTGTCTGACATGTTTCCCCAACGTACCTCATGGTGTGTTATGTACTGTAAATGAATTGTGAGTTGGTGTTTTCTTCCGTCCTCTCAGTCCTGGTCCTGAGACATCTTTTGGATGTTTACAATTTTGTCTTCCCCTGACAACAGAACCTCACTATCATGTGGTTGGCTTGTACAATAGTATAAGACCATCTATTGCTCCTCTTTCTCTTCCTACTCCTCAGTAACAACCAGCCACCCCTCAATCGCTTAATTTCACCCCAGTATATAAACAACTGACAATCTTTATTTTTTTCCCTCCACCGTGATGATTTTTCCCTTCTTCCCAGGCATGATAAACTTGAGTTATTTGCAGGGCTGGACTGGGACAAAAATTTGGCCCTGGATTTCATCCAGACTGGCCCACTTTGACAGGTCTCTCCCATGGCGTCCGGACAACTCCCCCCCCGGCCACCCGCACCCCCTCTCCCCCTTCACTAGTCACTAGGCATTCTACTTTATTAGAGTAGAACGGCTGGTACTTGTACTCTTATAGGCAGTACCAGCGGGGAAGCTAGACATTATTTCACCCAGGGCAAAGAATCAGTTTGGTGCCCCCCTTATGGGACAAGATTAGACAGAAGTGAGAAACTCCCAGGCCACAGCTGTTGAGTTAGCTGTCTGTCCCCTCCCCCATGCTCCTCTGTCGGCTCCTCTGCTCCTCTGGTCCTCCCCCTGCTTCCCTGTTCCCCCAGGTGAGCGCTGCGGGAAGGGAGAGACAGAGGAGCAGAGGGGGGCAGCAGTCTGCTCTCACTGAAGCCGGCCCACTAAGCCATCGGCCCACTGGGAAACTCCCTGTAGTCCCAATGGCCAGTCCATCCCTGGTTATTTGCCTATAGTTTCAATAGTCCACAATCTGTTTCCATTCAACCTTCTCTTTTCTCTGTCCACAACCAACTCCAGCTGTCCCTCCTCTCTCATCCTGTAGTTCACAATCAGCTCCAGCTATTTATTCTCTCTTTTCCCATTGTGATTACTCTGATTACCTCCAGCCCAGTCTTCTCTCATCGCTTCCCAGAGTCCATGCCACCTCTGCCTTCTGTATTCACCATCCCTGGTCATCTTTAAGCTCATGTAGCACCATGATGTTTAGGCAGGGTTGCTCCTAAATTTATATGCCAGGTGTAGTTACCTTGGCTCATTATTGGGGATCAATTGACTTCACCCAAGTCTAGAATTGCTGCCTTCTCTCTTCTGCCGCTAGATGGCTGGGTATCTGGTGGCTTTTGATAAAACAAGGGCAAAGCAAGGACAGATTAGGAGTATATGAGGTATCTCAGCCAATGGGCAGGGGTTTTCTTAAATCCCTTAGCATGCTGGAAGATCCTATATATTTGGGTGGACTCAGGTGATCAGGGTTCTGTGCCACTTGAATGGCTGTCTGGGTGTACGTGTGTTGTATTGCCCAGGGGTGACTAGGCCAGAATTTGGACCTAACCCAGCCACATTTGGCTGCTAGGCTGTCTAAGAGCCTATCCAGAATCAAGAGAGCTTTGTAGGGTTGGGACTGCGGCTTTCAGTCCAACCAGAAGTGATGGTTCTGCCGGCCAGAGAACCTGTCATTTTCGGAAATAGAGGGGAAGCTGTTGTCACTAAGGGACCAACCACCTTGTTACCAGGGACCACAGTGAGTAGGTGAAGCAAGTACCGGAGCAGTATTCCCACCAACCAGGGACCGTAAAGAATTGGGAAACTTTAGCAGGTGTCAACCAGGGACCCAGCCAGCGGAGGTGACACTTGCAGGGCAGCCTTGTGTGTCAAGCCAGGGACCGAGCAAGCCAGTGGGGTGAAGCTTGAGAAAAATCTGGAGTGCCAAGCTAGGGACCCAGCAAATAAGCGGGGGTGACGCTTGAGGAAGATACTAAAGTGAAGATTGAAAGAGCTCAAGGGATTCGGTGGCAGTGAATCAGCAAGTCTAGTGAGAGAGACTGAGAGCTCAGTGGGTTGCGAACCTACACAACGTGATTGTAGAAAAAGTGAAAGAGTTTGTATAATTTGTGTTAGGAACTGTTCTAATACTGTTGCCATAGGAGACAGCATTCCTGAACATGTAGCTGTGGGGTCTTGCTGGATGCCTTTGCCTGCATGGCTGTCTACCTGTAAAAGTCTCAGAGTCTGCCAATTAACATTGCAACTACTAAAGGGTGTCCTGGCCCTAAACCCTCTCTCCCACAGTTCTGTTCAAGAGAAAAAAAATGTCTTTGCATTCAAGAAATGACTGACGCCCATGAATCTACCTTATACTACACCCACTATGCCTTACAACCCACTCTTTATGGAAGGATGTCAGCAGCTCTTGGCTCTGAAGGTTCTCACTAGACTAAAGGAGGCCTGGGACCTTGCTACACTTCTGTTGTGCCGTTATGTTATTTCTCCCTGTTTCACATTCAGCTACATCTTCTTTCTCCTCTAGCCATCTCCTTTATTTTCCATGCTTTACCCTCTTACTGTTCTCCAACATCATCTACTGTTTTTCCTCCATTTTCTTACCAGACAGTCCTTCTTTGGGGTGCGGTCCCCCCCCCACCCCAAAGCACCCTGTCCCCATGTTGATGAGAACAGGGCCTCTTCCCGACAAACCTGCTCGTTAGTTGTTCGGGTCTGCGGGCAGGGGGCTTATCGGAATCTGGGAGCCACCTTTAAAAGGGGGCCCCCACCCTATGTGTATGGGGTACATCGTACCCCTACCTATTCGCCTGGTGGAAGAAAAATGTCAATAAAAGAACACACTACACAGGTTTTTAAAGTAATTTATTAGGCAACTCCGGGGGTCTTCTTCCGACTCCGGGGGTCTTCTTCTGACTTCAGAGGTCTTCTTCACCCCGGTGACTTCACCCCTTTATGGCGTCACAGTCACATCATGCCCCGGGATTGCGCACCGTGCAACCTGCAATACATCGGGACAGAGCGTTGAGGAAACATCTCAAGAAGAGAAGAGGGAAGAAGGCGATGAGGAAGACTGAGCCAACGCTGGTAAAAGAGCTGGAAGAAGATAGCAGTGGTGCCGGCAGAAGGAAGAAAGCACCGGAGAGTGGAAGGAGAACTGGAGAGCGTGGAGAAGGCACCGGAGAGTCGGAAGAGACCCCCGAAGTCGGAAGAAGACCCTCTGTGTTGGAAGAAGACACCGGAGCTGCCTAAAATACTACTTTAAAAACCAGTGTAGTGTGTTTTTTTATTAACATTTTTCTTCCACCAGATGAATGGGTAGGGGTACGAAGTACCCCATACTCATTAAAGGGGGCTCCTGGATTCCGATAAGCCCCCCGCCCGCAGACCCAGACAACCAACAGCCAGGGTTGTCGGGAAGAGGCCCTGTCCTCATCAACATCAGAAACAGGGTGCTTTGGGCAGGGGGGGGGCCGCTTGGTCTTTATTAAAATTTGGCTTGGAATTTCTCCCTCTAGATCCCTGTTTCCCGGAACCCATGTGTGGCCACGAGGCTCCCTTTATGACTAATAATGAGTGGCTTTGGAAGACCCGTCACCTCGCAGACGGGGAGCGCGAGTGACGTCGACTTTTACGCGGACCAATCACTTGTACAGGCGGAATGTGAAGAGTCGGCATACATCTTCCTTCATTATTAAATTCCATGAGTGCACATTCAAGATACTGTAATCCTTTTTTTACACGTAATACTCACTCTATGTCCGACTCAGGAGCGCCTTACTCGATGGCAGCAACCGGCAGTGACTGCTGCCTAATATCGTCATACAACATAAAGCGGAGGAATATAAGAAGTCTCAGGAAACTGCAGGGCTAATGAGCCACACACGCTTATGATCTCATTTCATAGAGATCTGTTAGTCGGTAAGCAGATTCGATATAAGAGGTGGAGGTGTCTTCTATTCTGCTTTCTGACACGGCTTCCTGGACTATTCTTGGCACTTATTTGTTTTATCTGTGATTCACATGGGAATTCCACACTAGATGAACTTTTGATTGTCACAACATTAATTATTGGACTTTTTTGTTCTTTATAGATGTTATTATTGTTGCACCGGTTTCTTTGCTATTTCATGTTTATATATTGATACATTCTTGGTATCATAGGCGTGCGCACAGGGTGTGCCAGGTGTGCCCAGGCACACCCTAATCACCCCCTGCAGTGAAGATTCCCCCTGCTGCCCCCTCCAACAGCATTTCTGGCTTCCCTCCTCTCCCATAGGCTACTGCAGTGGGCACACACACATGATATTTCAGGATGAGTGGGGGAAGGGGTAATGTAATTTACCGGCCCCTTCCCTTTCTGAATGAACACAGTAAGAGATCAGTAGCGTGTATTTGATCTTTCCGGTGCACACCCTAATGCTACAGGCTGCGCACACCTATGCTTGGTATCACTTAGGTTGCACTTTAATTTTTAGATTAGCCCATTCCCATATCAAATAGATGGTTAATGTGCACATGCTTATATTATTTTACTAATTCACGCAGCGCAGCTTACTTTTAGCTATAAAAGATAATGGGCCTGAGTTCGCACCTGAGCCACACCATAATGCCTAGAAAACACACACTTTTTTGGGCAGTGCGAATGCATCGCACATATGTGAACTAGCCTCATTAAAATCAATGTATTTTATAATGTAATGTGAATTGGATGCGGCTTAAGCCCCAACCAATTCGCTTAGTTGTGAACAGGGCCCCAAGTTTTGACTTCATATTATATGGTTTTGGTAAATCTGAAGACAAAAATCTGCAGTAAATCAAATAGTGTATGTAGCAATACCCCCTCAAGGGCCGCTGGTTGATTTGGGATCGGCGTATTAAGTTACCCCTGTGTGTTGTCTAGGGGTGATTTCAGTGAGCAGAGCAATAAAAGAATGACCCTCGGCTGACGACATCACGGGCGTGCTGGACAGGTAAGTGTCCATTTTTTAAAAGTCAGGAGCTGCAGTATTTGTAGCTGCTGGTTTTAAAAAAAAAAAAAAATTGTCGGAACCTCCGCTTTAAGGCGCTGGGTAAATTTACATGTACTATAGCCCTGTACTTTTTCCACATTTAAAAACTGACCGTTCACAACTTGTGAGAAAACAAAAGAATTTAGCAAAATGAGAGGAAAATTTAATTTTAAATTACCTGTGACTCTGCATTCAAGCCCAGCCATAATTGTGCAATGTGAATGCACCCTTTGCCAATTGCGTGGAGTTTAAGTAATTAGAAGTCTTTCTGCAAGTTTAGTAATTAAAGCTATTTGTCCCCCAGGGTCAATGCTGCAGAACTCTATAAGCAGCTTGTTAATTAAGTCCACAACAAAGATAGACGTCAGCTGGTACCTGGGGCTGCAGCTTTCATCTTTCCCTACAGTCTGGGCTGAAGACAGACTATAGATGACAGAAGTGTCTCCTGACACCCCGGGGTGACCCAGCAGCTATAGGTAGAAGAGAGGGTCCTGCGCAACATATGTGATGATTATGTAACATATACTTCTCAAAACAATGTTTGTGTATTAGCATGCTATGTTTTTAATTATGGCCCTTTTTATAAAGCATTTTGCAGCTTTTTACAAAGCATGTTGAACCACTTACATCAATCCCTGAAGAGCTTACAATTTAATTAACAGTCACATTGCACTTTATGTAGAATCACTTAACCTTACAATATGTTTTAGGATTGTGAGAGGAAAACTCAAACAGAAATCCAAAAAGAACATAAAACAGTGGAACTGACCCAGAATCCCTGCTTTGTGAGGTCTCGCCTGCTAAATCTCATATCTACATAACTACA